>OX276335.1:129685619-130254737 GCA_946251815.1 Dasysyrphus albostriatus | reverse complement strand
ACAATAGCTAAAGAGGGAGAACAGGAGAAACAAATGCAGAGTGAAAGTAGGAATATTGAAAAACAAGAAGGGGAAGGAGGAATAGAAGAGAATTCAGAGTCAAAAAACGGATAAGGGAACAAGAAGAAGGAGATAAATCAAGTAGAAAAGAGTCAGGGGATAGATGGAAGATAGGCTTCTGGAATGTTGCGGGGTTAGCGAATAAAGAAAAAGAGTTCTGGGAAGGGATCAAAGAATGGGAAGTTGTAGTGATGATAGAAACGTGGGTAGAGGAAAAGAATTGGGAAAAATGGAAAACACAACTGCCAAGGGGTATAAATGGACAAGACAGGGAGCAAAAAGAAGAACAAGAAGGGAAGAGCAATGGGGGGGATGATAATGGAGTTAGAGAAGAAATGGCGATAGAGGGTGATGAGATTCAGGAACAGGAAGAAGGATTAATGAGCAGGAAAGTTAAAGCAGGTACGGATGAATGGGTTATAGTAGCAACGTATGTAAATGGTGACATAGACAAGAAGTTGGAAAGCTTAAGAAGACGGATGGAGAGGCAGTCAGATGAAGAAAGAGTGATAATAGGGGGGACTTCAACGCGAGAACAGGATTGGAGGGTGGGAGAGTGAGGGGTATAGGAGACGAAGAGAGAGGGAGGAGATCAAAAGATAAAAAAGTGAACACCGAAGGTAAGAAACTAACGCAGGTGATAGGAGAATTAGGGTGGGAAATTTTTAACGGGAATATAGAGGGGGATGAGGAGGGAGAGTTCACGTATACAGGAGGCAGAGGGGAGACAGTAATTGATTATGTACTAGGTGACGAAAGGACGAGAAGAGGAATAGAAAGGATGGAAGTAACAGATAGAGTAGAGTCAGATCATCACCCATTGGTGATCACTATAAAGACAGGAAGAAGGAGAAAGAGGGATAAAGCAAAGGAAGTAAAAAGAATAAAAACGGGAAGATGGTCGGAGGAGATGAAACGGGAATTCGAGAGAAGAATGCGAAGAGTGAGCTTGGAAGAGGGAGCAGAGGATTCAGAAAATCAGATAGGGAGAGGATTAAGAGAGAGATTGAACAAAGTGAGGAGGTAGGGGGAAGGCAAAGGAAACAGAAAAAGGAGAGGATGGTGGGATGAAGAATGTAGGGAGAAAAAAGAAGAAGTAAGAAAGGAGTTAAGGAGGTGGAGGAAGAGTATCGGGACGAAGGAAAAATACAGGAGCGAAAAGAGAATATCAAGCGATGATTGAGAGAAAGAAAAGAGAGGAGCAGGATGAGATGATAAGAGAAATTGCAGAGGCCAATACCGAAAACAAAGTGTGGGAAATAATAAATAGTGATAGAAAGAAGAGAAAGACGATGGGGAAGGGATTCGAGAAGAGGAATGGAAAAAATATTTTATGAGTCTAATTGGAGGGGTGGAAGAAAGAGTGAGAATGGGAGAACAGGTAACAAGAAGAGCGGAAGATGAGCCCGAAATTAGTAAGGAGGAGATCAAAAAGGTAACCACCTTTTTGAAAACTCAAAGAAGGAAAAGCAATGGGAACAGACGGTATACCTAATGAAGCGTGGAGATATGGAGGAGAACAAGCTATAGAGGTAGCATGGGGCATCTGCAGGAAGGTGTGGAGAGGAGATGGATGGCCAGAGGGGTGGAAAGAGGGAGTAATTGCCCCGATAATAAAGAAAGGTGTAGGAACAAAGGTAGAAGAATACAGAGGAGTAACGCTCATGCCATCGCTGTATAAAATATATACGACGGTTTTAGCGAAGGGTTAGAAGAAGAAGCGGAGGAGAAAGGGATGATACCACCAAATCAAACGGGTTTCAGAAGAGGAGTAGGAACGATAGACAACGTATATGTGCTGAACTATTTGGTGAACAAAGAGGTTGCAGAGGAGAGGGGCAAGCTAGTGGCACTGTTTATAGATTTAAAAGCTGCGTTTGACTCAGTAGACAGGAAAATTATGATGGAGGCGTTGGAGGAAAGAGGAGTGAGAGAAGGGCTCAGGGAAAGAGTAGGGGAGGTCTACGAAGAAACAACGAGTAGAGTGAAATCGGCAGGAGTGATGGGGGAAACATTTTGGACGGGAAAGGGGGTAAGACAGGGGTGCCCGATGAGCCCAATACTGTTTAACTTGTTGACGGCGGATATAGAGGATGAACTGAGGTGGAAACTGATGAGGAAAAAGATTTACTCGCTGGCATACGCAGACGATGTGTTGGTAATGGCGAAAAATGAAGAGGAGATGCAAAGCATGATAAGAAGACTGGAGAAGTACTTTGAGAGGAAAAGACTGGAAGTAAATGTGGGAAAGACGAAAGTGATGAGGTTCAGGAAGGGAGAAGGGAGGAACACAACAGTAGACTGGAGATGGAGGGGAAAGAAGATCGAAGAAGTAAAAGAATCTAAGTACCTGGGGTATGTGTTCAAAAAGAATGGAGGGCAGGAAGCACATATAAAGGACAGAATAAAAAAGGCAGCAGTGGCCATGAAGGAAGCATGGGGGATTGGAAGGAGGAAATTTGAGAAGGATTGGGAGAGGAAGATGTGGCTTTTTGACACTCTGGTGTGGACGGTGATGGGATATGGGGCGGAAGTATGGGGATGGGAGGAGAAACAAGAAATGGAAAGGGTGCAAGAGAGGTATCTCAAGTGGACGCTAGGGGTAGAATGGCAAACTCCAGGGTACATGGTAAGAGAGGAAACAAAACGAGATAAGATAATGATTAGAGCACGAAAAAGGGCATGGAATTATGAACAGAAATTAATAGATGGAAAAGGAAGTGACATAGCAAGGGAATGTTTAGAGGAGATGAAAGAGAGACAGAGAGATGAACGGGGAAGTGGGTCACGATGGGAACAAGGAAGAGAAAAAATAAAGGGAAGAGAAGACAGTATGAATGGATACGAAGCAATAAAAAGAGAAGACTGGGGAGAGCAAGAGAAGGAAAGAAGGGAAAGAATAAGAGAATCCAGTTACAACAGGTGGTATAAAGAAATAATGACAGAAGGGATTCCACAATATTTAACAGCGGGTTGGAAGACAGAAAGAACACGGAGAATTGCAAGAGTCAGGCTAGGGAATGAGGTGAGGGAAAGATGGTACTGAAAACGCGAAGAGGAGAGAATGTGCAGAATATGTGAGGGTGAACAAGGGACATGGGAGCATGTATTAGAAAGATGCAGATCTGTCGGAGATGAAAGAAAATCAATAGGGGAAAGGATGAGGGAAATAATGGACGAAACGGGGAAGGGAGAAGAGTGGATAAAGGAACTAGAGGCAGTGAGAAAAGATAAGATGATAGAGAGGGGTGGAGAGGGAGCAGAGTAAGGAAGTGGGAGACTTGTAACCCTTAGGGGAGCCAATACAAATCAATGTAATGTAATGTATTATTATTATAATTATTATTATTATTATTATTATTATTATTATTATTATTATTATTATTATTATTATTATTATTATTATTGTTATTATTATTATTATTATTATTATTATTATTATTATTATTATTATTATTGTTATTATTATTATTATTATTATTATTATTATTATTATTATTATTATTATTATTATTATTATTATTATTATTATTATTATTATTATTATTATTATTATTATTATTATTATTATTATTATTATTATTATTATTATTATTATTATTATTATTATTATTATTATTATTATTATTATTATTATTATTATTATTATTATTATTATTATTATTATTATTATTATTAGTATTATTATTATTATTATTATTATTATTGTTATTATTATAAACAACAAATTCAAATATTGAAACCTCGGGGGTGGCAAACTTGGCTCCCGTGGCACAAAAAGCTACAAGTTAACACAGTAGAGATCCCTTCAGGAGAGGCTCATGCGTTGAACGGACACCACTGTCTGCAGCAAAAGCCTCTATAGGTCCGATCGAACTAGTCGTAGATAAAACCCCAGCAGAAAGGCCCTCAGCAGCCGAGGGTATCTTCGAGATGGAGACTCCACGCTCAGCAAGCAGTGGTGCAGCGGAAAACCTGATTGATCTCAACGCTGTATCAGATCAACCTCCATTGGTCCTAATCGAACTTGGCAACGAAGATATCTTACAGGAGATAGAAATATGTGGAAACGCACTGAAGAAGATGAAATTCGCATGCGGAAAATAGAAAAATGTTAGCATGGATATCAAAGTGGGTATTGATACACTTGAAGAGTCATTAGACAAGTTGAAATGGCCACATTAGAAGAGTAAATATACCTGTCCGTCGAAAACCGTGGATGAATGCTCAAAACGTGCAACCAGAGATGTGGGATCTCAAACGAATGAGGATATAGGCAGGCAAGTACCAGCATCAGCAAAGAGGCCACCCTCTATCCCACTCACAAAAAAGCAAGGCAAGAGAACCAGGAAGTCTCCGATCGATGATAAAAATCACACGGCCCCAGAAGACGAGAACCAAGACAATCTATCTTCCGTCTCTTAGCCCCAAGAGAATACAGTTAGACCTTCGACAAACAACACAAATCAGAACTACGCACAAATTGTTAAAAATACTGAAGTGTTACGGCACAAACAAACAATAACAGAGGATACAACGCAGCTCAAGCAACCAGGAAAGTGGAGAATAGAAAACAAAAAACGGAAACGGAAACGGCGATCAAAAAACGAAGCTATACTCATTAAACCAAATGAGGATAGAAATTTCACCGACATACTCCGAGAAATAAGATAGACGGTCAACCCGGAGGACACCAAGACAACAGTCAAAACCGTCAGGAAAACAAAAGCGGGAGACGTGTTACTGGAACTGGGACCAAAAGCCAAAAATCGATCAACTCTCGAGAAAACCATCCAAAGCATCCTAGGAGATAGGGCCAAGGTCCGAAATCTGGAACCAAAAACCACTTTGGAAATAAGAGATCTTGATGAGCTCACTACAGAAGAAGAAGTGCAGGAAGCCATCAAAAAGAAAATGGGTGATCAAGCGGCTGATTTCAAAATCTTTGTCACCGGAAAAAACAGAAGCGCTTTGAAGATGGCAATAGTGCAGATAAGCGAACGGACTGCCAGAGAAATCCTAAAAAATCCAGTGATAAGAATAGGATGGAGCCAATGTAGGATCAGAAGAAGAATGGAGGTCCCAAAATGTTTCAGATGCCTCAGTTACGGACACCTGCAAGACTGAAGGAGAATGAAGGTGAATTCATTGTTGCGGGGGATTTTAATGCTAGGGGCCAGGAGTGGGGTATAACAACCACAGACTCCCGAGGAAGGCAAATCCTTGAGATGGCAGCGAGGCGTGGCCTTAACGTTGTAAGCGTAGGAAACACCCCCCACCTTTGGAAGAGCAGGGAACATTGGCACTATACCCGATATAACTTTCGCTACAGAAGGTATAATGCACAAAATCAAGAACTGGAGAGTCATCGAAGACTACACAGGCAGTGATCACCAATACATTATCTTTCGTATTGAAGAAAACCACCAGATCAAAAACCGAAACCAAACTCAAGCGATAAGGTGGAATGCCAATAGGCTTCACGCTGAAGTACTGAACAGAACGATCGAAGAAGGCAAGATCCCTATACTCCAAATGGAAGGGACCGCTGAAGAGAAAGTTGAGGCCACAATGCAGCTTATCCGACAGGGATGCGATGTGTCAATGCCCCGAAGGAGCTCTGCTAATAAAAAAGGAAGCCTGTCTACTGGTGGTTGGACAAAATTGCTGAACTCCGCAGAAGTTGCTTTCATTTGAGGCAAAAAGTCACCAGAGGAAGAAAAAGAAGAGACGAATTTCTTGAGAATGAACTCGAGGAATTCAAAATAAAACGTCATGAACCCAGGAGAGCCTAAAAATGACTAAAAAACTGAAATGGGAAGAACTTCGACAAGAAATTAACAGCGATCCTTGGGGACTCGGTTAAAAAATGTTATGAAAAAAACTTGAAGCCCAAAAAAACACAGCAGACTTAATGCCAGAAAAGATGAGGCACATTGTGGACACTTTATTTCCGACTCACCTTACCAGAGCACCCGATAGGGGCCATTCCAGACCACGGCAAGATATACAAGCTTTTAGTGAAGAAGAGCTGAAGATCGCCACAAAAGCCTTGCAAAATAAAAAGGCTCCTGGAGTTGATGGGGTACTAGTAGAAGTCCTCAAACAAATCGCCCAATCCTGCCCAGAACTGCTCCTCAACATGTACAACAGTTGCCTAGCTGAGGGTTCTTTCCCCAAATGCTGGAAAAAACAACGACTTGTACTGATTAGCAAGAACAAAGGTCACCCAGATTCCCCATCTACATATCGGCCTCTATGTATGCTGGACACAACAGGAAAGCTACTAGAGAAGTTACTGCAGCCCCCACTCATAGCCGCGATACAAAGAAGAGGAGACTTGTCTGAAAGACAACATGGCTTCAGAAAAGGTCACTCCACAATAAGAACAATAGAAGAAGTTGTATGAGCAGCTGAGACCGCCCAACGTGGAAGCCATTTCTCCAGGAAAGTAGTGCTACTGGCAACACTAGAAGCCCGAAATGCCTCCAATTCTGTTAGGTAGACAGATATACTGGCCGCACTGGAAAGAAAGTTTCGAATCCCGGATTATCTTTCACAGATGGTGAAAGATTACCTGAAAAACCGTGAACTTATCTACCAAACAACAGAAGGACCGAGAAGAAAAGATATCACAGCAGGAGCAGCCCAGGGATCCATCCTTGGATCAGATCTCTGGAATGTCTCTTACGACGATATCTTTTGCATGGAGATGCCGGAAGACTCCTTCCTAGTTGGATACGCAGATGATGTGGCTGCAGTAATAACAGCAAGAGATACCGAAAGCGCGCAGAGAAAACTGAACCAGGTCATGCGGAGGACTAATTCCTGGATGGACGAACATGGGTTGTCACTGGCTACAGAGAAAACCGAAATAGTGCTGCTAACAAGGAAACAAATCCCCACAATAATCGACTTCCGTATCGACAACGAAATAATAACGAGTAAGAAGGCAGTAAAATATCTAGTAATAAGACTCGACACAAAGCTGAGTTTCTGGGAACAAATACGGTCGGCTGCAGAGCGCGCATCCCAAGTGACAACATCTCTGAGCAGGTTAATGTCAAAAGTAGGTGGACCATCCGCAAGTAAACGAAAGCTTCTGATGACGACAACACACGCTATTCTGCTATACGGAAGCGAGATTTGGACTGACGCACTGAAACTGGGAAAATATCGGAAGCAGATGGCATCGGTGCAGAGACAAGGTTTTCTACGGATAGCCAGTGCGTACCGCACTGCTTCGGAGCCAGCTGTTCTCGTGGTCGCAGGTGTGATACCAATAGACCTTCTTGCAGCACAACGAAAGTACGTACACGAAAAGAAAGTGGAAATTGGAGCGGAAGCGGCAATGGCGGAAGCAAAAGTGCTTACAAAACGGAAGTGGCAGGACCGGTGGGAGTCTGAAAGCAGGGGGCGCTGGACTGCGAGACTCATCGGAGACGTGGATGAATGGAGTAACCGGAAACACGGGGAAGTGAACTACTACGTCACGGTACTTCAACGCTTATCTACATAAGATTGAAAAAAACTTACTCGTAAATAGGGATATCGGCGAAATCAGACAAGACAACATTATCCAGAAGATGCTTGAAAGTGAGGAACAATGGACGCGAATAACCTTGCATCTGACCCAGATCATGAAAAATAAAAAACGAGAGGAGCCAGTTCATGAAATCGAACCCGCAACTTCAACAAAATTGGGAAGGCCCGTATACTGTTGTAATTGGAATAAACGATATCGTCTACCGCATTCAGAAAGCACTTAGGGACAAAATGAAAGTATTTCACAGTGACCGTTTACACCACTATAATGGTGAAGGATGTGATGGATTTGCTCGGGACGATCAGATCAGAGGGGGCAGTGTAATGACTCTCACATTTGTACTATAACGACTCTCGAATGAACTGTAACCACTCTCGAATAAAAGAAACACCGAATTTTGGATTCAACAGGACACAAACTAACCTACGAAGAGCTTTGGTGAGCTTTCTAACTTCCAATACTAAACGTCCAACTGAAAGCTTTGGAAAGGAATATTTATTGGAAAAGCATTTATTGGCCAAGCAAATACTAGAACCTTCCCCAACTAACATTTTAACTTGTTTAAGTTTCAATACAAGTTATTTTCTGGCTTGTATAGTAACTAAAACAGGCCTTACACAAATCATTTTGGCTGACATTAAACAAGCTATTTGATTCCCTTAAAACTTCTCATCACAAGTGCTATACAATTCAATAGCTTCCCATCAACAGTGTAATAAGGCCTTAAAGAGACAAAATATTGCTCAACTAAACAAGTTATTATATGATAGCAAATGGCTTGTATAATAAGACCTTTGAAAGGCCATATATACACTTTGCATTAAGGTCTTAAAAGAGCCACTCAATGCAGTATGTATAAAAAAATGTCTTGCTCTTAATTTACATTTTTATTTATTTTATTTTGTTTATTTATTTTCTCCGTATGAGGGCCCTTGTTCTGTGTTTTTCTTTGTTCTGAAATGTGAAGAATTTTATTTTATTTGAAAAAATGTTACTACTCACATTACTTTTCCGAGGTTTGAAACCACGTCCTTCCAATCACCGATCAAGCGCGCTACCCACTAGGCCATTCCCAATTTAAAAGACTCGTATAAAAATTTTAATGCATTGATACACTTCACGTATACTTTATAGCCTGTACAATTTCTCTAGCAATATAAATGAGTAGTAAAGGCCATGTGTTGGATTTATAAAAAAAAAACATAACTCGAGATTTTAATCAAAACTTATATTACATTTAAAGAAAAGTTTACTTTTTTTAACGTTGAAACCATTTCTTATTTTTAAGTGTGAGTCAATTGATTTTTTAAATGTACAACAACCCTTAACATTTTTTTCCATACATGCTTATGCCAAGATCTTAAGAAATAAATAAATGAATGATTTTAAAAGATCACAAGTATTACTTCCATTTCTATAGAACCAAAATTTTTATATTAAATTTTGTGGCCGTTAGAAAGAAAAATATAAAACCTAACAATCATTCATTTCGTCATTAAATGTTCGTTAAACGATTATGTATTTATATAAAGTTAGCTTCAAAAACAACTTGAATTATAACAGCAAGTACGTATGACCCATTTGTGTTTTACATTTAACACTTTCAAAAACAAAAGAAATAACTTACAAAAGAAGGCAATAATTTCAAAAAGTTTGCTATCAACATTTTATAAAACCTTATATATCCTTAGGCAGGCAACATCTGTCACTCGCAAAATGAAATAGCTCACGAAAGAAAGCAATCATTTGAAAAAATTTGCTACTCACATTTTATAGAAACTATCTGTCAGAAGCAAAACG
This sequence comes from Dasysyrphus albostriatus, assembly GCA_946251815.1. Classification (NCBI taxonomy): domain Eukaryota; kingdom Metazoa; phylum Arthropoda; class Insecta; order Diptera; family Syrphidae; genus Dasysyrphus; species Dasysyrphus albostriatus. The sequence goes on along the minus strand of OX276335.1, from coordinate 130,245,331 downwards.
AAAAAGCTCATCAAAGTAGGCAATCACTTTTAAAAGTTAGTTATACTAACATTTTATAAAAAATATTTATTTCCTTACAGAAGGCAACATACATTTATGTCACAAGCAAAACAAAATAGTTCAATAAAAAGGCAATTATTTCGAAAGGTTTGTTTTAAACATTTTATTTTATCTTTCCAAACAAATAACAAAATTCCTGTTGATCGGTATAGAAAATGCCAAATACATTACATCCATTTCGGAACGATTTTTGGGTTGGAATATATTTGTAAGAAATCAATTTTTTTGGGTTTATGTATGTATGTGCTATTTGACTGTAGATTGGAGACAAGAAACAAACAAATAAATATTCAAAAGTGCATTCATTTTTTTCGCGTTGTTCTGTAAGATTAAAAACAAATGTATTTATGAGTAAATTTGTAAAAAAAATAAGCAAAACATAGCTTGTTATAAATTCATTAAAATTAAAAAAAAAAAAAAAAAAACAATACAAATTCAATCCAGAAACACATCAATCGAGAAACACAACGGCGAGCGCGCAGTTTATATCGGTAATCGACTTTGGGCACTTGAAATATACATTGATATTTTGATAACTTCTTATTAATTTTTCACTACTTTTTTAATAATTACATTTTTTTAATAATATATTTGTATTTAATCTATGGAAATAAATGACGAACACTTTTGAATATTTGTTTAACCCGCTGCAGAATATTTTGAACTAAAGAGAAATGTCAAATCTATCAGCTGTGTGTTACAAGCTTTTTTAAACAAGCCGTATATTAAATGTTTTTATTCACTTTTAGTAGAACAACTTGGACCTTAAACAGGCCTTTTCATACTAAAACATACAAGTCTTGTATACACCTTGCCAATCTCAATTTAAGAGTCACTAAACAGGCTATTATCAAAAATTTATATTGGAAAAGGTTGGCTTGTATAATAAAGCCTTATTATAGTTCTATTCGAGCTATAGCTAACGAAATTAAAAAAAATCGGTCCTTATAACGGGTGATTTTTTAGCTGGTTTGGTTTTGGCAACACTGGTTTTGACAGCTGACGTGTGTTTAGTACCTTGTGTCACTGTCAAACAGCTACAGTTTGGTTTGCAATTTAACCGTGGATCGTCTTACAAATGAACAACGCTTGCAAATTATTGAATTTGGAAAGCTGGCCGAGGATCCGCTTTTTTATCGAAAAATTGTGTTCAGCGATGAGGCTCATTTTTGGTTGAATGGGTACGTAAGGCTAATGTCTGTAGGGACAAGCCCGCTTCGATTGACGCACTGGAAGCCAACATCCATGCATTCATTCGTGAGATACCGGCCGATATGTGTGAAAGAGTATGCCAAAATTGGACTCAGCGGATGGGCTACCTGAGACGCAGCCGCGGTCAACATTTGCATGAAATTATCTTTAAACATTAAATTGCAAGGTTCAAACTATCGATTCAAATAAATATTTCATTCATTTTTTCGAATTTTTTGTGTTTTTTTTTTTAAAGTTCTAAACCTCTTAAAAAATCACCCGTTACAAGTTAAATTGTTAGTTGGGTCCATCTTTTTCGAGAACCTTGTGAAAAGTATAAAAGCAAGTAATAAAAGTAAAGTGGTGAATTAATCTCAGTGGTGAACAATAGATTGCTTTGTGGTTGTAAAAGTAAAGTGTTTTATTTTGTAAAGTAAATAAGTGGAGAATTAAAATAAAGTGAATAAGTTTTATTGACGAACTTGAGAAAATATTACAATATTATGTAAATATAACACATAATATGTGTAGAGTAGGTACCTCTTTTCGACGTTTTGTTGATATTCACAATTTATTGAAATATGTATGTTATTTATGTACATTAGGGGTGTCGGAATTATTTCTTATTTTTATATCCAAAATGGGTATCGTGGATCTTGTAAGGGCCTTAGAATGGAATAATTTTTGTTCTGCGACATTTTCCAAAACTGAATTTTGAGACCCCGCAGCCGTTTTAAGATAAAAAAACTACAATTCGAAAAAGTGGTCCGAAAAACCATTTAAATTTGCGTTGATATGTGGTCAAAATTGCTTATTATGTTTTATTTTGGATTTCTTTACTAATTTGTACTGACTGTTTATCAATTAAAGTACTCTGTATAAATGTTGGCAGGCCAATTCGAGCATACCATTAAAAAAAAAAATATCAAAAACGGTTGAAAAATCGATAGATGTTTTGGAGACTTTCATTAAGATTCAAGGTAAAAAGTTATTTCTTGTTTCTTACAAAAGCAAAAAAATCATTTTGAGTAACTGTGACCACATATAGATGGAAGTTTAAATGGTTTTTCTGACCACTTTTTGGAATTTTCCCTAAAACCGGCCGCGGGGTTTCAAAAATCAAATTTTGGAAAAGGTCCCAGAACAAAAATTACTTCTTTCTAAATTCATTACAAGATCCACGATACTTATTTAGAATATAAAAATAAAAAAATTGCGACATTCTAATCTAATAAAAAAAATCTGCCACAGAAAAACAATTTAATAATGGTTCATCTTTTTTTTTCTACGATTTTTTTATACATTTTATTTATTTATTTATTTAAAATTAAATTTACTTAAACACAGTAAGATAGGTACACAGGTATATACACGAAAAGAAAAATAAAAATATTCAAGTGTAAAAACAACTAATAACCCAGGAAAATAAGACTGTCACTTCGAAAAAATTTCGACAAAGCTGAATTTTGTTAGAGAGCTTTGTTTTAACGTCTTTAGCATTTCCTAAAAAGTTCCGTAAATTTGGGCCGGGGCTTAATTTTTTAGGGGGGGTTAAGGGGGGTAAAATTTAGTATTTTCTTAATTTCTCAAAAACTATAAGTTTTTGTGAAAAAGAAGGTACAAATTGTAGCTTATGTCATTCTACACGAAAACAATTAACAAATTTTTTTCATAAAAGCAATAGATTCTCAGAAAATCATGGAAGAACTTCACGGTGGAGAAAATTTTGTCAAAAAATTTGTAAAAATTTCATTAATGGATGGGCTAAAATTTTTTTATGATTTGAGTTTGGCCACAACTCCTCTTAATAAAGCTCAAGATTTCGGGGTGGCCGGGGTAAGGGGAACACCACCCTCTTGAAAAAGAAAGTGATTTGGTTTTTGTTCAGCAACTCGATGAAAGTTCCTTTTACAACAAAATTATGAAAGAATAACATTTAGACAATAAAAATACCTAAAAAATGATTTCTGTAGAATTATTAATCTTGAAGTTATAGAGTATGATAGTAACACTTTTTATTTTGTACTGTAAATGGAAAAATAACGGTTTTTTGTTAATATCTCAGCCGATATAATTAAAAAAAAAAAACTTGTGGGAAAAGATTTAGATTTCTTTTATTTTCAAATTATTCAAATCAAGTAACGACCAACAGTCACAGAGAATATCATTTCCTCTAGCATAGATTTGAACCTTCAAACTTTTGAAAAAAAAAAGTAAATGAACTGTGGATGGCATCATTGGTGAAACAGGTGTGGAAGCTGTTCTTCGATGTGTGTAGGTGTGTGAATTCAAATAAAGGAAGAGCACTACGATTGGGAGAGTCGGCATTTTGTGAAACGAATAGAGGGCTCATCGTCTCCCATCGTCTACCATTTGCTAGACATGAGACGACAACAATTTAAGAGAAAAAAAACGAGAGGAGATTATTCGTCGGCTTGGGTTGGAATAATACCAATACTAACAAAAGATATCTGATTTGGCATGATGGAAGTGTTTCCGGTGTTGTTTTTCTGGGGGAATTTTGACCAGGGAATCAATATAAGGTCACACTTATTTTTGAAAAATTCAGAAATAAATTTTGAGACCAATTATGTGATTGTTTGGTTAAAATTTCTATCGGAAACATCAACATCGGATACCACTCGGACGCCATCGTCAGCAAAGATCTCTTTCGAAAATGTTCGAAAAATGTATGACGCGTAGAGGGTTGTCGACTGGCTATAACCATACGTATATGGTTTTATTTTTTAACGAGTTAAAATTTATCAAAGACTTACGCGAACTAGTACATGATAAAACACAAGAAACGCGCCTAAACTAAGAAGAAAGTGTAAAAAAAAACAACCATAGAAAAAAACCCTTACCCCCCCCCCCCAACAAACAAAAAAACCCCAAAAAAAATAAAACGCAAAGAAAAGCCCAGCCACGTGAAAAGTACAGTCGCGCGCGCAAAAGGGTACAGTCACCCAAAGACCACCTTTCTGAACCCATCAAGAAAAAAAAGCGAAGCGTGAAACTGAAACTAAAAAGACCTCATACAAACCGAACGTAGCAAAAAAAAAAAAAAAACCGACACGAGAGCACCCGAAACCGCTAACAAAAAAAAAGTTCGAAAATCCCAGACCAAAAAATTTAAAAAAACAGAAAATTAACCAAAAACTCCTACGCCCGTGTGGATGTTCAATTAGATTTCAAATTTACTCCAATCAAATAACAACTATAGATCCCACGTTGATTCGCTAAAACCTCTGGAGCGGTGCACCACCTCAAAGGAATAAGTATGGTAAGTTTTTTTTTATTAAATGATCGATAAATATTTGATTTTTTATTTGAATGTCAACGATTATTTCTTCTTTAATCTACAAAAAATTTTAAGTCAGATCTTTTTTTCAAACCTTACAAATGTCATCGGTTGTTTGGTGAATTGTGAGGCGAATTCAAACTAATGTTTTTTTTTTCCTATTTTCGCCAATATAAAAAAAATTGAGAGATCGATTTAATAGTCAAGAGAAAGACACTCTGTAGACAAGAATTAGATCCCCTGTTTTTTTTGGGGTTGATTTAATTTATTTTCTGATTTGACGAATTATATATATTTTTTTTTTAATTTTATTTTTCTCCACAAATTTTTAAATGTACAGTTTTTTTTAAAATATTTTTTCCAAAATAGATTAAATTATAAAAAAAAAAATAATAATGATGAAGTAAAAGAAGAGAAATAAAGGGTACAGAAAAAAAACACATATATTTGTAAAGTAACTCATAAGTATATTAAAGGAATCTATTCTCTGATACTGGACTGTGGTTGAACCTTGATTTGGTTTTTTTTTCTTGTTTGAAATTTAAAAAGAGAAAAGAAAAACAAACTAAATTAATAGTAATTTTTTTATTATTTCGGTAGGATATACAGTATAAGTAATTTTTAAGGAATTTTTGTTAGGTTAAGTTTCTTTGAATAAAAGATGTACTATTGTTTTCAAAATTTAACAGTAACGTTCTTCTTTTTTTGTTCTGCTCATTGATAAGTCAATTTTGGGAAGTCGCTTTGGATATTATTTAGGGCAGGGCAACATCTGTCACTCGCAAAATGAAATAGCTCACGAAAGAAAGCAATCATTTGAATAAATTTGCTACCCACATTTTATAAAAACTACCTGTCACAAGCAAAACGAAATAGCTCATCAAAGTAGGCAATCACTTTTAAAAGTTAGTTATACTAACATTTTATAAAAAATATTTATTTCCTTACAGAAGGCAACATACATTTATGTCACAAGCAAAACAAAATAGTTCAATAAAAAGGCAATTATTTCGAAAGGTTTGTTTTAAACATTTTATTTTATCTTTCCAAACAAATAACAAAATTCCTGTTGATCGGTATAGAAAATGCCAAATACATTACATCCATTTCGGAACGATTTTTGGGTTGGAATATATTTGTAAGAAATCAATTTTTTTGGGTTTATGTATGTATGTGCTATTTGACTGTAGATTGGAGACAAGAAACAAACAAATAAATATTCAAAAGTGCATTCATTTTTTTCGCGTTGTTCTGTAAGATTAAAAACAAATGTATTTATGAGTAAATTTGTAAAAAAATAAGCAAAACATAGCTTGTTATAAATTCATTAAAATTAAAAAAAAAAAAAAACAATACAAATTCAATCCAGAAACACATCAATCGAGAAACACAACGGCGAGCGCGCAGTTTATATCGGTAATCGACTTTGGGCACTTGAAATATACTTTGATATTTTGATAACTTCTTATTAATTTTTCACTACTTTTTTAATAATTACATTTTTTTAATAATATATTTGTATTTAATCTATGGAAATAAATGACGAACACTTTTGAATATTTGTTTAACCCGCTGCAGAATATTTTGAACTAAAGAGAAATGTCAAATCTATCAGCTGTGTGTTACAAGCTTTTTTAAACAAGCCGTATATTAAATGTTTTTATTCACTTTTAGTAGAACAACTTGGACCTTAAACAGGCCTTTTCATACTAAAACATACAAGTCTTGTATACACCTTGCCAATCTCAATTTAAGAGTCACTAAACAGGCTATTATCAAAAATTTATATTGGAAAAGGTTGGCTTGTATAATAAAGCCTTATTATAGTTCTATTCGAGCTATAGCTAACGAAATTAAAAAAAAATCGGTCCTTATACAAGTTAAATTGTTAGTTGGGTCCATCTTTTTCGAAAACCTTGTGAAAAGTATAAAAGCAAGTAATAAAAGTAAAGTGGTGAATTAATCTCAGTGGTGAACAATAGATTGCTTTGTGGTTGTAAAAGTAAAGTGTTTTATTTTGTAAAGTAAATAAGTGGAGAATTAAAATAAAGTGAATAAGTTTTATTGACGAACTTGAGAAAATATTACAATATTATGTAAATATAACACATAATATGTGTAGAGTAGGTACCTCTTTTCGACGTTTTGTTGATATTCACAATTTATTGAAATATGTATGTTATTTATGTACATTAGGGGTGTCGGAATTATTTCTTATTTTTATATCCAAAATGGGTATCGTGGATCTTGTAAGGGCCTTAGAATGGAATAATTTTTGTTCTGCGACATTTTCCAAAACTGAATTTTGAGACCCCGCAGCCGTTTTAAGATAAAAAAACTACAATTCGAAAAAGTGGTCCGAAAAACCATTTAAATTTGCGTTGATATGTGGTCAAAATTGCTTATTATGTTTTATTTTGGATTTCTTTACTAATTTGTACTGACTGTTTATCAATTAAAGTACTCTGTATAAATGTTGGCAGGCCAATTCGAGCATACCATTAAAAAAAAAATATCAAAAACGGTTGAAAAATCGATAGATGTTTTGGAGACTTTCATTAAGATTCAAGGTAAAAAGTTATTTCTTGTTTCTTACAAAAGCAAAAAAATCATTTTGAGTAACTGTGACCACATATAGATGGAAGTTTAAATGGTTTTTCTGACCACTTTTTGGAATTTTCCCTAAAACCGGCCGCGGGGTTTCAAAAATCAAATTTTGGAAAAGGTCCCAGAACAAAAATTACTTCTTTCTAAATTCATTACAAGATCCACGATACTTATTTAGAATATAAAAATAAAAAAAATTGCGACATTCTAATCTAATAAAAAAAATCTGCCACAGAAAAACAATTTAATAATGGTTCATCTTTTTTTTTCTACGATTTTTTTATACATTTTATTTATTTATTTATTTAAAATTAAATTTACTTAAACACAGTAAGATAGGTACACAGGTATATACACTAATAACCCAGGAAAATAAGACTGTCACTTCGAAAAAATTTCGACAAAGCTGAATTTTGTTAGAGAGCTTTGTTTTAACGTCTTTAGCATTTCCTAAAAAGTTTCGTAAATTTGGGCCGGGGCTTAATTTTTTAGGGGGGGTTAAGGGGGGTAAAATTTAGTATTTTCTTAATTTCTCAAAAACTATAAGTTTTTTTGAAAAAGAAGGTATAAATTGTAGCTTATGTCATTCTACACGAAAACAATTAACAAATTTTTTTCATAAAAGCAATAGATTCTCAGAAAATCATGGAAGAACTTCACGGTGGAGAAAATTTTGTCAAAAAATTTGTAAAAATTTCATTAATGGATGGGCTAAAATTTTTGTATGATTTGAGTTTGGCCACAACTCCTCTTAATAAAGCTCAAGATTTCGGGGTGGCCGGGGTAAGGGGAACACCACCCTCTTGAAAAAGAAAGTAATTTGGTTTTTGTTCAGCAACTCGATGAAAGTTCCTTTTACAACAAAATTATGAAAGAATAACATTTAGACAATAAAAATACCTAAAAAATGATTTCTGTAGAATTATTAATCTTGAAGTTATAGAGTATGATAGTAACACTTTTTATTTTGTACTGTAAATGGGAAAATAACGGTTTTTTGTTAATATCTCAGCCGATATAATTAAAAAAAAAAAACTTGTGGGAAAAGATTTAGATTTCTTTTATTTTCAAATTATTCAAATCAAGTAACGACCAACAGTCACAGAGAATATCATTTCCTCTAGCATAGATTTGAACCTTCAAACTTTTGAAAAAAAAAGTAAATGAACTGTGGATGGCATCATTGGTGAAACAGGTGTGGAAGCTGTTCTTCGATGTGTGTAGGTGTGTGAATTCAAATAAAGGAAGAGCACTACGATTGGGAGAGTCGGCATTTTGTGAAACGGATAGAGGGCTCATCGTCTCCCATCGTCTACCATTTGCTAGACATGAGACGACAACAATTTAAGAGAAAAAAAACGAGAGGAGATTATTCGTCGGCTTGGGTTGGAATAATACCAATACTAACAAAAGATATCTGATTTGGCATGATGGAAGTGTTGTTTTTCTGGGGGAATTTTGACCAGGGAATCAATATAAGGTCACACTTATTTTTGAAAAATTCAGAAATAAATTTTGAGACCAATTATGTGATTGTTTGGTTAAAATTTCTATCGGAAACATCAACATCGGATACCACTCGGACGCCATTGTCAGCAAAGATCTCTTTCGAAAATGTTCGAAAAATGTATGACGCGTAGAGGGTTGTCGACTGGCTATAACCATACGTATATGGTTTTATTTTTTAACGAGTTAAAATTTATCAAGACTTACGCGAACTAGTACATAATAAAACACAAGAAACGCGCCTAAACTTAGAAGAAAGTGTAAAAAAAAAAAAACCATATATTTGTAAAGTAACTCATAAGTATATTAAAGGAATCTATTCTCTGATACTGGACTGTGGTTGAACCTTGATTTGGTTTTTTTTTCTTGTTTGAAATTTAAAAAGAGAAAAGAAAAACAAACTAAATTAATAGTAATTTTTTTATTATTTCGGTAGGATATACAGTATAAGTAATTTTTAAGGAATTTTTGTTAGGTTAAGTTTCTTTGAATAAAAGATGTACTATTGTTTTCAAAATTTAACAGTAACGTTCTTCTTTTTTTGTTCTGCTCATTGATAAGTCAATTTTGGGAAGTCGCTTTGGATATTATTTAGGGCAGGGCAACATCTGTCACTCGCAAAATGAAATAGCTCACGAAAGAAAGCAATCATTTGAATAAATTTGCTACCCACATTTTATAAAAACTACCTGTCACAAGCAAAACGAAATAGCTCATCAAAGTAGGCAATCACTTTTAAAAGTTAGTTATACTAACATTTTATAAAAAATATTTATTTCCTTACAGAAGGCAACATACATTTATGTCACAAGCAAAACAAAATAGTTCAATAAAAAGGCAATTATTTCGAAAGGTTTGTTTTAAACATTTTATTTTATCTTTCCAAACAAATAACAAAATTCCTGTTGATCGGTATAGAAAATGCCAAATACATTACATCCATTTCGGAACGATTTTTGGGTTGGAATATATTTGTAAGAAATCAATTTTTTTGGGTTTATGTATGTATGTGCTATTTGACTGTAGATTGGAGACAAGAAACAAACAAATAAATATTCAAAAGTGCATTCATTTTTTTCGCGTTGTTCTGTAAGATTAAAAACAAATGTATTTATGAGTAAATTTGTAAAAAAAATAAGCAAAACATAGCTTGTTATAAATTCATTAAAATTAAAAAAAAAAAAAAACAATACAAATTCAATCCAGAAACACATCAATCGAGAAACACAACGGCGAGCGCGCAGTTTATATCGGTAATCGACTTTGAGCACTTGAAATATACATTGATATTTTGATAACTTCTTATTAATTTTTCACTACTTTTTTAATAATTACATTTTTTTAATAATATATTTGTATTTAATCTATGGAAATAAATGACGAACACTTTTGAATATTTGTTTAACCCGCTGCAGAATATTTTGAACTAAAGAGAAATGTCAAATCTATCAGCTGTGTGTTACAAGCTTTTTTAAACAAGCCGTATATTAAATGTTTTTATTCACTTTTAGTAGAACAACTTGGACCTTAAACAGGCCTTTTCATACTAAAACATACAAGTCTTGTATACACCTTGCCAATCTCAATTTAAGAGTCACTAAACAGGCTATTATCAAAAATTTATATTGGAAAAGGTTGGCTTGTATAATAAAGCCTTATTATAGTTCTATTCGAGCTATAGCTAACGAAATTAAAAAAAAATCGGTCCTTATACAAGTTAAATTGTTAGTTGGGTCCATCTTTTTCGAGAACCTTGTGAAAAGTATAAAAGCAAGTAATAAAAGTAAAGTGGTGAATTAATCTCAGTGGTGAACAATAGATTGCTTTGTGGTTGTAAAAGTAAAGTGTTTTATTTTGTAAAGTAAATAAGTGGAGAATTAAAATAAAGTGAATAAGTTTTATTGACGAACTTGAGAAAATATTACAATATTATGTAAATATAACACATAATATCCCAAGTAACAATTTTAGCTGTTTAATTGCTCTAAAAGCGTTTGTAGAGCTAATCTTAGAGCTCGTTGATTTCAAAAGAAGCTCTAGATACACTTCTAAAGCAAGTGCAGAGCTTGCCTACAGCGAATTCATTGAGTTTGAGAGCTAATATTTGCTCGAAACCAGCTCTTATCAGGGGTTGTAAGGCCTTGCAGCTCTAAGGTATATTATTTAGAAATCTTTAAAGCAACATTTTTGACAGCACTTTGTTTGTATTAGTTTGGGTTTGTGTAATACAAACTACAAAGTAAAATAATATTGGAACGATGTATTATATGTGTGATAGTAACATTTAAGAACTTTATGTGTTGTGATGTCGCAAATTAGTAAAATATTCCTATAGAAAATATAAGTGAGAAATGAAATTAATTATTTAACTGTTCCATCTTAGTGAATTTTTAGTGCGCGCTTAGATTTATCAAACATGTACTGAATGTACTTCGCAAAATTACAACGCGCCTTCGAAATTCTTTATATTACGCAGTGAAATGTTTAAAAAATTAACTTAAGCAACGCAGAAATCTGTTACAAAAATTAATTTAAATATCTGAAATAAAATATTTTTATTTTCATTGCAATATTTGCAATATTTAGTGTGTTTTATATTGAAAATAAAGGTTTTTTATTCGTTTCAAATAAAATAAGGAAAATTGTTTCAATGTTTTTTTTCTGTCACCATATTTTTATCGTGAAAATAGTTTGTCCTCAATAGAACTGCAATATGGATATTGTAGAGCTAGTTCTCACAAAATGAGAGTTTTGTGTTCAAGGCTAAAAAAGAAGGGTGTTTCGAAAATTGAAAGTTTTGAATAATTTTAAATCGTGGAAAAAATTTCTTATTTATTTATTAACAATTGAAGTGCATTATGGTTTCTCAGCAACCAAACACTTGTGCGACTCAACTGTTGATTTAATTTTATTTTAAAACATTTTATTAAACTGTTCAATTGATTTTAATAAATTTTTTTTTAGAAATTTCGGATCTCTAATTCGACAATTACGGTGCATACTTGGTATTGCTTAGAAATATAAAGGAACTTATTTATTTTCTAGTTTTGGTTTGACTTTTCTCGGTGAAATTATCTTTATTGTATTTTATTGTGAAACACCCTACTAATATGAGAGAGGTTTAGTATTAAGCTCTATAGTCGTTTTGTTGTAGCTTTGTTCAGCCTTCAAATTTCACAATTCTCAGAGAAATTTAATAATGCTCAGAGAGATATCCAATGCGCATGCGTTTGTGTGAATGTATTAGTAATTTAACTCTACAGCCGCATTCTGTGCAGCTATTTTTTGACATTTCTATAGAATCATGCAATAGTATTTTAAATATGAGTTTTAAGAAGCTCTATAACGCTTCTTTATATGCTCATATTAATAATTTGCTCGTTTAAAGAACGTTGAACGTTATTAAAGAGCATATTTTTTAAATCTTGGGACGTTATAAAAATAATGGAGCTTAATGTGTATTGGAAACTCGATTATGGAACAAAATTTTTAAATAAATGTTGGGAGCTGTGAAATAATCTGTCTTAGAACTATGGTATCAGATTTCACTGCTTACAAGCTGCTAAAGAACAGGTTTGCTTCTATTAGCTCCAACGATGTTACTTGGGATGTGTAGAGTAGGTACCTCTTTTCGACGTTTTGTTGATATTCACAATTTATTGAAATATGTATGTTATTTATGTACATTAGGGGTGTCGGAATTATTTCTTATTTTTATATCCAAAATGGGTATCGTGGATCTTGTAAGGGCCTTAGAATGGAATAATTTTTGTTCTGCGACATTTTCCAAAACTGAATTTTGAGACCCCGCAGCCGTTTTAAGATAAAAAAAACTACAATTCGAAAAAGTGGTCCGAAAAACCATTTAAATTTGCGTTGATATGTGGTCAAAATTGCTTATTATGTTTTATTTTGGATTTCTTTACTAATTTGTACTGACTGTTTATCAATTAAAGTACTCTGTATAAATGTTGGCAGGCCAATTCGAGCATACCATTAAAAAAAAAATATCAAAAACGGTTGAAAAATCGATAGATGTTTTGGAGACTTTCATTAAGATTCAAGGTAAAAAGTTATTTCTTGTTTCTTACAAAAGCAAAAAAATCATTTTGAGTAACTGTGACCACATATAGATGGAAGTTTAAATGGTTTTTCTGACCACTTTTTGGAATTTTCCCTAAAACCGGCCGCGGGGTTTCAAAAATCAAATTTTGGAAAAGGTCCCAGAACAAAAATTACTTCTTTCTAAATTCATTACAAGATCCACGATACTTATTTAGAATATAAAAATAAAAAAAATTGCGACATTCTAATCTAATAAAAAAAATCTGCCACAGAAAAACAATTTAATAATGGTTCATCTTTTTTTTTCTACGATTTTTTTATACATTTTATTTATTTATTTATTTAAAATTAAATTTACTTAAACACAGTAAGATAGGTACACAGGTATATACACGAAAAGAAAAATAAAAATATTCAAGTGTAAAAACAACGAATAACCCAGGAAAATAAGACTGTCACTTCGAAAAAATTTCGACAAAGCTGAATTTTGTTAGAGAGCTTTGTTTTAACGTCTTTAGCATTTCCTAAAAAGTTCCGTAAATTTGGGCCAGGGCTTAATTTTTTAGGGGGGGTTAAGGGGGGTAAAATTTAGTATTTTCTTAATTTCTCAAAAACTATAAGTTTTTTTGAAAAAGAAGGTACAAATTGTAGCTTATGTCATTCTACACGAAAACAATTAACAAATTTTTTTCATAAAAGCAATAGATTCTCAGAAAATCATGGAAGAACTTCACGGTGGAGAAAATTTTGTCAAAAAATTTGTAAAAATTTCATTAATGGATGGGTTAAAATTTTTGTATGATTTGAGTTTGGCCAAAGTGATTTGGTTTTTGTTCAGCAACTCGATGAAAGTTCCTTTTACAACAAAATTATGAAAGAATAACATTTAGACAATAAAAATACCTAAAAAATGATTTCTGTAGAATTATTAATCTTGAAGTTATAGAGTATGATAGTAACACTTTTTATTTTGTACTGTAAATGGAAAAATAACGGTTTTTTGTTAATATCTCAGCCGATATAATAAAAAAAAAAAAACTTGTGGGAAAAGATTTAGATTTCTTTTATTTTCAAATTATTCAAATCAAGTAACGACCAACAGTCACAGAGAATATCATTTCCTCTAGCATAGATTTGAACCTTCAAACTTTTGAAAAAAAAAAGTAAATGAACTGTGGATGGCATCATTGGTGAAACAGGTGTGGAAGCTGTTCTTCGATGTGTGTAGGTGTGTGAATTCAAATAAAGGAAGAGCACTACGATTGGGAGAGTCGGCATTTTGTGAAACGGATAGAGGGCTCATCGTCTCCCATCGTCTACCATTTGCTAGACATGAGACGACAACAATTTAAGAGAAAAAAAACGAGAGGAGATTATTCGTCGGCTTGGGTTGGAATAATACCAATACTAACAAAAGATATCTGATTTGGCATGATGGAAGTGTTGTTTTTCTGGGGGAATTTTGACCAGGGAATCAATATAAGGTCACACTTATTTTTGAAAAATTCAGAAATAAATTTTGAGACCAATTATGTGATTGTTTGGTTAAAATTTCTATCGGAAACATCAACATCGGATACCACTCGGACGCCATTGTCAGCAAAGATCTCTTTCGAAAATGTTCGAAAAATGTATGACGCGTAGAGGGTTGTCGACTGGCTATAACCATACGTATATGGTTTTATTTTTTAACGAGTTAAAATTTATCAAAGACTTACGCGAACTAGTACATAATAAAACACAAGAAACGCGCCTAAACTAAGAAGAAAGTGTAAAAAAAAAAACAACCATAGAAAAAAACCCTTACCCCCCCCCCAACAAACAAAAAAACCCCAAAAAAAAAATAAAACGCAAAGAAAAGCCCAGCCACGTGAAAAGTACAGTCGCGCGCGCAAAAGGGTACAGTCACCCAAAGACCACCTTTCTGAACCCATCAAGAAAAAAAAGCGAAGCGTGAAACTGAAACTAAAAAGACCTCATACAAACCGAACGTAGAACGTAGCAAAAAAAAAACCGACACGAGAGCACCCGAAACCGCTAACAAAAAAAAAGTTCGAAAATCCCAGACCAAAAAAAAAAAAAAATTTAAAAAAACAGAAAATTAACCAAAAACTCCTACGCCCGTGTGGATGTTCAATTAGATTTCAAATTTACTCCAATCAAATAACAACTATAGATCCCACGTTGATTCGCTAAAACCTCTGGAGCGGTGCACCACCTCAAAGGAATAAGTATGGTAAGTTTTTTTTTATTAAATGATCGATAAATATTTGATTTTTTATTTGAATGTCAACGATTATTTCCTCTTTAATCTACAAAAAATTTTAAGTCAGATCTTTTTTTCAAACCTTACAAATGTCATCGGTTGTTTGGTGAATTGTGAGGCGAATTCAAACTAATATTTTTTTTTTCCTATTTTCGCCAATATAAAAAAAATTGAGAGATCGATTTAATAGTCAAGAGAAAGACACTCTGTAGACAAGAATTAGATCCCCTGTTTTTTTTGGGGTTGATTTAATTTATTTTCCGATTTGACGAATTATATATATTTTTTTTTAATTTTATTTTTCTCCACAAATTTTTAAATGTACAGTTTTTTTAAAAATATTTTTTCCAAAATAGATTAAATTATAAAAAAAAAAATAATAATGATGAAGTAAAAGAAGAGAAATAAAGGGTACAGAAAAAAAACACATATATTTGTAAAGTAACTCATAAGTATATTAAAGGAATCTATTCTCTGATACTGGACTGTGGTTGAACCTTGATTTGGTTTTTTTTTCTTGTTTGAAATTTAAAAAGAGAAAAGAAAAACAAACTAAATTAATAGTAATTTTTTTATTATTTCGGTAGGATATACAGTATAAGTAATTTTTAAGGAATTTTTGTTAGGTTAAGTTTCTTTGAATAAAAGATGTACTATTGTTTTCAAAATTTAACAGTAACGTTCTTCTTTTTTTTGTTCTGCTCATTGATAAGTCAATTTTGGGAAGTCGCTTTGGATATTATTTAGGGCAGGGCAACATCTGTCACTCGCAAAATGAAATAGCTCACGAAAGAAAGCAATCATTTGAATAAATTTGATACCCACATTTTATAAAAACTACCTGTCACAAGCAAAACGAAATAGCTCATCAAAGTAGGCAATCACTTTTAAAAGTTAGTTATACTAACATTTTATAAAAAATATTTATTTCCTTACAGAAGGCAACATACATTTATGTCACAAGCAAAACAAAATAGTTCAATAAAAAGGCAATTATTTCGAAAGGTTTGTTTTAAACATTTTATTTTATCTTTCCAAACAAATAACAAAATTCCTGTTGATCGGTATAGAAAATGCCAAATACATTACATCCATTTCGGAACGACTTTTGGGTTTGAATATATTTGTAAGAAATCAATTTTTTTGGGTTTATGTATGTATGTGCTATTTGACTGTAGATTGGAGACAAGAAACAGACAAATAAATATTCAAAAGTGCATTCATTTTTTTCGCGTTGTTCTGTAAGATTAAAAACAAATGTATTTATGAGTAAATTTGTAAAAAAAATAAGCAAAACATAGCTTGTTATAAATTCATTAAAATTAAAAAAAAAAAACAATACAAATTCAATCCAGAAACACATCAATCGAGAAACACAACGGCGAGCGCGCAGTTTATATCGGTAATCGACTTTGAGCACTTGAAATATACATTGATATTTTGATAACTTCTTATTAATTTTTCACTACTTTTTTAATAATTACATTTTTTTAATAATATATTTGTATTTAATCTATGGAAATAAATGACGAACACTTTTGAATATTTGTTTAACCCGCTGCAGAATATTTTGAACTAAAGAGAAATGTCAAATCTATCAGCTGTGTGTTACAAGATTTTTTAAACAAGCCGTATATTAAATGTTTTTATTCACTTTTAGTAGAACAACTTGGACCTTAAACAGGCCTTTCCATACTAAAACATACAAGTCTTGTATACACCTTGCCAATCTCAATTTAAGAGTCACTAAACAGGCTATTATCAAAAATTTATATTGGAAAAGGTTGGCTTGTATAATAAAGCCTTATTATAGTTCTATTCGAGCTATAGCTAACGAAATTAAAAAAAAATCGGTCCTTATAACGGGTGATTTTTTAGCTGGTTTGGTTTTGGCAACACTGGTTTTGACAGCTGACGTGTGTTTAGTACCTTGTGTCACTGTCAAACAGCTACAGTTTGGTTTGCAATTTAACCGTGGATCGTCTTACAAATGAACAACGCTTGCAAATTATTGAATTTGGAAAGCTGGCCGAGGATCCGCTTTTTTATCGAAAAATTGTGTTCAGCGATGAGGCTCATTTTTGGTTGAATGGGTACGTAAGGCTAATGTCTGTAGGGACAAGCCCGCTTCGATTGACGCACTGGAAGCCAACATCCATGCATTCATTCGTGAGATACCGGCCGATATGTGTGAAAGAGTATGCCAAAATTGGACTCAGCGGATGGGCTACCTGAGACGCAGCCGCGGTCAACATTTGCATGAAATTATCTTTAAACATTAAATTGCAAGGTTCAAACTATCGATTCAAATAAATATTTCATTCATTTTTTCGAATTTTTTGTGTTTTTTTTTTTTTTAAAGTTCTAAACCTCTTAAGAAATCACCCGTTACAAGTTAAATTGTTAGTTGGGTCCATCTTTTTCGAGAACCTTGTGAAAAGTATAAAAGCAAGTAATAAAAGTAAAGTGGTGAATTAATCTCAGTGGTGAACAATAGATTGCTTTGTGGTTGTAAAAGTAAAGTGTTTTATTTTGTAAAGTAAATAAGTGGAGAATTAAAATAAAATGAATAAGTTTTATTGACGAACTTGAGAAAATATTACAATATTATGTAAATATAACACATAATATGTGTAGAGTAGGTACCTCTTTTCGACGTTTTGTTGATATTCACAATTTATTGAAATATGTATGTTATTTATGTACATTAGGGGTGTCGGAATTATTTCTTATTTTTATATCCAAAATGGGTATCGTGGATCTTGTAAGGGCCTTAGAATGGAATAATTTTTGTTCTGCGACATTTTCCAAAACTGAATTTTGAGACCCCGCAGCCGTTTTAAGATAAAAAAACTACAATTCGAAAAAGTGGTCCGAAAAACCATTTAAATTTGCGTTGATATGTGGTCAAAATTGCTTATTATGTTTTATTTTGGATTTCTTTACTAATTTGTACTGACTGTTTATCAATTAAAGTACTCTGTATAAATGTTGGCAGGCCAATTCGAGCATACCATTAAAAAAAAAAAAATATCAAAAACGGTTGAAAAATCGATAGATGTTTTGGAGACTTTCATTAAGATTCAAGGTAAAAAGTTATTTCTTGTTTCTTACAAAAGCAAAAAAATCATTTTGAGTAACTGTGACCACATATAGATGGAAGTTTAAATGGTTTTTCTGACCACTTTTTGGAATTTTCCCTAAAACCGGCCGCGGGGTTTCAAAAATCAAATTTTGGAAAAGGTCCCAGAACAAAAATTACTTCTTTCTAAATTCATTACAAGATCCACGATACTTATTTAGAATATAAAAATAAAAAAATTGCGACATTCTAATCTAATAAAAAAAATCTGCCACAGAAAAACAATTTAATAATGGTTCATCTTTTTTTTTCTACGATTTTTTTATACATTTTATTTATTTATTTATTTAAAATTAAATTTACTTAAACACAGTAAGATAGGTACACAGGTATATACACGAAAAGAAAAATAAAAATATTCAAGTGTAAAAACAACGAATAACCCAGGAAAATAAGACTGTCACTTCGAAAAAATTTCGACAAAGCTGAATTTTGTTAGAGAGCTTTGTTTTAACGTCTTTAGCATTTCCTAAAAAGTTCCGTAAATTTGGGCCAGGGCTTAATTTTTTAGGGGGGGTTAAGGGGGGTAAAATTTAGTATTTTCTTAATTTCTCAAAAACTATAAGTTTTTTTGAAAAAGAAGGTACAAATTGTAGCTTATGTCATTCTACACGAAAACAATTAACAAATTTTTTTCATAAAAGCAATAGATTCTCAGAAAATCATGGAAGAACTTCACGGTGGAGAAAATTTTGTCAAAAAATTTGTAAAAATTTCATTAATGGATGGGTTAAAATTTTTGTATGATTTGAGTTTGGCCAAAGTGATTTGGTTTTTGTTCAGCAACTCGATGAAAGTTCCTTTTACAACAAAATTATGAAAGAATAACATTTAGACAATAAAAATACCTAAAAAATGATTTCTGTAGAATTATTAATCTTGAAGTTATAGAGTATGATAGTAACACTTTTTATTTTGTACTGTAAATGGGAAAATAACGGTTTTTTGTTAATATCTCAGCCGATATAATTAAAAAAAAAAAACTTGTGGGAAAAGATTTAGATTTCTTTTATTTTCAAATTATTCAAATCAAGTAACGACCAACAGTCACAGAGAATATCATTTCCTCTAGCATAGATTTGAACCTTCAAACTTTTGAAAAAAAAAGTAAATGAACTGTGGATGGCATCATTGGTGAAACAGGTGTGGAAGCTGTTCTTCGATGTGTGTAGGTGTGTGAATTCAAATAAAGGAAGAGCACTACGATTGGGAGAGTCGGCATTTTGTGAAACGGATAGAGGGCTCATCGTCTCCCATCGTCTACCATTTGCTAGACATGAGACGACAACAATTTAAGAGAAAAAAAACGAGAGGAGATTATTCGTCGGCTTGGGTTGGAATAATACCAATACTAACAAAAGATATCTGATTTGGCATGATGGAAGTGTTGTTTTTCTGGGGGAATTTTGACCAGGGAATCAATATAAGGTCACACTTATTTTTGAAAAATTCAGAAATAAATTTTGAGACCAATTATGTGATTGTTTGGTTAAAATTTCTATCGGAAACATCAACATCGGATACCACTCGGACGCCATTGTCAGCAAAGATCTCTTTCGAAAATGTTCGAAAAATGTATGACGCGTAGAGGGTTGTCGACTGGCTATAACCATACGTATATGGTTTTATTTTTTAACGAGTTAAAATTTATCAAAGACTTACGCGAACTAGTACATAATAAAACACAAGAAACGCGCCTAAACTTAGAAGAAAGTGTAAAAAAAAAACAACCATAGAAAAAAAACCCTTACCCCCCCCCCCAACAAACAAAAAAACCCCAAAAAAAATAAAACGCAAAGAAAAGCCCAGCCACGTGAAAAGTACAGTCGCGCGCGCAAAAGGGTACAGTCACCCAAAGACCACCTTTCTGAACCCATCAAGAAAAAAAAAGCGAAGCGTGAAACTGAAACTAAAAAGACCTCATACAAACCGAACGTAGAAGGTAGCAAAAAAAAAACCGACACGAGAGCACCCGAAACCGCTAACAAAAAAAAAGTTCGAAAATCCCAGACCAAAAAAAAAAAAAAATTTAAAAAAAACAGAAAATTAACCAAAAACTCCTACGCCCGTGTGGATGTTCAATTAGATTTCAAATTTACTCCAATCAAATAACAACTATAGATCCCACGTTGATTCGCTAAAACCTCTGGAGCGGTGCACCACCTCAAAGGAATAAGTATGGTAAGTTTTTTTTTATTAAATGATCGATAAATATTTGATTTTTTATTTGAATGTCAACGATTATTTCCTCTTTAATCTACAAAAAATTTTAAGTCAGATCTTTTTTTCAAACCTTACAAATGTCATCGGTTGTTTGGTGAATTGTGAGGCGAATTCAAACTAATGTTTTTTTTTCCTATTTTCGCCAATATAAAAAAAATTGAGAGATCGATTTAATAGTCAAGAGAAAGACACTCTGTAGACAAGAATTAGATCCCCTGTTTTTTTTGGGGTTGATTTAATTTATTTTCCGATTTGACGAATTATATATATTTTTTTTTAATTTTATTTTTCTCCACAAATTTTTAAATGTACAGTTTTTTTTTAAATATTTTTTCCAAAATAGATTAAATTATAAAAAAAAAAATAATAATGATGAAGTAAAAGAAGAGAAATAAAGGGTACAGAATAAAACCCATATATTTGTAAAGTAACTCATAAGTATATTAAAGGAATCTATTCTCTGATACTGGACTGTGGTTGAACCTTGATTTGGTTTTTTTTTCTTGTTTGAAATTTAAAAAGAGAAAAGAAAAACAAACTAAATTAATAGTAATTTTTTTATTATTTCGGTAGGATATACAGTATAAGTAATTTTTAAGGAATTTTTGTTAGGTTAAGTTTCTTTGAATAAAAGATGTACTATTGTTTTCAAAATTTAACAGTAACGTTCTTCTTTTTTTGTTCTGCTCATTGATAAGTCAATTTTGGGAAGTCGCTTTGGATATTATTTAGGGCAGGGCAACATCTGTCACTCGCAAAATGAAATAGCTCACGAAAGAAAGCAATCATTTGAATAAATTTGCTACCCACATTTTATAAAAACTACCTGTCACAAGCAAAACGAAATAGCTCATCAAAGTAGGCAATCACTTTTAAAAGTTAGTTATACTAACATTTTATAAAAAATATTTATTTCCTTACAGAAGGCAACATACATTTATGTCACAAGCAAAACAAAATAGTTCAATAAAAAGGCAATTATTTCGAAAGGTTTGTTTTAAACATTTTATTTTATCTTTCCAAACAAATAACAAAATTCCTGTTGATCGGTATAGAAAATGCCAAATACATTACATCCATTTCGGAACGATTTTTGGGTTGGAATATATTTGTAAGAAATCAATTTTTTTGGGTTTATGTATGTATGTGCTATTTGACTGTAGATTGGAGACAAGAAACAGACAAATAAATATTCAAAAGTGCATTCATTTTTTTCGCGTTGTTCTGTAAGATTAAAAACAAATGTATTTATGAGTAAATTTGTAAAAAAAATAAGCAAAACATAGCTTGTTATAAATTCATTAAAATTAAAAAAAAAAAACAATACAAATTCAATCCAGAAACACATCAATCGAGAAACACAACGGCGAGCGCGCAGTTTATATCGGTAATCGACTTTGAGCACTTGAAATATACATTGATATTTTGATAACTTCTTATTAATTTTTCACTACTTTTTTAATAATTACATTTTTTTAATAATATATTTGTATTTAATCTATGGAAATAAATGACGAACACTTTTGAATATTTGTTTAACCCGCTGCAGAATATTTTGAACTAAAGAGAAATGTCAAATCTATCAGCTGTGTGTTACAAGCTTTTTTAAACAAGCCGTATATTAAATGTTTTTATTCACTTTTAGTAGAACAACTTGGACCTTAAACAGGCCTTTTCATACTAAAACATACAAGTCTTGTATACACCTTGCCAATCTCAATTTAAGAGTCACTAAACAGGCTATTATCAAAAATTTATATTGGAAAAGGTTGGCTTGTATAATAAAGCCTTATTATAGTTCTATTCGAGCTATAGCTAACGAAATTAAAAAAAAATCGGTCCTTATACAAGTTAAATTGTTAGTTGGGTCCATCTTTTTCGAGAACCTTGTGAAAAGTATAAAAGCAAGTAATAAAAGTAAAGTGGTGAATTAATCTCAGTGGTGAACAATAGATTGCTTTGTGGTTGTAAAAGTAAAGTGTTTTATTTTGTAAAGTAAATAAGTGGAGAATTAAAATAAAGTGAATAAGTTTTATTGACGAACTTGAGAAAATATTACAATATTATGTAAATATAACACATAATATGTGTAGAGTAGGTACCTCTTTTCGACGTTTTGTTGATATTCACAATTTATTGAAATATGTATGTTATTTATGTACATTAGGGGTGTCGGAATTATTTCTTATTTTTATATCCAAAATGGGTATCGTGGATCTTGTAAGGGCCTTAGAATGGAATAATTTTTGTTCTGCGACATTTTCCAAAACTGAATTTTGAGACCCCGCAGCCGTTTTAAGATAAAAAAAACTACAATTCGAAAAAGTGGTCCGAAAAACCATTTAAATTTGCGTTGATATGTGGTCAAAATTGCTTATTATGTTTTATTTTGGATTTCTTTACTAATTTGTACTGACTGTTTATCAATTAAAGTACTCTGTATAAATGTTGGCAGGCCAATTCGAGCATACCATTAAAAAAAAAAATATCAAAAACGGTTGAAAAATCGATAGATGTTTTGGAGACTTTCATTAAGATTCAAGGTAAAAAGTTATTTCTTGTTTCTTACAAAAGCAAAAAAATCATTTTGAGTAACTGTGACCACATATAGATGGAAGTTTAAATGGTTTTTCTGACCACTTTTTGGAATTTTCCCTAAAACCGGCCGCGGGGTTTCAAAAATCAAATTTTGGAAAAGGTCCCAGAACAAAAATTAGTTCTTTCTAAATTCATTACAAGATTCACGATACTTATTTAGAATATAAAAATAAAAAAATTGCGACATTCTAATCTAATAAAAAAAATCTGCCACAGAAAAACAATTTAATAATGGTTCATCTTTTTTTTTCTACGATTTTTTTATACATTTTATTTATTTATTTATTTAAAATTAAATTTACTTAAACACAGTAAGATAGGTACACAGGTATATACACGAAAAGAAAAATAAAAATATTCAAGTGTAAAAACAACGAATAACCCAGGAAAATAAGACTGTCACTTCGAAAAAATTTCGACAAAGCTGAATTTTGTTAGAGAGCTTTGTTTTAACGTCTTTAGCATTTCCTAAAAAGTTCCGTAAATTTGGGCCAGGGCTTAATTTTTTAGGGGGGGTTAAGGGGGGTAAAATTTAGTATTTTCTTAATTTCTCAAAAACTATAAGTTTTTTTGAAAAAGAAGGTACAAATTGTAGCTTATGTCATTCTACACGAAAACAATTAACAAATTTTTTTCATAAAAGCAATAGATTCTCAGAAAATCATGGAAGAACTTCACGGTGGAGAAAATTTTGTCAAAAAATTTGTAAAAATTTCATTAATGGATGGGTTAAAATTTTTGTATGATTTGAGTTTGGCCACAACTCCTCTTAATAAAGCTCAAGATTTCGGGGTGGCCGGGGTAAGGGGAACACCACCCTCTTGAAAAAGAAAGTGATTTGGTTTTTGTTCAGCAACTCGATGAAAGTTCCTTTTACAACAAAATTATGAAAGAATAACATTTAGACAATAAAAATACCTAAAAAATGATTTCTGTAGAATTATTAATCTTGAAGTTATAGAGTATGATAGTAACACTTTTTATTTTGTACTGTAAATGGAAAAATAACGGTTTTTTGTTAATATCTCAGCCGATATATTTAAAAAAAAAAACTTGTGGGAAAAGATTTAGATTTCTTTTATTTTCAAATTATTCAAATCAAGTAACGACCAACAGTCACAGAGAATATCATTTCCTCTAGCATAGATTTGAACCTTCAAACTTTTGAAAAAAAAAAGTAAATGAACTGTGGATGGCATCATTGGTGAAACAGGTGTGGAAGCTGTTCTTCGATGTGTGTAGGTGTGTGAATTCAAATAAAGGAAGAGCACTACGATTGGGAGAGTCGGCATTTTGTGGAACGGATAGAGGGCTCATCGTCTCCCATCGTCTACCATTTGCTAGACATGAGACGACAACAATTTAAGAGAAAAAAAACGAGAGGAGATTATTCGTCGGCTTGGGTTTGAATAATACCAGTACTAACAAAAGATATCTGATTTGGCATGATGGAAGTGTTTCTGGTGTTGTTTTTCTGGGGGAATTTTGACCAGGGAATCAATATAAGGTCACACTTATTTTTGAAAAATTCAGAAATAAATTTTGAGACCAATTATGTGATTGTTTGGTTAAAATTTCTATCGGAAACATCAACATCGGATACCACTCGGACGCCATTGTCAGCAAAGATCTCTTTCGAAAATGTTCGAAAAATGTATGACGCGTAGAGGGTTGTCGACTGGCTATAACCATACGTATATGGTTTTATTTTTTAACGAGTTAAAATTTATCAAAGACTTACGCGAACTAGTACATAATAAAACACAAGAAACGCGCCTAAACTAAGAAAAAAGTGTAAAAAAAAAACAACCATAGAAAAAAAACCCTTACCCCCCCCCCCCCAACAAACAAAAAAACCCCAAAAAAAATAAAACGCAAAGAAAAGCCCAGCCACGTGAAAAGTACAGTCGCGCGCGCAAAAGGGTACAGTCACCCAAAGACCACCTTTCTGAACCCATCAAGAAAAAAAAAGCGAAGCGTGAAACTGAAACTAAAAAGACCTCATACAAACCGAACGTAGCAAAACAAAAAAAAAAACCGACACGAGAGCACCCGAAACCGCTAACAAAAAAAAAAGTTCGAAAATCCCAGACCAAAAAAAAAAAAAATTTTAAAAAACAGAAAATTAACCAAAAACTCCTACGCCCGTGTGGATGTTCAATTAGATTTCAAATTTACTCCAATCAAATAACAACTATAGATCCCACGTTGATTCGCTCAAACCTCTGGAGCGGTGCACCACCTCAAAGGAATAAGTATGGTAAGTTTTTTTTTATTAAATGATCGATAAATATTTGATTTTTTATTTGAATGTCAACGATTATTTCCTCTTTAATCTACAAAAAATTTTAAGTCAGATCTTTTTTTCAAACCTTACAAATGTCATCGGTTGTTTGGTGAATTGTGAGGCGAATTCAAACTAATGTTTTTTTTTTCCTATTTTCGCCAATATAAAAAAATTGAGAGATCGATTTAATAGTCAAGAGAAAGACACTCTGTAGACAAGAATTAGATCCCCTGTTTTTTTTGGGGTTGATTTAATTTATTTTCCGATTTGACGAATTATATATATTTTTTTTTTAATTTTATTTTTCTCCACAAATTTTTAAATGTACAGTTTTTTTTTAAATATTTTTTCCAAAATAGATTAAATTATAAAAAAAAAAATAATAATGATGAAGTAAAAGAAGAGAAATAAAGGGTACAGAAAAAAAAAACACATATATATGTAAAGTAACTCATAAGTATATTAAAGGAATCTATTCTCTGATACTGGACTGTGGTTGAACCTTGATTTGGTTTTTTTTTTCTTGTTTGAAATTTAAAAAGAGAAAAGAAAAACAAACTAAATTAATAGTAATTTTTTTATTATTTCGGTAGGATATACAGTATAAGTAATTTTTAAGGAATTTTTGTTAGGTTAAGTTTCTTTGAATAAAAGATGGATTATTGTTTTCAAAATTTAACAGTAACGTTCTTCTTTTTTTGTTCTGCTCATTGATAACTCAATTTTGGGAAGTCGCTTTGGATATTATTTTGTTTTCAGGCTTCGGATGAGCCATAAGAGATGAGTTGTCTTTAAAGAAAGTCAAAGGTGGATGTGGCGAAGGAGAGAAGGTGCCAAAGACCGGAAGCTGAAGATGTCGTTAAAAAGTAAAGTATCGAAATAGCAAGATACAACCTTTTTTATTCCTTTGTTGAGGATGTGAAGAAGTAGACGATTATTTTTCGGGTTGTCAGATTAGTTTTACCTGAAGATTTCAGAATAGAGAATGTTTAAATAAAAACTTTTTAGGTATTACAAATTAGGGGCTATTATAAATAGTTGAGGGAATAATAGCCAAGGTTCTATCATTTTGATAAGAGGGTGGGAAAAAAAACCTCAGAGAGACAACACCAACTTAGTCTCTCCTCACTTGGATAAAATTGGAAAACATTTTTTTTGAGAAACTATCCAGGACAAAATTGGGCTTCATAGTTTTGATCCCGATCCTTTTTATACTCATAAGCATACCCCGGCATGTAATTACGTAACAATCGTTCAGCGTTACGATAGCAAGGACCCCCCCCCCCACCGACGAGCTAGAACGTGCTATATGCTAGCATGCCACGCTATGTCGTAGCCTGAACACCCTTTCCTTCGGCCTCCAGGATCAGTCCACTGCACCTGTAAGCGGTGGGGTGTAATGGTGGTGTGAGAAGGGAAGGTTTGGAGGTCTCTCGAAAAGGTATGTTTCGCACCAGTGCTGTCGTGATTTTTTTTTTGTTTTGGGTATTAGCACCTCTCCATGGAGAGAATATGAAACATACCAAATGAGAGTCCTTGCCGACGACACCTCGGACTGTTACAGGTGACGCCCAACGTGGGGCCCGATTCGTCCTGAAAATAACATCGTTAGGAAGCTGAAGGTTCTTAAAACTTTTCATTGTTCAAAAAAAAAAAATTTGATTTATTTTTTTCTTAAACATCAATGTGACTTTTTGATTAATAGTTTGACTGTTTCGTTTAAATTATTAATGCTTGTGATATGGAAGTTAGAGCGGACGTCCAGTAAATGGGTTGAATATTTCCCCGTTTAGCCTGTCGCGACAATCTTACACTTCAATCAGGATCAATCTTACAAATTGCGGATTTCATTTCAGTACAACATCTTGTCGAATCCTTATTTTCTGGCTATGTAGGGATCTAAGTAGTTCAACAAGATCATTCGATTGGAATTTTGCTTTAGAAAACTATCAACCCTCGTCCGGTAATATAAGTTCTATTAGCTATGTACTACGACTGTTGCGAGTTGATAAGTTTTCACAGTCAGATAATTAAATACTCAAACTATAATCAAACTTAGTTTTCGTTCTTCAAGCACATGACAAAATAAAAAAAAAAAAAAAAAATAAAAAGAAACAAAGTTCAGTTCCACACCAATTTTTGTGTGAGTAAAATTTATCAAACAAATATACATTTTTATCTTCATCGGTCTTTGAAATCAATTTAGCATTCGTCACATGCAC
The DNA here is from genome assembly GCA_946251815.1 of Dasysyrphus albostriatus. Taxonomy (NCBI): domain Eukaryota; kingdom Metazoa; phylum Arthropoda; class Insecta; order Diptera; family Syrphidae; genus Dasysyrphus; species Dasysyrphus albostriatus. Next base: position 130,217,863 of record OX276335.1, on the reverse strand, counting down.
CAGACAAATCCATGAAAATTCCAGTTACACTATTTCAGTTTTGCATATAACGGGTGATTTTTTAGCTGGTTTGGTTTTGGCAACACTGGTTTTGACAGCTGACGTGTGTTTAGTACCTTGTGCCACTGTCAAACAGCTTCAGTTTGGTTTGCAATTTAACCATGGATCGTCTTACAAATGAACAACGCTTGCAAATTATTGAATTTTACTATCAAAATTCGTGCTCGGTTCGAAATGTTCATCGCGCGCTGCTTCCATTTTATGGTCGGCATTCTCGACCTTCTAAACAGTCTATTCGGAAGATTGTGACCAAATTTCGCACCAAATTTACTTTGTTGGACATTAAACCACCAACACGTTTACGTACTGTGCGTAGTGAAGAAAATATTGCGGCCGTATCAGCTAGTGTGACAGAAGACCGCGAAATGTCGATTCGGCGCCGTTCCCAGCAGTTAGGCCTTTGTTACAGCACTACGTGGAAAATTTTGCGGAAGGATTTGGGCGTAAAGCCTTTTAAGATACAGCTGGTGCAAGAACTAAAGCCAGCCGACCTACCACAACGCCGAATTTTTGGTGAATGGGCTCTTGGAAAGCTGGCCGAGGATCCGCTTTTTTATCGAAAAATTGTGTTCAGCGATGAGGCTCATTTTTGGTTGAATGGGTACGTAAATAAGCATAATTGCCGCATTTGGAGTGGAGATCAGCCAGAAGCATTGCAACAGCTACCAATGCATCCCGAAAAAGCCACTGTTTGGTGCGGTTTATGGGCCGGCGGCATTATTGGGCCATATTTCTTTAAAGATGATGCGAATCGCGGCGTTACTGTCAATGGTGAACGCTACCGAGCGATGATAACAAACTTTTTTTTGCCCGAAATGGAAGTTCTTGACTTGCATGATATGTGGTTTCAACAAGACGGTGCCACATGCCACACAGCACGCGAAACAATGGCGCAATTGCGAGGCGAGTTTGGTGAACAGTTAATTTCACGTTTCGGGCCGGTCAATTGTCTATAGGGACAAGCCCGCTTCGATTGACGCACTGGAAGCCAACATCCATGCATTCATTCGTGAGATACCGGCCGATATGTGTGAAAGAGTATGCCAAAATTGGACTCAGCGGATGGGCTACCTGAGACGCAGCCGCGGTCAACATTTGCATGAAATTATCTTTAAACATTAAATTGCAAGGTTCAAACTATCGATTCAAATAAATATTTCATTAATTTTTTTCGAATTTTTGTATTTTTTTTTTTTTTAAGTTCTAAACCTCTTAAAAAATCACCCTTTATTTGTAAAAACAAAAAAAGTTGCTTCTTGATTATTAGATATATTTGTTTCTGACCTTCTGATCAATTCATAGATTTATATATAAGTTCAATTAAAATAAGATTTTAATTGAGTTTTTTTGCTATTCTTTTGTAGGATTTAGTTTTGATATATTTTTTTTTTAAATTTTTTTTTTGGATTTACATTTTGTTAAGTATTTTCTTTTCTAATTTTTTATTTTCTTTTAATAATAACTACATATTAGCTTTGGGTTTCTATATTTTCTTTTTCTTAAGTTTTTTTTCTATTTTCCTAAATTCTTTTGATATTTTTGAATTCTTATAACTATTTTTTTAGGTTTGCTATTTTTTTTGTATTTCTAATTCTTTTTCAAGTTGAGTCACATTCGTTTTGGTTATTGCGATTTATAATTGGCTTGTAATAGAGTTTTGAAGTTCTTAAATCTATAGAGATCTTATGTCTACTCGTGACGGTGACTATAACATTCAGCTAAGATCAGGTCGTGGATATACTGGCATCAGTCGTGCTCGAGGGCAAAGCAATAGCCGTGGTAGAGGCTCCAGTAATACAAATCGTGGTCGCGGAAGTAATAACAACCTTCAAGGAAAAACCATGTCTCAATCAACCAAACCTGGTACCTCTGGTGTACCAACAGGTACCCAGCCTTCTGAAACGGCTCCCTTAGATCGATCAACTGGCATAAGAGACTCACTTCCAATTCCAACTAATTCTGATCTGCCAACGGGTTCCCCACTTACTGCAGCTAGTTTAGTCTTACCTTCCGCGAGTCCATCGGAAAAGTCTAGGTTACCTGAGAATCGTAATGATGATATAGACTTGCCAACATACATCCAAGGTCTCGTAACGGCGTCCATTGGTGTCAGTAGAACAGAGGACATGCAGGTCATTCGTAGGGAGTTAGAAGCGAATAGGGTCGAGTTAAAAAACCAAATGGCGGCAATCATTCGTGAAACTCTACTGGAGAATACACCTTCAGCTCGAAGCGAGTATGAGATCCGTAGACGTCCACTACCTCCAGTCAATCCCAGCTCTTCTATCCCAAGTCGAGCTAACGTTTCAGAAGCAGCTCAGAGAACTGCACAAACGAGTAATTTAAATCCTAGTGCAGATGAATTCTTAGCTCGTATTAGAAATATGACTATAGACGACAACACTACTAGACCTTTTTCGTTAGAGAACCAATCGCAAGGAAATTTGTCCAGAAATCCGAATTTCAAGATCCACAGTTATCATAAATGGGGCTTGAAATATGATAATCAGAATATGACTGTCGATGAATTTATCTTTCGGTTGGAAAGACTCAAAGATTGCTACGGTGCCTCATGGGAGGAGATAGTTTTAAATGTCCACCAATTTGTTAGTGGACAAGTGGAAACCTGGTTCTGGGTCTTCCTCAAAAGCAATCCTAGAATCGATTGGTCTGCCCTACGGTTTTCTTTAGTAGAACAATTTCGATCTCTTGAAACGGATCCCGAGATCTCTAGGCAAATGTATGATCGTCGTCAGAGACATAACGAATCTTTCGATGATTTCCTCATGGCTATTCAAAAACTAAACACCCGACTGCTTTGTCCCAAACCAAATCAAGAACTCATAACACTTCTTAAACAAAATGTTAATAGGCGTATGGGAGAATTATTGCTGACCTTTAGAGCTCAAGGCTTAAATGAAATGGTCTACGTTTGCCGAAATATAGAGAAATATTTAAACGAGCAGGATAGGCAAAAGCATAGAGGTACAGTAATTCAACCGTTTCGCAGGAACGTGAATGCACTTCAGGCAGAAGAAGAGTTCTTTGCACCAGCTACAAATACCATCGAAGCCCTTCATGAGAATAAAGACACCAGCAGCTATGTTTGCTGGAATTGCAAAAAAGTTGGACATGGTTACATGGAGTGTCCTGTGCCTCAAAGGTCCTTATTCTGTTTTCGATGCGGTAAGGCAGACACCACATCTCCCCTTCACGTTCATCATTATGTTTTTCTGGTTACATGGAGTGTCCTGTGCCTCAAAGGTCCTTATTCTGTTTTCGATGCGGTAAGGCAGACACCACATCTCCCCTTCACGTTCATCATTATGTTTTTCTGGTGTAAGCGATCTTGATGTTTTGGAATGCATTCTTTCAGTGAAATCAAATGCAGTCGGAGTTGATGAAATTAATCCCATCTTTCTTAAAGCCATAATGCCATATCTGCTGCCTTTCGTTACACACATCCTCAACAGTGTTCTTACCACCGGTATCTTTCCAAGTCAATGGAAATTGGCCAAAATTATACCCATTCCTAAAAATGCAGTATGTAATGAATTCAGACCGATCTCTATTCTCCCCTTCCTTTCTAAAGTTTGCGAAAGAGTAATGCAAAAACAATTAAACGAGTATATTATGAGGAATAAATTGTTAGTTGACATTCAGTCGGGATTTCGACCCAAACACAGTTGCACTACTGCGCTTATGAAAGTGGTCGAGGATATCAGGAAAAGTCTTGACGACAACGATGTTACCTTTTTGGTCCTTCTAGACTTTTCGAAAGCCTTTGACATGGTCAATCATTCTCTTCTTCTAAGAAAACTACAGTTCTCCTTCAATCTGTCTTCTGATGCAATCAAACTAATTGCATCCTACTTAGGTGGCAGAATGCAAGCTGTGTATCTTGCTGGTAATTATTCAAGTTTCCTTCCTGTTCCCCGAGGTGTTCCCCAAGGATCCATACTGGCACCACTCCTCTTCTCCCTATATATAAATGAAATCGCGTCCATCATTTCACAATCATCTAGGCACTTTTATGCCGATGACATCCAAATATACAAAAGCTGTTCACTCGGCCTAATTGAGAATTGCGTATTCACAATTAATGAGGAGCTTGATTTGATTTTTGGTTGGTCAAGTAGCAACGGCTTAAGTCTCAATCCCAATAAATGCAAATGTTTGGTAATTTCGAAAAAACCCTTGGATTTAACCTACTTCCCACCAATTACATTAAACAACATTGCACTAGAATTCGTAAGCACAGCTAAGAATTTAGGAATGATCTTTAACCGAACGCTAACATGGAACAATCATATTTACTCTATTGTCGGAAAAACTTATGGAGTTCTCCGCACTCTTTGGACTTTCCAACAATACACCCCAATAAATACACGATTTATGCTGGCAAAAACCCTAATAATTCGATCAGGTGTGTTGTGGGGTGCACGTGTATCGAGAATTTCTTCCGCCTTTTCTTTTTTTTAATTTCTTTTCTGTGACCAAAATACTTTTGTGTTTACAAAGACATAATCTGTTAAATCAGTAGTGTGGAAAGTTGACATAATTTACTCTCCAAAATATAGGTGTCAAATAACAAAAGAATTAAAAATAAAAATGTTTTGCGTTTGTGAAAAAAAAGTCGATCGCAATGATAATAAGCTCAAGTGCAATGAGTGCAATATATATTTTCATGTAAAATGTGTGAATGTATTGGCCGCTGAACTCGAAGCAATTAAAAAACAACGTAAGACCTGGAGGTGTCCAAAGTGTACTGCATTGCGCAGAATCTCTCTCAGTGCTGACAATACCCCCCAATCCTCTGCTAAAAAGAGTCACGCCAATCTCCAATCATTAAATAATGAAAAAGAAAAACAATCAAATAGCATTACGATTGAAATGGTGTTTAATGAACTAATTGAATTGAAAAAAGCAAATCAAGACTGCCTATCAAAACTATCTTTATTGCAAACTGAAAATAGTGAACTTAAGTCATCAGTGAGTTTACTACAAAAAAGGATTCATTTCTTGGAACAATCTAATTTGAGTAACACAATAGAAATGTTCAATGTGCCAAATGTTGATAATACCACCGCTCTTGAATCAGCATTGACTATTGTCCGCAAAGGTTTAGGCTACGAGTTGAATGAGCATGATATAGACTCTTGCTATGTAAAAAAAGTGAAAAGAAAGAGAAATGATTCAAGTTCCTCGAACTCCCAAGCCTCAAATGTTAACATCTTATCTCTTCGTCTAAGTCGTCACATTACGAAAGAGAAAATCATGAGAATGAAGTACAAAATGAAAATAACAACAAATATTCTGAGCGACGAACTGGATGGATCGGAAATCTTCTTCAACGACAGCTTAACATCATACACCCGAGCACTCTTCAACGCCGCCAAACAGATTAAAATAGAAAAAAAATTTAAGTTTTTGTGGATAAGGAATTGCATAATTTTTTTGCGTAAGAACGAAGGTGATAATCCTATCAAAGTGAGGTGCTTTGAAGACCTCAATAATATATAATCAAAATAAATAAAAAAATGAATAAAATTACCTTAAATTATGAAAAAGATTATGCAGTTCCAATTAATTCTATGTTTTTAATACATCAAAATATACGTAGTATGAGATCAAACTTTAATTCTCTATTGGCTCATTTGAATGCTTTAAATCTTGATGCACATTTCATTGTGTTAACTGAAATATGGTTGTACGACTATGAATTATCTAGTTATTCCATTCCTGGATATGAATCTTATTTCAATTGTAATAATTCTTATAGCGCTGGTGGTGTCGTCGTTTACATTAAGAAAGAGTACGAATGTGAATTTGAAAAAGTGAGTATGAGCAGTGCCGATGTACTGAAAATTGTATGCCATATTTATAGTGAAAAATTTACTATTTTTTGTATTTATCGTTTGCATGAACGTAACCTGAACAAAGATATTTTCATTAATCAATTAAGTAACTTACTTAAAGATGTAAAGACAAAAAATTTATTGGTTTTAGGAGACATAAACTTAGACATTCTTAATGACAACCCTGATACGAATAATTATCTTGTTTTAATGTCGTCTTTTGGATTAAAGGGTTTAGTTTGGGAACCTACTCGTATTACGGAAACATCAAAGACCTGTATTGATCATGTATTTGTAAGACTAAGTTCAAAATTCATGCATAAAATGTCTGCGGAAGTTCTTGATTACAAAATAACTGATCATTGCATGGTTAACCTATCATTAGAACTCCCTCAAGATAAAGTAGCTATGAAATATATACCTTTTCCAATCACACATAAAATAAATTATACGAAACTAGTAAATTGCCTAAAATTTGAATTATGGGGTCCAGTGTTTGCTGAAAACAATCCATCTATTGCTTACGACATCTTTATTAAAACTCTCCAAAGTCATATCGAAAAATGTACTGAAGTTGAATCCCAATACAAAGAAAATTTGAAGCGTCTCAGGCCATGGATAAATGAGGGTTTATTAGCCAAAATTTCAAAAAAAAATACTATTAGGAAAAAATGTAAGCATCACCCTAATAACCTATCGCTCCAAAACTACTACACCAAGTTAAGTAAAGAAGTAAAAGAAAAGGTAAAAACAAGCAAAGAATCCTATTTTGCTAATAAATTACAAAATTGTAGAGGTAATATAAAAAATGAATGGAGGGTTGTAAATACTATTCTCAATAAGCATAATGAAAACGAAAAAATTACTAAAATTGAAGTTGAAGGTAAAGTTATATCGGATCCAGTAGAAATTGCTAATCACTTTAATAATTTTTTCTCCTCTATTGCCTCTAATTCAAAACCATCGCTTCCGCAAACTGATTGTGAATGTAATTTATTTAGTGATCTTATTGATGACTCTTTTCAAGGTAATAGTTTTGTTTTCGATCAGTTTACGGCACTTGAAGTTCATAAGCAAATTTTGTCCCTAGACAACAAAAAATCTAGCACTTCTGATAACATTACCAATTGTCTTCTAAAACAGATTTCCTTCTTTGTTGTCGATGTGCTTAGTCATTTGTTTAATTTGAGCGTAAATTGTGGAATTATGCCGTCATCATTAAAAGCCGCTGAGGTGATTCCACTGTTCAAAAAAGGCAATCGGAAATTGTTGACTCAGTACAGGCCTATTTCTTTGCTTCCAACACTTTCCAAAGTCTTTGAAAAACTAATAAAAAAACGTGTTGTATGTTTTTTGAATAAAAATAAGTTTTTTAGTAACGATCAGTTTGGTTTTCGTGAAGGCAGATCTACTGAAGACGCAATCTTAAAGCTTTGTAGTGAAATTTATGACAGTTTTAACAACAATTCCAACTGTTTAACTCTATTCATAGATATGACGAAAGCTTTCGATATGGTCAATCACAGCATTCTTTTGAATAAGCTATACAAAGTGGGTTTCAGAGGCGAAATTTATAACTGGTTTTCATCCTATCTATCAGAAAGAAGTCAACGTGTCAGGATTGATGGTGCATTTAGTGATTCTGCAATAGTAAATATTGGTGTACCTCAAGGATCGGTTTTGGGACCAGTTTTATTTCTTATTTACATTAATTCCATATTTAAACAAAAATTTAGCAGTTTGATTACGGCTTTTGCTGATGACATGGCATTTTCATATGTAAATAATAATAACCTATTTGACACTATAATATATCTTCAAAAAGATCTGCAAATCTTACGTCAATGGTTCGCAAAACATGAATTAATAATAAGTGAGAAAACTAAGTTGATGATTTGCAATTTAAAAGGCTCTTATCCACTTAATTGTGACATAACTTTTCATTCTTCTTCATGTACGAAACTGTCCCTCTGCGCCCATACTTGTGGTAAGCTGAATTATGCTGATGACTTGTCGTGCACTACCAACTGTTTTACAATAGATGGAGTTGAAAGTTTTAAATACCTGGGAGTTTTAATTGATAGAAACCTTAATTGGAAAGCCCATGTTGATGAACTTAAAAAGTATATGTTGGTTGTTACTCGCAAATTATATTTACTAAAACCTCATTGCTCTAGTAAAATACTTTCAATGGTTTACTACGGACTTGCTCACTCAAAATTGCAGTACGGCATAGCATCGTGGGGTGGGACTTACAATAACACAGTTGAGGTGCTAAAAAAAGCACAAAAGCACATGATTAGGATCATCTGTAATGCTAGTAGATTGTCTTCCAGTTGGCCTCTTTTTTGTAACCTTCAGATTCTACCAATAAACCATCTTTACATCTTTAAGGTCCTTAAAGTGTTTTTTTTACGTAGTGGTTACAGTACAACACTCAGGAGTTCAGTCTCGTACAGTTTAAGAATAAATAGTTTGGGACTTGTTCAAATTCCATTCTGTAATAAAACTCATTTCTCGAAGTTCTATACGGCGACCGCACCTGCTCTCTTTAATAAACTACCGCATGAAATAAGAATAGTTCGAATCCTCACTTTGTTCTTAAGAAAAATAAAAAAATGGCTTTTTAGTCTGGATAATTCTGCAGTCAAATTGTTACTTTGCTCTTTTTAACTAACTGTATCTTATTTTTATTATCTTTAATCTTGCATTACTCTAGGACTTTATTTTCATTCTTATAACCCCACACACAAAATCAAATTTGTTAATTACTTTGAAGGGTCATTCGCCTCTAGCAATAGAAATGCTACAGAATGACCACGATTTATTTATTCTCTTTACAAAATTCAATTTAAGTGTTTAAATTTTTTTTGAATTGTTTATTATTTTATTTGAAATATGTAAATGCTTGTATTTATACTTTTTTGAATTTTACTGAGTAAATAAATATATTAAAAAAAAAAAAAAAAAAAAAAAAAATACCCGTACTTACTCAGGGTTGTGAAATTTTCCTAAACTGTGATTCGTTTTGTAAACAAAAACTAAAAGTCGCTTTCAATAGCACCATTCGTTATATCTACGGACTTAGAAAATATGATCATGTTTCGCACTTGAGTATGAGCCTTCTTGATATGTCATTTGAAAATTTCCTTCAATTTCGAACCCTTAAAATGCTTTATAATATAATTCAATCACGCGAACCAAATTATCTTTTCGAGATTCTTCGCTTCGCGGAATCAAACCGTGCGATCTATTTAATACTCCCTAGATTCAACTGCCTGACATCTGAACGACAATTCTTCATCGCCGCCATCCGACTCTGGAACTCACTCCCATCTTCTCTGAGAAAAATAAGTAGCATCAATCATTTTCACAACGAACTAATGGAATTTTTAAAACAACAAAGCAACTAACTTAACCTTTTATAGTCTATCTTTTTTTTTTTTCTTTTTTTTTCTATCTCTCTCTTTTTAAGCTTCAATTTCCTTATCTATTTCTTGCCATCTAGGTTTACATCCAATTTATTATTAATATTATATTATCCTTTTCAATTTAACTGTCCATAATAGGCGTTTTCCTTTGGAGGTGGCGAAGTACTTGCAAGTACTTTGCTAGCTTTCTTCAATGGAACACACCAAACTGCTTTCCCATGTAAAATGTATCTACTCGCACATGAGAGCATGTGCAGTTGGTAGTACTAGATTAGGGTTTTCATCTACTCATAAGTACTTTGCCACCTCCAAAGGAAAACGGCTAATAAAGGACTAAACATGTACAATAATTTTTTTATATTCCATGTATTATATTATTCACAAACTTGCACTATTTTATAAGATTTATCTTACTGTGTTAGTATATAAAAATACGTAATAAATGAAATGAAAAAAAATGCACCAGCGTCAAATGCTCGGGAAACTTTCGGAAGAGCAATTCATCTTCCAGGATGGCTTGCTCTCAAATACGCAAACCGGACGTGAAGTAGACTCGACAACTTTAATTACCAACCTTAATTCCCAACACAATGAATTTTCGTTTCCAACACAAATTTTGAAAAGACCTACAATACCGGAAACACAAGTACCTAAAATATCACCTCCTAGTCCCAAAGTAACACCTCCTTTTAAAAATCTCCACCAACGTTTAGTTGAATATTACACTGCCAGAGATAGGATTTTTGGTAAACCAAATTCCCATATTTCTGACAGAATTTTGAGGATTCGAGAAAGGAAAAAGAAAATGAAGGATGCTTTAAGAAGCATTGAAGCGACAACTATATGTTCCTCCGAAGATCCTCGCCCTTATGCGAATGTGAAAATTTTTGATGAAAGTATGCTAGGATTACTAGATAGTGGTGCTAGCATCAGTTGCTTAGGGGTAGGTGGCGAAGATTTTCTAAGAAAACATAACATTCCTTTCACGTCCTTTTCATCAACCATCAAAACAGCAGACGGACACAACCAACCAATCATAGGTAGATTCGTGGCAATCATCAGCTACAAAAATACTACCAAACCAATAGACATGTTTTTAGTGCCTTCATTACAACAAAAATTGTACTAGGGATCAATTTTTGGAAATCATTCAACATAGCTCCACATTTGATTTCGGAAATTTCGCTTCCGAACTTCGCCTCAACCAACATTTCTTCAGAGATGCGTGAACTGTCAGGGGAGGAGTTCAGTAAACTGGAAACAGCCATCAGTATGTTCCCGTCTTATGCCAAACTTGGCTTGGGCAAAACCATGCTGGAGGAACACGAAATAGATACAGGGGATGCCGAACCTATAAAACAACGACACTATCCCGTGTCTCCGGCGGTACAGAAGCTTTTATATGAGGAACTGGATCGGTTACTTGCCATGGGCATAATCGAAGAAAGTAATAGCCCATGGAGCTCTCCAGTAGTCTTGGTACGGAAGCCGGGTAAAAACCGGATGTGCCTTGACTACAGGAAAGTAAACGAAAAGACAAAGAAAAGTGCATATCCTTTGACTCATGTACAAGCTGTGCTAAGTCGTATTTCAGATACACACTATATTTCTAGTGTGGATTTGAAAGACGCCTTCCTGCAGATACCGCTGGAGAAATCCTCTCGGGAAAAGACAGCGTTTACGGTACCCGGCAGACCTCTTTACCAGTTCAAGGTAATGCCCTTTGGTCTTTGCAATGCACCTCAGCGTCTTTGCAAATTAATGGACAAAGTGGTACCCCACGAACTTAGAGAAAATGTTTTTGTTTACCTGGACGACCTTCTGATAGTCTCTAGCACTTTTGAAGAACATGTTCGTTTTCTGAATGTCATCGCCGATAGACTTAAAAATGCAGGTTTGACCATAAACCTTGAAAAGTCAAAGTTCTGTTTTAAAGAACTAAAGTATTTAGGCTATGTCATCGGAGATGGTTGTCTCAAAACAGATCCAGCCAAGGTCTCAGCAATTCGCGATTTCCCGGTACCCCAAAATCAGCGTCAGGTTCGTCGATTTTTAGGTATGTCTGGATGGTACCGCAGGTTTGTTCGTGATTACTCGACTCTGGCCGCACCCATTACAAACACGTTGAAAAAGGACAGGAAATTTGATTTTGATTCAGAGGCATTATCATCTTTCAATAAGATCAAGGATATGTTGACTTCAGCACCCGTTCTAGTGAACCCGGATTACAGTAAGCCTTTTATAATTTTGTGTGATGCTTCTTCGACGGAGATAGGAGGCGTATTATGTCAAAAAGACGAAGAAGGCATTAAACGCCCCATTTAATACTACTCACACAAAATGAATAAGGCCCAATGTAATTACAGCGTCACTGAACGGGAATGTTTAGCTGCAGTTTTAAGTATAGACCAATTTCGCCCTTATGTTGAGGGATACCACTTTCATGTAGTGACCGACCATGCGAGCTTGAAATTGTTGATGAGCCAAAAGGACCTCAGCGGACGATTAGCTCGTTGGAGTCTTAAACTTCAAGGGTATGATTTCGAGATTGAGCATCGTAAAGGATCACAACAAGTCGTGCCAGATGCTCTGTCAAGAGTGTATGCCGCGGATGAGTTGAACCCTGTTGACATATCGAAATCATATTCTTACGATGTGCTGCATATAGATCTAGCAGATCCCAGCTTTCAATCTGAGGAATATGTAAAAATCATCGACAGCATCGAAAAACAAAAAGACCAGCTGCCTGACCTTCAAGTCTCAGACAATTTTGTGTATAAGAGGGTCAAACACAGCACAGGAAATCCTCTTGAGGATGACCTAGGATGGAAGCTATGGATCCCATCGCAGCTGACCGATCGTCTGATATCCTTAGCTCATCAACCACCAAGAGCTTCGCATGGGGGATTAGGTAAAACCTTGAGTAGATTACGAAGCCAATTCTACTGGCCAAACATGGCTTCGCAAGTCAAATCGTATAAAGGAAGCTGTGAAATATGTAAGACTTCAAAGGCGTCAAACCAGATCCTTCGACAACCCATGGGTAAACCCTTCACTGTAGAACGACCCTTTCAGCATGTCTACATAGACTTCCTAGGACCCTATCCTCGTTCGAAGGCTGGAAACGTCTATATTATAATCGCGTTAGATCAGCTAACCAAATTTGTTATTCTTCAATCCCTACGAAAAGCTACCTCTGAAACGGCTATAAAATTTTTGCATGACCAAGTACTATGTACTTTTGGAGTCCCAGAATCGATATTATCAGATAATGGTAAACAATTTACCAGTTCCTCTTTTGCTAAGTTATTAACATCTTATAGTATACAACACATAAAAACCGCTGTGTATGCTCCACAAGCAAATGCGAGTGAGCGAGTTAACCGCTCAATCCTTGCAGCCATCAGGTCATATATCGGAAAGGATCAAAGAGATTGGGACTTACATCTCCCATCGATTAGTTGTGCCTTGAGAACTGCTACGCACTCTGTCATTGGTATGTCTCCGTATGAGGCTTTATTCGGACAAAATATGGTCGAGCATGGATCTGACTACGCTCTTTTACGAAAGCTTAACTGTGTCAACAATTCAGAGATTAACCTTATACCAAAAGCATCGAAAATGAACATAATTCATACTGCACTAAAAGATTCATTGCAAAAGGCCCACTTGACTTCTGAACATGCTTATAATACGAGAAGTAAGGACATAAAATACAATGTAGGTGACATCGTATACAAACGAAATTTTGCATTGAGTGACGCAGCAAAACGCATAAATGCAAAATTATGTCCCAAATTTGTAAAGGCGAAGGTTCGTAAAATCATAGGGAATAGTCTGTATGAATTAGAGGACTCAGAGGGAAATGTGTTAGGAATTTTTCACTCTAAGGATATAAAAAAGTAGGTAGGTTGGAATTGAGTTCCGGCTAGCTTTTGTCTGCGCATGAGACGAATTGTCAGGGGTGGGTCGACCAGTTAGGTACAATAGCATTCGTTTTTTTTCTTTTCCATTTCAATCATTAGAACGTTGGAAATGTAAAAGTTGTGTGGGAAAAGATTTAGATTTCTTTTATTTTCAAATTATTCAAATCAAGTAACGACCAACAGTCACAGAGAATATCATTTCCTCTAGCATAGATTTGAACCTTCAAACTTTTGAAAAAAAAGTAAATGAACTGTGGATGGCATCATTGGTGAAACAGGTGTGGAAGCTGTTCTTCGATGTGTGTAGGTGTGTGAATTCAAATAAAGGAAGAGCACTACGATTGGGAGAGTCGGCATTTTGTGAAACGGATAGAGGGCTCATCGTCTCCCATCATCTACCATTTGCTAGACATGAGACGACAACAATTTAAGAGAAAAAAAAACGAGAGGAGATTATTCGTCGGCTTGGGTTGGAATAATACCAATACTAACAAAAGATATCTGATTTGGCATGATGGAAGTGTTTCCGGTGTTGTTTTTCTGGGGGAATTTTGACCAGGGAATCAATATAAGGTCACACTTATTTTTGAAAAATTCAGAAATAAATTTTGAGACCAATTATGTGATTGTTTGGTTAAAATTTCTATCGGAAACATCAACATCGGATACCACTCGGACGCCATTGTCAGCAAAGATCTCTTTCGAAAATGTTCGAAAAATGTATGACGCGTAGAGGGTTGTCGACTGGCTATAACCATACGTATATGGTTTTATTTTTTAACGAGTTAAAATTTATCCAAGACTTACGCGAACTAGTACATAATAAAACACAAGAAACGCGCCTAAACTAAGAAGAAAGTGTAAAAAAAAAAACAACCATAGAAAAAAAACCCTTACCCCCCCCCCCAACAAACAAAAAAACCCCAAAAAAAATAAAACGCAAAGAAAAGCCCAGCCACGTGAAAAGTACAGTCGCGCACGCAAAAGGGTACAGTCACCCAAAGACCACCTTTCTGAACCCATCAAGAAAAAAAGTCGATCTCGTACTGTGGAAGTGTGTAGACGTTTTCGGCTTCCCAGTTTATTCAAATTAATTATCTCGGAGTGACCTAGTCAAGTTTTATTTAATCCAAACGATCCTCAATTATGTTGATAGCACAGAGGAAGAGGTGGCAGACCGACAACCAGAGGATCACGGGTTCGAGTCCCAGTCGGGAAAAAAATTATTTGGCTGCTTTTTTTCACAATCGTGAAGTAGAAAACTTCATTGAGTGGGAAAAGCAGCAAATGCAAACTAACAACACCGCGGGGACATCGAAAGGTGCCCCAGCAACAACAATAAAGCCAGCTATGGTACCACCAGCTAAAGCTACGGTCAGCGCCGTAGCAACAACAACAACAACAACAACGAAGCAAGCGATGGCACCACCAGCCATGCCATCAACAAGTGCCGTAGCAACGGCGAAACAAGCAACGGCACCAACAGCCGATGCCAAAAACAAGAGGAAGAAGAAGATAAACTGTGCGTCGAACCTCGTGAAGCGCCGCTCCACCACCACCTCAGCCCAGCTGCCAGTCGGGGTGAAGGAGACGGCGCGCACAGCCAAAACTACAGCAGCAGCCAAAATCCATCAACAATTGGATACCTCGATACAATTGGATGTCCGAAGGTGGCGAGGGATTATATACAACGGGTGACTCCAACAGCAACTTGCTTGTGGATGTAACCACACCAGAGGCGTCCTCCGAAGAGGAAAATGAGGCGCAAGAAGAAATGGACGAGCAGGCCATCAGTCAAAAAATTGATGTCATTCGGGGGGAGATGGAACGTCTCAATTCCATTGTGACCCCACTAATAGAAGCTCTCAAAAGCAAGCAAGAAGCTCGACGCAAAAGAGAGAAACAGGAGCGCGAGCAGAAAGAAGCGGGCCAAGCGCCAAAAAATGCAGCGCCTGAGCAAGAGCTGCCTTCGAAAAACAAGCAGCAGGATCTAAATCCAAAAGAACAGCAGCAACAACAACAGATGCCAATTAAACAACAACAGCAGAAGCCGAAGGAGCAACGTCCAAAAAAGCAAATGCAACAGCAACAACAACAACAACAACAGCAGCAGCAACGAAAACCACAGGAGCAAAGTCAGCAGCAGCAGCAGCAGGGAGATCACCAGCAGCAGCCACAGCCGCCCCAAAATAAAAAAGAAAAGGTGCCACCTATAAATACATACAAAATGGAACTTCAGGAAACCATTGCCTATGTAAGTCGGCCATAGGCCAAAACTTTTTTATAAAACGATTAAGTAAAGATAGACACGCTATCCACTGCTCCACAGTGGCACAGCATAAAATTATAAAAGAATTATTAAAGAAATCCACGACTGAGTTCTTCAGTTTTACCCCCAAAGTGGATAAATTCCAGACGGTCCTCTTGAAGGGCATAGATTCCTGCACGGAACCACAGGTGCTCTTAAATGAGCTCCGTCAAAAAGCAAGCGACGATCTCGACTTTATCGGGGTCAAGCCGTTCGCTACAGTCAGAGCCAGACGGTAGAAGCGGTCTTTGCCGTTCTTCCTGGTTCAACTATCGCCCAGCAGCAAACTGGATAGTTTGAGGAGAATCTCCGTCCTCAACTACCAGGTTGTAACTTGGGAGAAATTAAAGAGACGCGGTGACATGCTTCAATGCATGCGCTGCCAAAGGTTTGGCCACGCTGCAACAAACTGCGAAATGCAGTCACGCTGCGTTAAGTGTGGTGAGGACCACATTAAGGGAGAGTGCAAGCTCGGAGAGGAAAGGGTCGAAGACATGACCCAGCTTAAATGTGCACTTTGCGGAAAGGAGGGGCACCCTGCTAATTATCGGGGCTGCTCAGCTTTTCAGCAAATTCGTAACAATAAAGCGGCTAAGCAGACAGCGGTAGAGATACGCCCATCAACGCGTGCTCCTACAGCAACGCCCGTTAATCCCCAAATTTCCTACGCCCAAAGTGCGGCAGGAAGGGGAAAAACGGTACAGCCTGCAGCTAAGGCAGCCCAACCGGCCCAAGTGCCAAAGGCGCCGGACGCTCAGGCTGAAATAAGAAGCATGTTGCTGGCCATTCAAGGCCAGTTAACAGGACTTCCCAATCAGATAAAGGAGCAGGCGACTAGGGTAGACTATCTTTACTCTGTTTTGCCTAGCCTAACGCAAATTATAGGTTAAAGGCGCGCTGTTCGAGAGGCCTCTTAGGATCCTTGCTGTGAATGTAAATTCACTGATTAGGACCGAACGTAGAGCTAATCTTTTCCAATTGTTGAAAGACCAGAGTCCAGATGTGTTTATGGCCAGCGAAACTAAGCTGAACCAGAAACATAAATTGACTAACCAACAATTACAATATCGTTAGAAGAGATCGACCCAACTCCACTCAAGGGGGGGGCGTCGCAATCTTCATACGAAAAGGCATTAATCATAAAGTTATATATAATAGTCATCTGCGCAGATTTCGGCTGTTAGAGGCGTGCATCGTATGCATTCCTCTCCAACAGGGGAAGCGAATGTATGTGATCACGGCTTATGCACCGGCATCACCTCAGCCAACTGATTTTACGACAGAGCTTGAAAAACTTTTCGAATGTCTACACTTGAGCTTGGAAAAAAAATAAGTTTCTCGTGGCTGGCGATTTGAATGCCAAACACCAAGATTGGGGAAATCAAATTCAAAATCAAAGAGGTATCCATCTATTCAATTGGATGAGTCAATACAACACTGAATATGGTGTCGACCTGCTGGCTACGGATCGGCCATCGTTTCCAAGAAGTGGTGCCTATCTGGATCTATTGCTAATAGACGCAAGACTGACAATTACTGACACTGTGGGTCAAAGACCAAGAAACTGCTTACGAACGATCGAGCACGACAGTGATCACTGCTGACTCGCCGCCGTAATACAGCTTCCGAACGAGATCGAGGAGTTGGATGAGTATGTACCTGTGCATACTTACAATTACAGTAAGGTGCGCTGGCCACGCTTTACCATATCTAGCGAAATCAGTTCGAATAACATATCCCCACCAAATGACAGGAATTTGACAAATAACGAAATAGACCAATACCTAGAACAAATGGACGAGACAATCAAACGAACAATGAACAGAACAATACCGAAATACAAACAACGGGACGCAACCGACATGTATCGGAACGCGACCATTGACGCACTACACAGACAAAAAAGTGGACTGCTGACAAGACTAAAACTCTTGTACCGACGGTTTACTGACCCTCACCATCTGGAGATTGGGACACTGAAGTCGTCGATTAAGAACATCAACCAACTAATTAAAGAGAATTATCGGTTGTCAATTAATTTGTATTGGGATAACAAAATTCGGGCCGTTAATTCTAGCGACCCGAGCATGTTTCCCCAAATTAACAAGATATTTACAAGGAATGATCAGAACGACCTTCCTTGTCTTAAGCTTCAGAGAACGGCAGACAACAGAGACGTACTTCTAACAGCAGGAATTAATCCAGAGGACGCCGTCTTGGACGATGACCTCTTTACTGTCGAAGATCCGCAGGAGAAAGTGGAGGCTGTGGGCGCTGCTTTTCAGCAAGTGTACAAGGTGAATGCGTGCATTCGCCCGAATCACGACCTGGAAAACAGAGCCTTGCTCCATCACTTCTACCTTCGGAATGACATCACGCAATGCCGATCAGAGAACCTTGGTTTCACCGGGTTCAATGAAGATCATTTGGCAAACGCCAAAATCGCCGAGCAAAATGGGCCCAGTTCCCTGTTAATTACGATGGTGGAGCTCCAGCTCATCTTCGATTCATTAAAGAAGAAGAAGTCAGCAGGAGTCGATGGCATATCCAACGTTGTACTTCGACATTTACCTCAAGAAGCAGTAGACATTTATACCACTCTGTTTAACAATGCTCTGAATAATGCATATTATCCAGTGCGTTGGAAGACAGCTGTGGTGCATCCTCTCCCGAAAAAGGGAAAGGACAACTCCAATCCGGCGAATCTTCGGTCGATAAGTCTTCTTCCGAGTATCAGCAAGGTATTCGAAAAAATTATCAATAGAGCTCTGTCTAAGTGGGCAGAGGACAATAATATCATACCGGACAATCAGTTCGGTTTTAAGGCGGGATATGACACTATTCATGCCGCGTCGAAACTCGTTTCTGATGTCCAATGGAACAAATCTAAGAAGCAGTGTTCTGGTGCCTGTCTGGTTGATTTGGAGAAGGCCTTCGACACCGTATGGTTAGAGGGTCTTTATCTAAAGCTGACCAGACTTGGCATTAGTTAACCACTATTATATATGCTTTATGATATGCTCAATGGCAGAAAGTATGTTGTCAAGAGTGGCAATGTAACTTCTGCCACAACCTTTAATATTAAAAATGGTCTTCAGCAGGGAGCGGTCAACTTGCCGATTCTATTCAGCATTTACACCAGTGATCTGATAAGTAGTCTAACTCAGGCAATTGCGTATGCCGACGATCTAATTGCGTACAGAACAGCTCCAAAAGTCGAGGTCACTAGGAATCTTTTGCAGCGTAACTTCGAGAAGATTCAGCAATATTGCGATGACTGGAAGTTGAAAATCAACTTTCAGAAATTAGAAACTATCTTGTTTAGGACTCCGTTGCGTGGAGCCACAAGGGATACGAGATAGAACTGGCGCAAGCTGGTGATCGTAGGGCCAAATGGACATCCACTGGCGAGTAAAAGTGTAGTAAAATACCTTGGCATCTGGATGGATCAGTATTTGTATTTCGACAGACATATAAATGCTGCTCTGGCCAAGGCTAGCGGAGCCTTTTCCCTGATGAAACGGTTGTTTTATAGCAGCCGGCTTGACAGCAGGGTGAAGGTGATTTGCTACATGGCCCTCATCCGGCCGATGATTGCCTATGGATGCCCGGTTTGGTTCAACGTTGCCCCATCTCAAATGGAAAAGATTCAGGTGTTTGAGAGGCAGTGTCTTCGACGCTGCCTTGGATTGCACAGAACACCAGAGTCGGAGTACAAACATTACTATTCCAACCTGGTTCTATACAACGGGGCCAACATAAACAGGATAGATAATTTCATGCTGAAGCTTATTCGAGGTCACATTGCAAGAGCGATGTCCTCGTCTAACAGCTTAATTTTCGGGGCTTATGACCCCAACAACGAATACTACGAGAGTGTGCGTCTAAGCGGCTTTATTCCGCCCGATGCATTCCTCCACCTAGACAGTCGAGGGTTGATCCAGGATAGAGCGGCGGTTCCGCTAATCTACCACGTCTGCCGAAGAACTGTAGATCGGCGGCTCCTGTACAGTGGGGACGTCCTCGCACAAGACGGAGCTGAGCACCTTTGGTTCAGTAGGACTGTGTCCGAACGGGACCGAAGAGATAGGGTAAGGCAGGAGAACCAGTTCTGGTGGTTGAAAAACGAAGATGAAGTTCCTTCAGACATTTAATAGTTGACCTTGCTATTTTCCTTTGTATGGCCGACTTGCATAGGTTTAGGTAGTTAGTTTTAAGTAGGGACAGTCAGGGTGGCACAAAAAAAAAAAAAAATTATAAAATCCACAAAAATACAAAAAAATTATAAAACCGGGAAATACTTGCTGTGGCTGTTCTAGATGTAAGTAGTCTGTAAGTAGCTTATAAGTAGGTTGTAACTAGTTTATAATTAGTTGTAAATAGTTTTAAGTAGCTTTAAGTAGTTTTAATTAGTTCTAAGTAGCTTTAATTTAGTTTTATGTAGTTTGTAAGTTTTATATAAAACCAAAAAAAATAAAGACAGAGATACCGAGTTTTTTGTAAATTCTTCTCGGTAAAAAATAAAACCGACCTGGATTTAGTATTAAGACAGTTCTTAGGCCGAAAGGCATTATCATTAAGTTATTATAGTTTAACTTAGAGCGTCCGATTGGGGCCAGTAAGTTAGTATTAAGATATTAATAAGTAGGCTAGTTTTTATGAATTTTTGTTTAGCTTTAAGATAGTTTTAAGAAAATTGAAAATAAAAATGAATAAAAAAAAAAAAAAAATCAAGAAAAAAAAAACCGAAGCGTGAAACTGAAACTAAAAAGACCTCATACAAACCGAACATAGCAAAAAAAAAAAAAAAACCGACACGAGAGCACCCGAAACCGCTAACAAAAAAAAAAAAGTTCGAAAATCCCAGACCAAAAAAAAAAATTAAAAAAAATTTTAAAAAACAGAAAATTAACCAAAAACTCCTACGCCCATGTGAAAAAAAAAAATAAAACTACCAAGGCCAACGAAGTACCAAAGCTTCAGTTTAATTGATCGCCCGATTAACCTTGATCGATCAATTTCAAATTCAAAATGGCCAAATTCAGCACCTGAACCTTTCCGATGATAGTGAGACCAGCACCAATG
This sequence comes from Dasysyrphus albostriatus, assembly GCA_946251815.1. Taxonomy (NCBI): domain Eukaryota; kingdom Metazoa; phylum Arthropoda; class Insecta; order Diptera; family Syrphidae; genus Dasysyrphus; species Dasysyrphus albostriatus. The sequence continues at coordinate 130,197,195 of OX276335.1, read as the reverse complement.
ACGATACCTCCTATCGATGTAGATTTGCAGCAACCCAGTCCGACCCGACCATACACGAAGTTTCACCAATGTACATCCCAGTAGTAGTCTTTTTAATTTATTTTAGCAATTGTGAATTTCCCTTAAATTATTATATTTTTTTTTTCATTTTGTTTATTATAAATCTATCTCCATTTTTTTTTCTTTAACTGCCTAACAAATCTCAGTTCACCAAATAAAGCAAAAATGTATAATACATATATATATAAGTGCATCAGATTCAAAGTGAAATTATTGTGGATGTTCAATTAGATTTCAAATTTACTCCAATCAAATAACAACTATAGATCCCACGTTGATTCGCTAAAACCTCTGGAGCGGTGCACCACCTCAAAGGAATAAGTATGGTAAGTTTTTTTTTTATTAAATGATCGATAAATATTTGATTTTTTATTTGAATGTCAACGATTATTTCTTCTTTAATCTACAAAAAATTTTAAGTCAGATCTTTTTTTCAAACCTTACAAATGTCATCGGTTGTTTGGTGAATTGTGAGGCGAATTCAAACTAATGTTTTTTTTTCCTATTTTCGCCAGTATAAAAAAAATTGAGAGATCGATTTAATAGTCAAGAGAAAGACACTCTGTAGACAAGAATTAGATCCCCTGTTTTTTTTTGGGGTTGATTTAATTTATTTTCCGATTTGACGAATTATATATATTTTTTTTTAATTTTATTTTTCTCCACAAATTTTTAAATGTACAGTTTTTTTAAAAATATTTTTTCCAAAATAGATTAAATTATAAAAAAAAATAATAATAATGATGAAGTAAAAGAAGAGAAATAAAGGGTACAGAAAAAAAACACATATATTTGTAAAGTAACTCATAAGTATATTAAAGGAATCTATTCTCTGATACTGGACTGTGGTTGAACCTTGATTTGGTTTTTTTTTTCTTGTTTGAAATTTAAAAAGAGAAAAGAAAAACAAACTAAATTAATAGTAATTTTTTTATTATTTCGGTAGGATATACAGTATAAGTAATTTTTAAGGAATTTTTGTTAGGTTAAGTTTCTTTGAATAAAAGATGGATTATTGTTTTCAAAATTTAACAGTAACGTTCTTCTTTTTTTGTTCTGCTCATTGATAACTCAATTTTGGGAAGTCGCTTTGGATATTATTTTGTTTTCAGGCTTCGGATGAGCCATAAGAGATGAGTTGTCTTTAAAGAAAGTCAAAGGTGGATGTGGCGAAGGAGAGAAGGTGCCAAAGACCGGAAGCTGAAGATGTCGTTAAAAAAGTAAAGTATCGAAATAGCAAGATACAACCTTTTTTATTCCTTTGTTGAGGATGTGAAGAAGTAGACGATTATTTTTCGGGTTGTCAGATTAGTTTTACCTGAAGATTTCAGAATAGAGAATGTTTAAATAAAAACTTTTTAGGTATTACAAATTAGGGGCTATTATAAATAGTTGAGGGAATAATAGCCAAGGTTCTATCATTTTGATAAGAGGGTGGGAAAAAAAACCTCAGAGAGACAACACCAACTTAGTCTCTCCTCACTTGGATAAAATTGGAAAACATTTTTTTTGAGAAACTATCCAGGACAAAATTGGGCTTCATAGTTTTGATCCCGATCCTTTTTATACTCATAAGCATACCCCGGCATGTAATTACGTAACAATCGTTCAGCGTTACGATAGCAAGGACCCCCCCCCCCACCGACGAGCTAGAACGTGCTATATGCTAGCATGCCACGCTATGTCGTAGCCTGAACACCCTTTCCTTCGGACTCCAGGATCAGTCCACTGCACCTGTAAGCGGTGGGGTGTAATGGTGGTGTGAGAAGGGAAGGTTTGGAGGTCTCTCGAAAAGGTATGTTTCGCACCAGTGCTGTCGTGATTTTTTTTTTGTTTTGGGTATTAGCACCTCTCCATGGAGAGAATATGAAACATACCAAATGAGAGTCCTTGCCGACGACACCTCGGACTGTTACAAACTAATGAGTTTATATTAATGTTTATAAAATTTTGGTCAAAAAGGATTACAACACTTCTTTCGTAGGAGCAATAGATTTTGAGAAAAACGTGCACAAACGCTATAATAAGAGCTTAGAGAACTAAATTGTACCCCCTTTAACCCCCCCTTAAAAATTAATCCCCGGCCCAAATTTACGGAACTTTTCAGGAAATGCTTAAAACGTCAAAACAAAGCTCTCTACCAAAATTCAGCTTTGTCGGATTTTTTTTCGTAGTTTTGCCATTTTTTGTCTAATTTTCCTGGGCTATAAAGCAGTGGTAGTAAAATTTCTAGTAGAACAAGTAACTTAGCGATAATAATGGTTCCATCTTATGTTTTTCTCTTAAACTTTAAGTGGACTTTTGGTAGGTAGAAATTCTTATTTGTATTTGGGCCATAATTTAATTTGGTTTTAATAATTGTACGTAGGGACACTAGTTAAGAAATATTATAAGAACAAGATTTTTTATATTTTTGTTGGTGGTTTTTTAAGAGTTGCATCTGTGAGATGAAACAAAAAGCTTTTTTTAAATTTTTAAATGTTTTGTAATTTTGTCGGAACTTTTTTTAGTGAATCAAATATTTTGCTTTGATGGCTAGTTTACTCAGCTATAATTAATAATTTTTGTTGTTGTTGTTGTTGTTTTTGTAAAATTTTGTTTTGCCTGATATATCTAGCTTTTAATTAAAAAAAATAGTTTGATCACAAAAATCACAGCTAATAATGAAGACATATTCGTATTATAAATTAATAATAATTACTATTCTTAAGGTACAGTATTCATCTTTTGGAAATATTTATTACATGGGAAGATCTATATGCAAATTTGTTAACTAAGATATTCTTAAGATTTTTGAACTTTTTATTTAAACAAATTCAAAAAAACTATAAACTTTTCTGTTGTCAAAATAATTATGAAGTGCGTGATCAGTTAAAATAACTTCTTTGATAATTCAAGGTGAAAAAAAGAATGCCATCTTAGGTTTTGATTGGGAATGATTGTATAGAAAAATAGAAATTAAAATCATTGGAGAAGTTTTAAAAAAAAAAAATTAAATATGAAATTCTAAAAACATTTTAAAGGACAAATTTGGTATGCAACTCTGGTTCAAGTGGAGGGAAATATTACCCCTACCAGTGCGATTTTTTTCTTGTCTACTTTTAACTTACATGCTTATAATTTTTTTTCCGATTTAACGTAAATCTCGTTGTCTGCAAAAAAACCAGAAAAGTAAACTTACCCTTACAGCGACAATAGGGGATGAAAATTAAGATCTAAACTATATTAAGGAATTATTTTTACTTCATTTAGAGTTGATTTAGGTACATCCAAAATGACTTTTAAATGACCACCCTAATGTACGTACATAAAGTAAGACACTAATACTCTTAAATAACTTTTTATTTTTTGACTAATATTGATTCTTTTTGACCACTTGCCATGTATAATGGATTAAACGAACAAAACGATACTTACTTAAGGTAAGAACTTAATTTCCTGTAAGTTTAATTTTTTTCATCCATGTCGATATTCTAGTCTAAGAACTTGTTACGGACGTCAGCAGAACTCCGTATGGAATCCCGCATAAGCATACACGATCACCCTGTAAAATTATGAGTTCGAATTGTCTTAAGCAATCATGTTCGAAAATACTTGACCAGACATCGGTCCATTTTGTCGCTTATCTCGTCGAGAGATCATTGTTGAGATCATTGAGCCTCATCTAGCCCCCACAGTGAAATTCTAGTGTATCCAGCAGTACCCCTGAGTCTGCTACAAAATTCATCCAAAAATCATATTTTCTACCTATTCTGAGATGTACCTACTGTGTTTTTTTATATATAACTTACAAGCTAAAATAATTGTTAACTAAATCTAATCTTAAATTGCCTAATTTAATTGATTAAATATAAAGTGTTCAATCTTGTCCATATAAAAAAAAAAAGAAATATTACATGTACTTGTGCATGCGGATATATATATATAATATAGCGTGTGTTTAGTACGTCATATGAATTTGACAAGCTGCGGCATATGTTTCAACTTTTTATTTGCTACGTCATCAAAACTAACAACGGCAGAGATTGTGCACAATATCTGGATTCCGTAAGTGGTGAGTTTTTTTTGTATATGCTTTAAATTTGTTTTATATAACTATAACTACCTCTATGAGAATGAGACAAAAGCTATCTCTTGTCAAGTTCACCTGTCACAACAAATCGAGTGCATATTTATATACCTAAGCAACGTCATAATTTTTGTTTACAAAATTAAATAATTACCTATATATCAAAAACAAAATTAATACTACTTATATTACAACAAGATTGAATTACTAAATTTTCCTAAATAAAACTTAAATTTAACATGCATTTACTATTTACAATTATCTGAAATCTAAATTAACTATGATTATTTTTAAAGCCTAAAACATGCTTTCATGCAATGGAGTGTTGTGAGTTATTTTGTCAAGGAATTGCAGGGGTAGCGATCTTGTCATAAGTAAGTAAGGGTACAAGCTATCACGGAAGACATACATTGTCAGAGGAAGGGATATTTTAGAAAAGGTACCCGGGCCAATCAACACCTGTCGTCGCCCAGAGAACAGAACGGAGCCGAGTGAAAGTGTCCGTCCGTTGTCTTTTTAAGTTGAAATCTTGGCATGAAATATTAATTATTTGCGTGCGTTTGGAAACTCCCGGACCAAGGACCTAGCCCACGGACGTTCCTAGCAGTGCCTTCTGCAAGCATGCCAAGTGTGGTTCCGTGGAGTTTAGTCCAGCTTATATAATTATAATGAATAATCACAACAAACTGCGATTTTTCAAAATCTAGATCAATTTTGTATGCGAAGAGTCGATTGAACGAGTAAATTTTAGGTTTGACTTCTTTAAAAATATGTGTAATTGATATTCAATAAAAATTGTATTGTTGCATTCAACAGTCGAGACAGAAGAGTCTGTTGAACATGACAGAAATCAGAAAAATTCTCGTACATTTGGCACCATTTTTGATATTGTTAAGTATTGATTATTTAAGTTCAAAAGTAAGTCACAATAAGTCCTTTGTAATTGTAAGCTTTAATATGTTATATTAAACGTTTTGATATCTTCAATAAAAAATTTATTAAAGCCAAAATAATAAGCTCTAAAATGACGATTTTCAATTTTTTTCAATCGGTTCAGGAGGGGAATGAAGTATGCAAAAATTTAAAGACGGTGAATATCCTTTCTTTGAACCATAGCAAATATTGTCACATAGTTTGAAAAAATCCAAAATGCTATAATACAATTTTTTGTTGTTTTTGGACGTTTTCATATGGAATGACTCATCTTCATTATAACTTAAAATAAAAAAAATGTCTATAAGTAAATTAACGAAAAATAACATAAAAATGCATTTAAATTACTCAAAGATTTTTTTGTGCCAAAAAAAAAATTTTTAATTGAACAATTATTTTTTCTAAAATATGTGTTTTAACTCTTTTCTTGATGCAATTTTATTTTTCGTATCAGGACGATAATTAATTAGGTAATCAGCAATTAAATTATTTTTTATTGATAAGTTTAACGATTTTGATAAAAATCGAATAAGATCATAATAAATAATCCACTTAAAATTGTTTTCTGATTCATTTTCCTGATACCTATAACTTGCCCGTGATAAAGGATTTAAGATATAGGTAGCATACTTTTAAAAACCTTAAATAAAGAGTTGGTTCCTGGTATCCAGTATCCACCAGTCCTAACCTATGTGTAGTAGGTATAAATCTCAAAACGAGGAAAAAATTATCCCTAGGCTTAGGGCTAAGTCCTTTCATTTATTATTTAATAAGAGCGCTACAATAGTTTTTTTTAAATAAAAAAACGGTTTAGGATATCAATGAAATTCTTTATTCCTGTGAAAGTACGTTCATTATGTATAGAACTCGATTTCTTTTGCATGACGGGCACGCTTGCAGAAGTCTAGACGCTGAATCGAATTTTGGACGGTTTTCAAGCATAACTGCCTGAACAGAATGGAGACGGAGCTGCAACTGGAATAGCTGTCGAAATGTTGAGCACACACAAATCCATAGATACGAGCAGATCGCGACGCAGCTGCAGACGGAGCTGCATACGCAGCTGGACAAGTTGGCCTACTTTTAACTTTTACATGCCACTTTTTTGACATTTCAAAATTGTGTGCGCTGTCAGTGCCTTTGTGTTGTGTTTTATGCAATAAAAAAAGAAATGGATGAGTCCGAAAAAATTATTCAAGCTGTTAGTTAGTAGAGGGACGTTCTTTTGAACCTCACAAATAAAAATTATAAAAACATTAAAATAAAGGCAAAAGAGTGGCAAGCAATTGCCGATGAACTTAATTTGCAATGTGAGTAATTTTTTTTGCTAATAATTTTTTTTGTGTGCGGTTAGTTATACGGTTTATTACAGTTGACAGTATAAAAAAAAGTGGAGATGCCTTCGCGATAATTATTCTAGCAATCTTGCCAAAACAAAAGTTTCTGATCAGGGTGCTGATGAGGAGATGGAGATGGCAGGAAAATATTCTGCACAAATGGAATTCCTTCGGGACCATTTGAAACCCAGATCGTAAGTAAATTATTCATATTTTACATATCATCTGTTTTAAGGTAAAAATCACTAAGTACAGAACAAAATATTAAACAAATTGATGGGACTTTTCATTTTCAAAAAGCTTCAATCTCATATCCATCTATGCGTTTTTTGTTAAAGAGTCTTACCTTAACCGACGGTATGTTGTACGTTCTTGACTTCAATATCTAACAATTCCTTATCATCCTTTTATTATTACAATTATTAGTTTGTAAAGCAAGTAGTGGTAGAAAAAAATCAAATTATATTAGTATTATTTGAGATTTCATTGAAGACTTCACCAGCTATAATAAGTTTTGTATTTCCTTTAACAACCCACCTTACCAACAAATCCATTGAATTTTTGATGGGCCATCCAAAGGCAAAAGAATTTCATATAGCACCGATAGCTACACGCAAAACGTCATAATTCTAATCAAAGTAGCAAATAAATTTTATTAATTGAATCAGCCTATCGATGGAGTGGGTAATTTTAGGAACTGCTTGAGCTCTATGATTGCAGCAGAAACTCGTGCTGGGTCAGGTTAAACCCCGGGTGGACGACACGGATTTTTTTAATACGATCAGGAGCTGTCTTCAAGTGTAAGTGTATCAGAGAATATCAAATAAAGATGTGAAACCTTTGTACCTATTTCACCCTTCTAAACCCATTTGTTTAAATATGTAGCTAAATTTTTTCATGAATAGATGTAAATGAAGAGTTGATTCTATGCGTGCGTTTTTCACTTCGCAAGTCAACAAGACACTGAAGTGGAGAGCACCCAAATAGGAGCGGAAGATTTATTACAACAGCTAGGTATAGATGCACAGGGAAAATATTAAAAAAACTAGCAGTGAAAATGAGAGTTAGGAAAGAATAAACTATCCCTGTTCGTCGAGAATGAAAGCACAAAACGAAGAAGAGAGTTGTGAACTGCAGCGAATCGCATTGTTCTGTTGGCAAACGTTATCAATGGAAAGAGTATCATACCAAATATTTTGAGCACAACCGAGAATCTCGCCATTATGGCTCTACCGATGAAGAATTTCAACGATTCCAAGTACATAATTCAGGAAAGTGGAAAATTATTTCCATGTACTTTCTTATAATTTTGATTAAAACCTTCCACAAAAAAAAAATTATTATGCAAAACACTAAACTCAATCGGGAAACGGGAACTGAAATACGTCAAGAATCAACAGCAAACCAAGCGATTCTATATTCGGAAGTTATTTGCAACAAGCAAGTTGAACCAATAAATAAAGCACCTGCTTTATTGAGTAATATCAAATATTCACAGAAACAGCAACAACCAAGTACGGAAATACAACTAAGCCCAACCTTCAGAATCAAGAAAAGGGCTCAAATTTGTTCATGTGGTATTCTGGATCAGAGAACTCCGAAGGCTTCTTCCATTACCAAACGAAAACACTATACGTTTACGACGACTTTACGCTGTTACATGAATACCCTTTATATATTTAAAGCAAATATTGAAATCATATTACAAATTAATTTTAAAAAAAAATGTATATTTCTTGTCAATGTTAAAACAAAAATTAAATCTTTTTTTTTAGAATAATTGGAAACTATGTGCAAAGTGGGGAGGAGGATAGTCAGCACGTGCTTTCGCAAAAATCAGTCATTGTAAGTACAGCAAAAGATAGCGAAAACATGTCCTTCTCTCCTGTCTCCTGCCTTAGTCCTTCGTTTGACGAGTTTGAAGACCTAATTTTTTCATCACCATCTTCCACACCGTCAACAAGTAACTCGTTTTTGGCGACGGCTACGGCGAAGGTTACGGTGACGGGGACATCAAGTGGAACGAAGAGGAAACACCCTGAGATAGAAATAGAAAAATCTCTTCTTACCACAATAAATAGTGTAAAAGAATATCTGTCTCAGCCCCGTCCACCACCTTCAATTGTTTTAAACAATCCTTCCCCGGCGCTATCGAATTCAGAGGATGAACTTTTTTGTCGCTCCCTTGTTGAAAAGTTCTTTACTTTTCCTCTTGAACTCCGCAACAACACGAAGTTGGAAATGTTGCGATATATCAATGCCGTTGAAGTCGAATGGCTGAATCAACAACAAAATAATGTAATCAAATGGAGATGCCTTCGCGATAATTATTCTAGCAATCTTGCCAAAACAAAAGTTTCTGATCAGGGTGCTGATGAGGAGATGGAGATGGCAGGAAAATATTCTGCACAAATGGAATTCCTTCGGGACCATTTGAAACCCAGATCGTAAGTAAATTATTCATATTTTACATATCATCTGTTTTAAGGTAAAAATCACTAAGTACAGAACAAAATATTAAACAAATTGATGGGACTTTTCATTTTCAAAAAGCTTCAATCTCATATCCATCTATGCGTTTTTTGTTAAAGAGTCTTACCTTAACCGACGGTATGTTGTACGTTCTTGACTTCAATATCTAACAATTCCTTATCATCCTTTTATTATTACAATTATTAGTTTGTAAAGCAAGTAGTGGTAGAAAAAAATCAATGAGATTTCATTGAAGACTTCACCAGCTATAATCAGTTTTGTATTTCCTTTAACAACCCACCTTACCAACAAATCCATTGAATTTTTGATGGGCCATCCAGAGGCAAAAGAATTTCATATAGCACCGATAGCTACACGCAAAACGTCATAATTCTAATCAAAGTAGCAAATAAATTTTATTAATTGAATCAGCCTATCGATGGAGTGGGTAATTTTAGGAACTGCTTGAGCTCTATGATTGCAGCAGAAACTCGTGCTGGGTCAGGTTAAACCCCGGGTGGACGACACGGATTTTTTTAATACGATCAGGAGCTGTCTTCAAGTGTAAGTGTATCAGAGAATATCAAATAAAGATGTGAAACCTTTGTACCTATTTCACCCTTCTAAACCCATTTGTTTAAATATGTAGCTACATTTTTTCATGAATAGATGTAAATGAAGAGTTGATTCTATGCGTGCGTTTTTCACTTCGCAAGTCAACAAGACACTGAAGTGGAGAGCACCCAAATAGGAGCGGAAGATTTATTACAACAGCTAGGTATAGATGCACAGGGAAAATATTAAAAAAACTAGCAGTGAAAATGAGAGTTAGGAAAGAATAAACTATCCCTGTTCGTCGAGAATGAAAGCACAAAACGAAGAAGAGAGTTGTGAACTGCAGCGAATCGCATTGTTCTGTTGGCAAACGTTATCAATGGAAAGAGTATCATACCAAATATTTTGAGCACAACCGAGAATCTCGCCATTATGGCTCTACCGATGAAGAATTTCAACGATTCCAAGTACATAATTCAGGAAAGTGGAAAATTATTTCCATGTACTTTCTTATAATTTTGATTAAAACCTTCCACAAAAAAAAAATTATTATGCAAAACACTAAACTCAATCGGGAAACGGGAACTGAAATACGTCAAGAATCAACAGCAAACCAAGCGATTCTATATTCGGAAGTTATTTGCAACAAGCAAGTTGAACCAATAAATAAAGCACCTGCTTTATTGAGTAATATCAAATATTCACAGAAACAGCAACAACCAAGTACGGAAATACAACTAAGCCCAACCTTCAGAATCAAGAAAAGGGCTCAAATTTGTTCATGTGGTATTCTGGATCAGAGAACTCCGAAGGCTTCTTCCATTACCAAACGAAAACACTATACGTTTACGACGACTTTACGCTGTTACATGAATACCCTTTATATATTTAAAGCAAATATTGAAATCATATTACAAATTAATTTTAAAAAAAAATGTATATTTCTTGTCAATGTTAAAACAAAAATTAAATCTTTTTTTTTAGAATAATTGGAAACTATGTGCAAAGTGGGGAGGAGGATAGTCAGCACGTGCTTTCGCAAAAATCAGTCATTGTAAGTACAGCAAAAGATAGCGAAAACATGTCCTTCTCTCCTGTCTCCTGCCTTAGTCCTTCGTTTGACGAGTTTGAAGACCTAATTTTTTCATCACCATCTTCCACACCGTCAACAAGTAACTCGTTTTTGGCGACGGCTACGGCGAAGGTTACGGTGACGGGGACATCAAGTGGAACGAAGAGGAAACACCTTGAGATAGAAATAGAAAAATCTCTTCTTACCACAATAAATAGTGTAAAAGAATATCTGTCTCAGCCCCGTCCACCACCTTCAATTGTTTTAAGCAATCCTTCCCCGGCGCTATCGAATTCAGAGGATGAACTTTTTTGTCGCTCCCTTGTTGAAAAGTTCTTTACTTTTCCTCTTGAACTCCGCAACAACACGAAGTTGGAAATGTTGCGATATATCAATGCCGTTGAAGTCGAATGGCTGAATCAACAACAAAATAATGTAATCAATTTTTATTTCTTTTATTATTTCTTTTTAATTTATTTTATTCTTAATTAACCTATTTCTTTTATTTCACCAGCAAAAATATTTGTAACATCTTATGCCGTTTGCCATTGAACTTAGAAAGATTTGATTTCAAAATCTAGAATTGCTGTCTTTAATGAAATAAGAGGTATTGGAAAATGCAGATCAAATCACTCAAACTAGAAAGATCTCATCTTTCGACTGCAGATCTTATCTTCTTTTTAAATAAAACATGAACAAGTGGAAAAAGTGCAAATCTTTTCCCAAAAATTAGAAATCTTATCAACAATGAAAAACGACATTACACCGTTAAAGAACTATCAAAAGCTGAAATAATTTATTTATTTATCAACCACGGTCCAAGGAATGATTTCAGGTAAAATATTTAAGCAGCCATTTTTGAAAGTATTAAATCTTAATAAAATATATGTACATAGTTAAATATAAATTAAATATCCAATAGCCATGGACATCCAAGTGTTGCTCACTCAACGTACTTCATACGTTGCAGTAATTAATTATTAAAGGGTAATATCATATTACCATGACTTGGACTTCCTATGTTTATTTACACAGCATAATCTCATACAGAAGATTCAATGCAAGGTATAAACATTCATTAAAACAAAAAGATCGATGAGATCAGCGAATGAATATTTATATCTGAGCATAATGCTTAGTTGCACTTTTGGAGTCAAGTGCGCTATTCGATTCAAAGAATTAGTTTTAAGTTCTTTAGTTTTTAGTGGATATTGGACATTGAAGGCCAAAATATTTTTATTTAACTGGCGCCCGAGCAGCAGGGACATCGAGTGTTTGAATAAATTAAAGGGAATTAGCAACATTTTTATTTTTGTTTTAATAAAAAACGAGCAATTTTGAAACGCGAACGGTAAAACCAAAAAATAAGGGGAACCAACGTGTGAAAATGGAGAATCCCTCGTTTCCGAAAAAGTTTATCCCCGTGTGAAAGTAAGAAACCGAGCCGTTAGTAGCGTGACGCGAAATTCAAAACGTTACCGCAAAAAGGAACAACTCGGCCTTTCCCGAAAGCACTGATAGCTCCCCTGTGTGAAATATTTTGTGTTTAACAACCGCACGTTTAAAATCCCAGTTAGGTACAACTGGTTAAATAGGGTTTTCTCCTTATTTTAGTATTCACAACTATCTGCATGGCCTTATCATTTGCAGACATCAAAATCTTCGAATACACCAATTCGCCAATAATTTCAATTAAAATGGGACAAGGCAAAATCATTGAAGGCAACTCTAAAATTATACATGTAATAAATCTCACAGATTACATTACCGTCCAGAGATCATCTATCCCAATTATACATCTAAATATAAATAATTCATCGCCAATTAAACGACAAATAATATATTGGCAAGATAAGATAGAAAAAAAATTGGAGGTATTAGTACCTCGTCGCAATAAAAGATCCATAAATTGGATAGGATCTGCATGGAAATGGATTGCCGGATCACCGGATGCATACGATTTAGACCAAATAATTAAAATCCAGAACGAACAAATTAAAAATAACAATAAACAATTCATTATTAACAGAGACATACTCACAAACCACAAACAAGATTATAAAAAATTACAAAACCATTTTAGAACAATTCAATAAAACCCCAAAAGAAAACTTTGCTCAATCAATTTTCAATAAAATACTTATGTTGAAAGAAGAATTAGAAGATATATCAAATGCGATACACTGGGCCAAACAAGGCATAATTAACTCTAAGCTCCTCAATAGAAAAGTATTAACACAAATAACGGGTGATTTCTTAGCTGGTTTGGTTTTGGCAACACTGGTTTTGACAGCTGACGTGTGTTTAGTACCTTGTGTCACTGTCAAACAGCTTCAGTTTGGTTTGCAATTTAACCATGGATCGTCTTACAAATGAACAACGCTTGCAAATTATTGAATTTTACTATCAAAATTCGTGCTCGGTTCGAAATGTTCATCGCGCGCTGCTTCCATTTTATGGTCGGCATTCTCGACCTTCTGAGCAGTCTATTCGGAAGATTGTGACCAAATTTCGCACCAAATTTACTTTGTTGGACATTAAACCACCAACACGTTTACGTACTGTACGTAGTGAAGAAAATATTGCGGCCGTATCAGCTAGTGTGACAGAAGACCGCGAAATGTCGATTCGGCGCCGTTCCCAGCAGTTAGGCCTTTGTTACAGCACTACGTGGAAAATTTTGCGGAAGGATTTGGGCGTAAAGCCTTTTAAGATACAGCTGGTGCAAGAACTAAAGCCAGCCGACCTACCACAACGCCGAATTTTTGGTGAATGGGCTCTTGGAAAGCTGGCCGAGGATCCGCTTTTTTATCGAAAAATTGTGTTCAGCGATGAGGCTCATTTTTGGTTGAATGGGTACGTAAATAAGCATAATTGCCGCATTTGGAGTGAAGATCAGCCAGAAGCATTGCAACAGCTACCAATGCATCCCGAAAAAGCCACTGTTTGGTGCGGTTTATGGGCCGGCGGCATTATTGGGCCATATTTCTTCAAAGATGATGCGAATCGCAGCGTTACTGTCAATGGTGAACGCTACCGAGCGATGATAACAAACTTTTTTTTGCCCGAAATGGAAGTTCTTGACTTGCATGATATGTGGTTTCAACAAGACGGTGCCACATGCCACACAGCACACGAAACAATGGCGCAATTGCGAGGCGAGTTTGGTGAACAGTTAATTTCACGTTTCGGGCCGGTCAATTGGCCGCTTAGATCGTGCGATTTGACACCATTAGATTATTTTTTGTGGGGGTATGTCAAGGCTTATGTCTATAGGGACAAGCCCGCTTCGATTGACGCACTGGAAGCCAACATCCATGCATTCATTCGTGAGATACCGGCCGATATGTGTAAAAGAGTATGCCAAAACTGGACTCAGCAGATGGGCTACCTGAGACGCAGCCGCGGTCAACATTTGCATGAAATTATCTTTAAACATTAAATTGCAAGGTTCAAACTATCGATTCAAATAAATATTTCATTCTTTTTTTCGAATTTTTTGTGTTTTTTTTTTTTAAGTTCTAAACCTCTTAAAAAATCACCCGTTATTAAACGAAATAGAAAGCTTACCATACGGCAACGATGCAGAAGCACTAAATTACGCAACCCCATCAGTAGCGGTAAAGAACGAAATTATTCTCTATATAATTTCCTTTCCTATTACTACCGCAAAACTTTATAACCATTTAAAAATAAGACCCGTTACAAATAATAATAAAAAAAATTTAATACCTTACCTAGACATATTAGTAACTAGACACGAAATTGATGGTATCAAAGAAAAATGTTTAAAAATTCAAGAAGTACTCGTATGTAAACAAAATGAAGTTATAAAATTATCTGAAAAAGCTTGTATTTCAAATTTAATAAATTCAATGGATGAAAATTGTACTTACATTTATAACACAAAAATAAGTATCGAACAAGCCACCGAAAATTTAATTTTTATTGATAATTATATTGGAATATTAAATGACTGTGAAAATAAAGCAAGAACCTTAAATGGTAGTTACATTATACAAATTTCAAATTGTTCAATTAATCTAGAAAACCAAAAAATCATATCAAAAGAATTTGTAGACCATATACCATTGCCAACAATTTGCCAAGCTAAATTAATAGAATCGAATATGGAATTAAACATTGATCAATTGGAATTTGAAAATATTAAACAAATAAAAGAAATAGAAACAGTTAGTTTACACTCCCTTATAAGCAATATTGTATTATATATACATTTTAATAAAAGCTATTATAATCGTTATCACTATACAAAAGTGTAAAAACAAGAAAATTAAAGTAATTAATAAAGTTTCAAAAACCGAAAATATTGAATTAAAAGATTGTCCTGAACCAAAATTTGATGAAAAGATATTTGTTACATTAAATTAAAATATATATTTTTCGAGGACGAACAAATTTTTAAGAAGGGAGGAGTTAAATATAGATTAAATATCCAATAGCCATGGACATCCAAGTGTTGCTCACTCAACGTACTTCATACGTTGCAGTAACTAATTATTAAAGGGTAATATCATATTACAATGACTTGGAATCCCTATGTTTATTTACACAGCATAATCTCATACAGAAGATTCAATGCAAGGTATAAACATTCATTAAAACAAAGAGATCGATGAGATCAGCAAATGAATATTTATATCTAAGCATAATGCTTAATTGCACTTTTGGAATCAAGTGCGCTATGCGCTATTCTATTCAAAGACTTAGTTTTAAGGTCTTTAGTTTTTAGTGGATATTGGACATGGAAGGCTGTCTATAAAAAAAAATTCTTTTTAAAAAAAATAAAAATCAAATATTTTTATTTAACTACATATATGTATTTTCAGAGTAATCGAATATAATGTTTGGAATCAACAACGTTTTATGTGTATTATGTTTGCCACACCGTCGAATGGATTGTTTTATCGTAAGCTTTACTTTCTAAAATAACCATTTACATTTAATCCAGTCAATTTGTGCTCAAAAGGGTTCAAATTATGGGGTAATTTTGATTTGTTCCCTGCTATATAATTTCAGGGGTGCTGATACTGAATCCGAATCTGAGGTTTGCAATTGAAATTTCGTGACGCAACATGCACGAATTTCCTAAAAAAGGTACAAAATAAATTTTTTGCTTATAACTCGCAAAACTATTAATTTTTCACAAATTTGAAATTATATAAAATTTCCAACTAATTTTAGTTCGAGTTTTTTTTCTGCAACAGTCCATACTATTTCTCTCTAAGAAATTTACATTTGAAATTTATGAATTTAACATTTTTTAAAATCATTTAGTTTAAGACGAAGAGGCTAACAACTAATTGACTATTTCTCAAAAATGAATGAATGTATTTGAAAGATTAAAAAGAATTTAAGCAACATTTTTATAATTCAGAAAGACCATAAGCATTTATAAACAAATTTTCATAAAGAACACATTTTTCTTTAATTTATATATTCGAATATCTCAAAAAATTGACGTGCTAGAGCAATTCAAACGCCAGATTAGAACTCAACGCTTCAAAGACCATCAGAAAAGTATACATTGGTTCATGTTAGAGAAAACAATTAAAATTATAATTAAATTTAAAAAGTAATTAATTAGTATTTTCGAGAGGACTTTCGGAAACAGTGAAAATACGTCAGTTTTCAACAAGCACTTGAGTTTGATGGGAATTATAAATACATTCAAGTGTATTGTGATGAAATTAACGAATAATGTATAGTTTTCGAACTATAAGTAAAAAACTGTCAACAAATGCATTTTTGCATCATTCTTTGCATTTTTGTTCCATGTTGTGTCACCAAATTTTAGTCACAAACTTCAGATTTGGATTGGGGCCGAAAACTTAAAGCAGGGAAAAAACTAAAACTACCACATAATTTGCTTTGTATGGTAAAAACAATATGACTGGACTAATTATTATTTAAACAATTTCTTCTGATTTAGGAACAAAAATTCAATCAATCAACAAAAAGAGAAAAAAATAAAATGTGCCATAGGAATGATATCAAAGTGATCCTGTTGTGTTCAAAAGCTCGATGTATTTGTTAAGAAAAAAGTAATGTTTAAAGTAACAAACTGTTAAATTGGTTTTATGTCCAAACTCGATGTACTTTTTAAAAAGATTTAAAAAAATATTTTTGTATTTTCTCAAAACATTATCTGTAACAATAATGCAAAGCAAAAATAGATATTTACAATAAAAAAAAAATTGTGTATGGTATTTATTTACTTTTAGGATTTTTTTTATTGGATAGTTGAATTATTGGATAGTCGTGGTTCTGGTACGTGGTTCTGGAAGTGACAATTTTTAATTATTGGAATTAGGCAAAATAATTATCAAATAAGAAGAAAAAAACGAATACAATAAGAGAATTAAATGCAATAATTTGGTGGACAACATGCAAAATGAGCAGCACAAAAGCACAAGTTATATTATTCTAGTGGAATTAATATATTAATACGCTTCGTAAATCGTATGAAAATCTTTTGGTACACTGTTGGAAAGGTTTTATCCCACAGATGTGTAAAATCTAAAAATTATTTGTCCATGTAACCGTTTTAGTATTTCAAAACAAAAATGCTTTGCTTTTTATTCTTTTGGCTGTGGGATGAACGAACAAAGCTAGAAGAACTGATAAAGCCAACAGCCTGAAGAGGGCCACCAAAGGTAGATAAGTAGTAAGTACCTACTATTGTTGTAGGAGCCTGTATAACCACAGTACCTATATATATTTAAGGTAATAACTAGATTTTTGTGTTGCGATTAAGTACCTGACAAATAAAATTTTGACAACATGAGCAGTATATTACCTGAGATGTTTGCACTCTGTGCCTAAGGGAGAGAGAACTCCAGAGGAGATCTCAAACCTCTAAACTAAATGGTCGAGTTTCGACCACAGGGCTGATATTAGTTTGTTTATATTCAAGTACCTGGAAAAGTATAAAATCCACTGTTTGGCTTGTGTACAAAAAAGAAGATAAAGCAAATATTAATTAATAATTATCGTTTTAATAATGAGAAAATAAAAATTGTGATAATAAAAAAATGTCTCTCTTATCAATCAGAAACAATAAGTATTAAGATCCAAATACCAAATAAGAATAAGAAGAATACATCATACATTTATAAAAACTTTATTACTATTTTTTAGGAAATCGAACATATATTCTTAAACTAAATTTATTATTGTGGTTGAAAAGGGACTTTGCCCTCATTCAAAAAATAATTTGTGAGAGTTGTTCTCATCTCTGCGGCTCCTTCACCTCAGTTGTTAGATGCAAGCCTGCGAACAGAATGCAAACTTGTGCTTTCTTGACGCCACCCGCCATTAGTACGTTCACCAAAAGAATCATAAGTATCGCAATAAGTATCCGGGCAATATGTTTTTGAGTTATAAATCGTATCAGTTATTTAAAAAAAATTATGCAAGATAGTGCAAGTTATTTACCCAGAATTTTCCAACGCGCAGCCAAAATCCCAAAAGTATTTTTAATTACTCTCCGCGCCCTTGACTGCCTGTAAATAAAAACTTCTTCAGGCTTACGAGTATCAAGGAGAGTTCCTGGATAAGGCCTCATTAGATTAATTCTCAAAGGGAAAGCACTGTCCCCAACAAAATAAAATGGAACTTCCTTATCTGAGTTAGGTAGTTTCTGTTTTGTAGGAAGATAAATATCGCTATTTATAATTTTTTCGATCAAACAATTTCGGAATATTCCTGCATCACTTTGACTACCGTAGGCGCCAACATCTACGGCAGTAAAAGTATAGTTTGCGTCACATATCGCTAGCAAAATGATGCTGAAAAATCCTTTATAGTTTATATATTTCGATCCCGAGTTCGGTGGGCACTTTATTTCAATGTGCTTCCCGTCCATACTACCAACACAGTAAGGCATGTTCCATCGTATATTGAACTCGGAACTTATATGTTTCCAGTCGGATGGGTTCAGTTCCAGCATATAGACGGGAGATAGCACTTCCCAGAATACTTGGCAGGTACTAATAGTTATTTCTCGCACAGTTGATACTGCCATTCTAAATGACAAGGCCAAGTAGTTTGGTGTTACTCCTTGTGACAAATATCTGATTAAAAAAGAATAAGATCAGGTACACTTCGGGAACACTACACTTTCTTAGATCACTTACGTCAGTGTTAACACCATTCTGCACTCTGGACCAATGGGTTTTCGGATGGAGGTTTTGGTAAACCTGCTTTCAACCAAAGTGAATAAAAGATTATACTGCATCCTGTTCATCCTTGTCGATTTGAAAAACAAATCGGAATCATAGTCTCTTATAAAATTGAAACTCGTCTCAAAATATCCTTTCGTTCTCCTTTCCAGGTACAAAGGCCGCACCCACCATCTTCGTTGTTTTTTTTTTCTTTATTCAACATATTTTAAATAAAGGTAACACATATGAAGAAATTTTAAAATAAATAATTCATCTTCCATTTCGTAGTTATCCCTTTTTATTTTTATTTTCGATACTTGTTTTAGAGACTTTTGATTCACAGCTGACTTCAAATGATATCGAATGTCAGAAAGCTGTACAACACATTGTGGGCAAGTAAAACAAAGTACGTACAGTATTTTTGGACAGCTATTCCAGCTGCAGCTGCAGCCCCAGTTGCAGCACTATATTCTGGTCAGGCAGTAAATCGGCCGATACTGCTGCAATTTCACGTTCGATATTCGTACGAAGTTCATCAATCGTCGCTGGCTTGTTGGCATAGACCATAGACTTGACGTAGCCCCACAGGAAATAGTCTAACGGCGTCAAATCGCACGACTGGGATTGCCAAGCGACTGGACCATTTCATGAGATAACACGTTCTCCAAACTTGGTTTCCAATAAATTGATTGTGACATTCGCTGTGTGGCTTGTGGCGCCGTCCTGTTGGAACCACATGTCCTCCAAGTCCATATCATCCAATTGGGGCCAAAAATGTTCGGTTATCATTGAACGGTAGCGATCCCCATTCACAGTAACGTGCCGGTCTTGATCATCACGGAAGAAGTACGGCCCAATGACTACGGCCGCCGCCCCATGAACCACACCAAACCGTAATTATTTCGGGATGCAATGATGATTCATGGAGTACGCGTGGATTGCTGCCTGACCAATACCGCATATTTTGTTTATTGACGAAGCCATTCAGCCAAAAATGAGCCTCATCGCTGAAGATGATTTTTCGATTAAAATCCGAATCATTTCCAAGTTGTTGCTCAGCCCAATTCACGAACATATGACGCTTCTGGTGGTCAAGCGGCTTCAGTTCTTGCGTCAATTTAATCTTGTAGGGATGTAGGCCAAGATCTTTTCGCAAAATTTCGGTAATAAATTTTAATGATTTCGACTCGTTGTTAGCTCGTATATCTTTCCATCAAGAAATGGCAAACCTTACTGAAGAGAAATGTCAAAAGAGCGGCAAGAAATATAGAGACGTTTATTGTCCCTGTCGCTCTACTTTTGTAGCGTCTCTGTTGAAAAACCCTTTACTTGTAAATTATTTTCAAGCCAATTGTAAATAGAAATGTTCAATAAAGCAAAATTGACACCTTTATTAATTTAAAACAAAAAATCTTAAAAAAAAAAAAACCATCAGAAAATTGCAAGGCCAAATACGCAAATTTACAGATTAATTTACCAATAGCTAATTATATTCATATAGACAAAGTATAAACAAATTCACACATACTCAACCTTTCTCGCTGTTACCCATGCCATACCTGAATCTTGCACCAGTAACACTAAGAAACAAAAAAAAAACAGCCTTCAAGTACCAACCAACCATCTTTTTTTCTTCAAGATATGCGCACCGCAGCTGCGCCGCAGGATAAAATCATAATTTTGCGTAAACACAGCTACATAGGTACATAATCTGCATTTGCATTCCTTCATGAAAATATTGTAATATTTTCTTAGGCTCGTTAATAAAACTTATTCACTTTATTTAAATTCTTCACTTATTTACTTCACAAAATAAAACACTTTACTTTTCTTACAACAAAACAATTTATTCAAAATAGCTTTTTATGGCCTTTAGTCATACAAATTGGCGTTTCGTCCAGCTTACTCACTTGGACTCATCAGTGACGTAGTGAGGGCCTTGTCAAACGCAATTTGTACTCAGTTCAGTTCTACTTACATGAATTTTTTTTACAAAAATCCACTATTAACTATATCCAACAAGATTAGAATTCCTAATCATTAAGCTGGAAATTTTTTTGCCCGGGGCCAGGCATAGTTTCTATTAGAAGGTATTTTTATAATACAAATTCTATATACTACTGAAATAAATCAGCCAAGTAGAAGACTTAGCATTAAAGTTGGACTTGTTGAATTATTGATTCAAAATAGCTTTTTATGGCGTTTCGTCCGGCTTACTCACTTGGACTCATCAGTATAACAATGCCCTCACCACGTGACTGATGAGTCCAAGTGAGTAAGCCGGACGAAACGCCAATTTGTAGGAGTAAAGGCCATAAAAAGCTATTTTGAATCAATAATTCAACAAGTCCAACTTTAATGCTAAGTCTTCTACTTGGCTGATTTATTTCAGTAGTATATAGAATTTGTATTATAAAAAAACCTTCTAAAACAATTTATTGTTCACCACTAAAATAAATTCACCAACTTTACTTTTATTATTACCAACTTTACTTATTCACCATTAAAAATAAGCTGCGTCCTCTGCTGGTCAAACACGTGCTTTTATACTTTTCACAAGGTTCCCGTAAAAGCTGGAAGGTTCTAGTGTTTGCTTCTAGAGCTTTCCATAGCGGAAATTTTCCATAAATTTCCCTTTCCAAAGCTTTCATTTTGACGTTTTTCTTACAGCGAACAAATAAGATATGATAAATGCAGAAATAAAAAATTAAACCCCTCCATTATTAACAAAATGCAGTATAACTTAAAAAAAATTATATATCGAAGTTTGTCTATAAGTTTGTTCTACAAAATTTTTGTCTAACATAAAAAAGTGCGTAACGATTAAAGATATAAAAAATGTTTAAAACAAGATGGTGGCTAAATGACTCTAGGTACAGTTGTGGAAAATGTGGTTTTTGGCTCGTATACTGATTTACTTTCGAACGCCAAGGGTTCTATTTACCAGCAGAAGTCAAGTAGTTTCAAATATATGAATCATACGGATCTGTACTATTTATACTAGTATGCTCCACAGGTCGAGAACCGTAAGCCGTATAAGAAAACTGTTAAGATAAAAATTTAGATAATTGAAAGGTCTATAACTTTTATTTCGACTTTTTTTTTAGAGCAAAAAAAAAAGACGTGATGAATTTACAAAATCAATTCCTACTTTTTTAATACAGCATAACTTTTTTAAAAAAGCATTGATCGAAAAAAGTTACTTAACATATTTTGTAGAAAATTAAATTTCTTACAAGTTTGTCCTGAAACTTTTTTTTCTAGCGTCAGTAATGGGTGAGTTACGTCTGAAAACAAAAAAAAAAACCGTTAAAAACAAAATGGCGGCTGAATGACTCTAGGTGCAATTGTGAAAAATGTGGTTCTCGGCTCGTGTACTATTACCCTTTTGAATATTGAAGTCAAACTTCATGTGTGAATTATTTCCCAGCAAAAGTCTAACTACCCCGTACTACACCGCGTGCTATTATATTGTAACTACTGTCACATTTGTACTATAACGACTCTCGAATAAACTATTACCACTCTCAAATAAAAGAAACACCGAATTTCAGATTAGACGGGACACAAACCAAAATTGAAAGCTTTGGAAAGGGAAATTTTTGGGAAATTTCCCCTATGGAAAGCTCTGGAAGCAAATACTAGAACCTTACAGCTTTTTCGGGAACCTTGCGAAAAGTATGAAAGCACATGTCTGACCGGCAGTGACGCAGCAAAAGCAATGAAAATTCACACACAAAAGAATCTAAAACAAAAAACTCGACGTTTGTTCTCCCCCTACCCTTGTTAATCTATATGGCTTGTGGTTACTTCATCAAGCGCACATTCGTTTTTTATACGGCAACTCAAAGCTAATTTATTTCCTCTCAAAGAAACGAAAAATTCACCCATCAGGGTGTTCTACTAACCTTAGCGCACCGAGGTAAAGAAAATCCACTTACAAAACATACAACAAAACGACACAATGTTCATTCTTCCTCATAGAAATTTAGATAGCAAGGTGTTCTTCTTCATCGAGCGCACTACGGTTCATCATTCGGCACTTCGCTACGTTTAGAATTCTGTATCTGTTCTGTTGTCTGTTTCTGTTTCAGTGTTGATGGATGTTAAATGGTAATTCTTAATTTACAGTGCTCGGGGATCGTGATAAAAATTCCTTTGCTTGAGAATTTTTACCGAAATAACAAAATAAAGGAAGTCTTCTTATTTTTTGAAGTATAAACATTTAAAATAAATATACATAATACACATTTTTTTTAAGATATTATACGAAAAGTAAAATAGCAACATAAAAAGCGATAAATATCATAATTGCGTTAAAAACTTATTGATATTTATTTTGAAATTTTTAATCTTTCGATTTTTGTTTTCAATAAATTTGATACTTACGAGTATTACGAAACGAACATTTTCCGAAATTAATAGGATAATAATTGCAGCGATTGAATTTTACAAGTAGAAGTATTTACTGGCCCAAAATGTTTATTATTATTAAAAAAACAATAAAACTGACAAACAAAGTATTCAAGATGACTAAAATAATTTTCAAACATTATTTAATTTATTTGATCAAATGAAAAAAGTCTTTACAACATACTCCCGTTGGGTTTGTGGCAGAGATTTACTTTTGGTGACCTTGATCACAACAAACTAAGAGTGAGAGAGTTTGTAGCTTCTTAAAATTATTGCTGTTTGAAGTATCTGCTTGTTTTTTGTAACGACTAACTGGCAGAACAAAATGGAGACAGATCTGCAACTGGGGCTGCAGCTGGAATAGCTGTCAAAATGTTGAATACACACAAATTAAATGATGCGAACACAACGCGACGCAGTTGCAGTCCTATGAGCGGTTTGAAATTGTTTGGCAGCTGTTCCAGCTAAAGCTGAAGTTCTAGTTGCAGCACTCTATTTTATTCGGGCAGTAAGTGTCTGAAAACAGTCTCGTTTTGAAACGTTCGTTGGTTCTGTGGGCAAAAGCTTAAAACAAATATGTTTTATTGAAAAACAAGTTAGCGCACACCCTACTGAAAACACCACGGCACGTCCTTGTTGTAATAAAAGTCAAGTTAGTGAATTAATTTCAGTGGTTAACAATAAATTGTTTTGTAGTAAGAAAAGTAAAGTGTTTATTTTCTGAAGTAAATAAGTGGAAAATTTAAATAAAGTGAATAAGTTTTATCAACGAACCTCAGAAAATATTATAATATTTAGAGCAGGGCGAGGACGGCACAGTAGAAATGCAAGATGGGTTCTAAATGGTGAATACATTGAAGTTGTAAATGAATTTACTTACTTGGGAATGATTTTCACAACGCAATTAAAACCAAAAAAACATTTTCAAAGTAAATAGAAGAAATCGCTATCTGCTATAAACCCAACCTGTCAAAACTTGTTTAGGAACAAAAATGTTGCAAATAGTGTACAATTTAGAGTGTTTCATGCTGCTCTGAGAACTATACAGACATATGAATGTCAGGTATGGGGAGATCAGCAGTATGATGAGGTTGCAAAACTGCAATGGCTCTTATTAAAAATCTTTTTAGGCCACTGAAACAACACCCAATTACATGCTGCTGCTTGAAACAGATCTTCCTCTTCCTCCTATTTTTATTTTCACCTTGAAAATGCACCTTGATTATGTAGCGAAAATACTTTCTTATGACGATGATCAGTTACCAAAATTATTAGCAAAACACAGTATGCAAAACAATATAATTTGGTTCAAAAAATGGGAGGATATAACCATATTCTTGGGAGATGGAAGATGGGAGTATGAGAGAAAAAATCAACTGCATTCTCGAGAATCTAGACAGCAAACTAAGACTAGATCTGATTAAGGAAGCAAAAGGTTCCTCACGTAGATTTCTATATCCAAATTTCTATTATAATCTAAATGAGCCCAATTATATTACTGACCAAGTGAGCTTATATGAAATGTCTATAACTTGTCGTATTAGGGGTGAGCTTCTTGACCTTAATTATAGACCTTATTTCAATGATCAATTAACGTTTTGCTCTCTATGTAACTTGCGAGAACAAGAAAACTCTTATCACTTTTTATCAGTGTGCCCCATCCTAAAAGAAATAAGATTTGTATACTTTGAATAGTCAATTCTTAGCGAATCAGACATGATAAGTATCTTAAATGGAAGCAACCGGAAACTACTTACCCAATACTGTATTAAAGCCCTTAGTTACAGAAAAGATTTAATAAATTATTAAGAGATTTGAACCCAAAAATTTATCAATTTACCCATTTTTGAATTGTAATTTATTTTATTTCATATTTGTTTCTAAGTTCTTCTTTATTTTAAAAAATTATGAATTTGTGTTTGAACAATGTTAATGTTAATACTAATGATGTGATGTGTAAAAGACATCAAAAGCTTATATGAATCGCTGTGATAGTAAAAGATATATTTATAATTTTTAACAGAAAGTAGAAATGGCATCTGGCAGACGGTTTCAACACCAAGGCCATATTTTATTTATTATAAATGTTGAATTGTAAAAATTTGTTTAAAGTTTTAAAAATAAAGCTATTATTATTATATTGAAATATATTAAATTGAAAATAAAAGCAAAGTTGATGTTATTGCTACAGACTTTAGCAAGGCATTTGACAAAATCTCGCATAAAATTATCTCTTTAAAATTAAAGGCTCTAGGTTTCATTCAATGTGTACGGAAGTACAAGCAACGATTTAATGAGAACTTAAACAGGACTTAAATGTAGCAGATTAAAAACGTGAAGACGTACCATAAAGTATCCAAAACTTAGGTTCCACAATTCAACAAATTAAATATGTCACAAAATTGATGTTTTGAGTCTACAATTCGAATATACCTCAGGACTTGAATGAATGAATGAATGAGATTTTTGGGGGTTGTTGCACTGCGACCTTAAGATCTATTGTGCCCCACCTTACCCTGGATGAGGTTGCTCATTCTACAGTTCTTCCTCCAATTTTATTTCCCTAAGAAATTTAAGTATTTGGAGGACTTTTAGAGAGGAAAGATCACTCTTTTCTACCTGGTAGTTTCCCAGGTGTTTTTTCCTTTGGTGCATAATTGCATCGCATTTTCCTAGTATATGGTCTGGTGTTTCCTCATATCTGCAGCAGAATCTGCATGTTGGACTGCTAACTACACCAAGGATATTTAGGTGTCTTTTAAGTTTACAGTGCCTGGTGAGGAGACTAGATATTATCCTAAGGTTGTTCCTAGTTAGGTTGATGCAGTTTTTGGATCTTTTTGCCTCCTCCAGTTCTTTAATTTTGTATTTTATTACATTTTCTCCTAAGACACAATAGGGTTCAGGCCCCATTAAGGGAATCTTTGCCCCTATTTTTACTAAGGAATCTGCTTCTTCATTAACCTGGACACCAACGTGACCAGGTACCCAATTAAGTGTGACACTGTTGCTCTTGCCCAGGACATTCAGCTTGTTCACACACTCCCAAACTACTTTAGAGCTGATTGCGTAGGAACTTAGAGCTTTGAGTGCAGCTTGACTGTCTGACCTCAGGACTTATGACCAATAAAAATTACAATTCGAATATTCAAAGCAAGTGGTTGTTTTATTTTATCTTAAAAGGTTATAATTTTTTTTCCTAATTTTTTGTATGCAAAAAAATCTTGTCGAATTACATTTGATCCTTCGAGCCTTTTATCGAATCAGTTTATTAACAAACTATAAACAGTAAACATTATTTAAACAATAAACAATTGTTAAAAGTGTGTGTCGTGTAAGTGCTTAAAAAAAATCGAATTTACGATTCATTGAAAAAAGAGTCACGGGACTTAAACTTAGACAAAAAATATTGGTTTAATTAAAAGTTTTATGATTTTCTTTTTCTAAAACAAACTTAATTTAAATTAAAAATAAAACAGTACTGAAGACGCCATCATACAGCAGCAGCAGCATATAGCAGCAGCAGCATATAGCAGCAGCAGCCTACATCACAGCAGCAGCAGATAAAGCAGTAAGCCTTGCTTTTTGTGTCGTAAACTTGCCTTTTTACTTCAAACCTGTCAAATTTAGAGATTTTAATATCATTATAACTTAAATTATGACTGAAAACAAAACTTGTAAATATGGTGAGCTGCAAAAAGGGATTTTGAGTAAAATCATCAAAGATCTCACCAATTTCAAAAAAGCGCCAAAGGAACGTAAGGGTAGGGCATATACATCAGGCCGTCTGTGTAAATTGGAGGAAGATTTCCAAATCTTATCATGAAGCTATCATTGGGGCACGCATGCTAGAGGAAAATTTAAAGCAATGAGTTATTGGTCGTTTACGAACAAATCAATGAAATTTACCTCGAGTATCGAGCAGAGCTGGTCGACACAATTGAAAAATCATCGCCACTCGTTGCAGCTTCGACAAATATGGATGCTTCGCATTTTTCCGCAACTACGTCATCATCGCATTCGGGGATTCAACTTCCACGAATTAATCTTACGAAGTTCGATGGTTCGTATACCACCTGGCGCGCCTTTCACGATAGGTTCCAGGCTCTTGTACATGATATCAAAAGTATTGATGATATCGATGAGCTCCATTTTTTGCAATCATTTTTAATTGGTGATGCAAATCGATTTTTGCAAAATTTTTCGGTCGAAGCAGTGAGCTACGAGAAAGCTTGGGAGCTTTTGAAGGAGAGGTACGATCATAAACGCATTCTGGTGCACATCTAAATGCAGAGCCTTTTTGGTCAACCCTCCTTAATGTGGGAGACTGCTTCAGGTATTAGAGATCTCTTATATACCACAAGAAAATTTTGTTTAGCGCTCGAAAACATGGATGTGCCGGTGGATAGTTCGGACACCGTCCTAATTTGGTTTCTTTTCCAGATGCTCCCTAGTTCAAGTCAAAAGCTGTGGGAAGAGAAATTAGGTAACAGAAAAGATCTTCCAACTTTCAAAGAGTTTACCGAGTTTTTAGATACCCGTTTCCGGACCCTTGAAGTTGTGGGTCAACAAGAACAGGAAATAGCATACCGAGCCAAAGAACAGCCATCCGTCAGCACGAAGCGTGTTCAAGCACCCAAAACCAAAGTTTTACACGATAAGCAGGTTATTAAGCAGCCAGTTAAGAAGCAGAACGTGGTAGAGCAATTATCTTGCAAATTGTGCAATCAGGGAAAACATACACTAAGGAAGCGCTTATGCTTCCTGAACATGGACAATTTATGACGGAGAGAGACTCTCCTCAGACTTCAAGTGTGTGAAAATTGCTTGTCTTGTGGCCATCTTGTGCAAGCTTGTCTCAGCCTTAGCTCCTGCTATTTTTGCCAGCAAAGACACCATTCACTGCTACATATATGCCAACAACAGAATAGCGTCACACACACACCACTACACTCTGCACCAGGTACATCGCAGCAGTCGAGAAATCCTGTTGCAAAAACATATCAGGCGTCCGTCAACCCAAACGCGCTTGAGTTCCAGCCAATGGTGCAACAACAACAGTTCCAGTCAAATAGACATACTTTGAATTATCACGCGTCGCATGGTGATCTTAATTTTACACACCAGGTGCTTCTAGCGACAGCAATTGTCAAGGCACGATCAGCAGAGCATCTTGCGAGCCCTGATCGACACAGGCTCCGAAACGTCTTTTATTATGAAGCTGCTGCACAATTGTTGAAGCTAAAAAAGCGACGCACCTTTGCCGAGGTATCTGGGTTGGAGTTGGTCAGCAGCGGCACTACGCAACACTCCGTTGAAGTACGTTTTGCGTCCCGCTACTCAACGTTCGAGACTGCCATACAGGCTTTGGTCTTCAAGTCGCTGACTGGGCATCTTCCGGCCCAACGAGTGATACCCGGCTAATGGAACAATCTCAAAGGTCTCTCGTTAGCAGATCCTCATCTCTACGAGCCTGTACCAATTGACCTGCTATTGGGAAGTGACGTCTGCGCTGAGATACTCCTTCCAAAGATACGACGTTCAGAAGATGGTATCGGAAAGATTGCGCACAATACGCATCCAGGGTGGATTGTGTTACGGAGAGTTCAAGCAGAACCTCGCTGGCAAATACGAAACTTCGTCCAAACAACGGATATGTCCACACAGCTGGAGAAGTTTTGGGAGATGGAAAAGTTTCCGTTCCAGACACTTGGAACTGAAGAAAATATTATATGCAACGATCATTTTGAAAAACATACAAGACGCTTATCTGACAGGCGTTATGAAGTGAAGCTGCCGTTCAGGGATGAAGTTCTTTCTGCTATGGGATTGAGTCGACAAAACGCTTTTCAACGGTTTCTTCATCTCGAAAAGAAGCTTAATTCGAACCCAAAACTTCATCTGGACTACACGAAATGTATTCGCGAGTATGAAGAACTCCAACACATGGAGGAAATAGATGCAAATGATGCGGTCATGGATACCCCATTTCAATATTTTTTGCCCCATCATATGGTATTCAAAGAAGCTAGCTCCACTACCTAGCTGAGAGTAGTATTTGATGTGGGTCCTTGTGGGTCCATAATTGCAGTCGAGTATCATAGATCTCGTTCTAAAATGGCGGACTCACCGAGTCACCTTTACGGCCGACATCGAACAAATGTATCGGCAAATTTTGGTTAGTTTCCCAGACCGATACTATCAGCTGGTTATGTGGAGAGAGGAGAAGACCTGTAAAGGTTTACAAAATAAACACAGTCACTTTTGATATAGCAAGTGCACCATACCTTGCTATAAAAATTTTAAAAAGAGTGGCTGATGACGAAAATTAAAATTTTCCGGAGGGAGCGAAGGTTGTCCGTAAGGACACGTACGTGGATGATCTGATTAGGGGTGCAGATTCCATCGAAGAGGCTAAACGGAAACCTGATGAAGCAGGGCATCTTCTGGCGGGCGACTGCAGGGTTCAATCTGCGAAAATGGACTAGTAATATGAAGCAACGTGTGGAAGATATTCCAGTTCAGGAGCGGGGGCTCAATTTTGAACTACAATTTAACTTGTCCAATCACGTGAAGATGCTCGGCATCAAGTGGTTTCCAATCGATGACTGCTTTTCTTATCAGAATCTTCAATCTGTAACAGAAGTTACTACAAAAGGTCCATGCTGTCAACGATAGCCAAGTTATTTGATCCCCTTGGTTGGTTATTACCATGCATCATCACAGCCAACCAATGATACAGCGACTCTGGGAGCTTGGTTGTGAATGGGATGACCCGATTCGAGCTGCACTGAAAAAAGATTGGAATGTTTTTCATCGAGAACTTCCCCTGATCGAGCAGCTTCGAATACCACGGTGTACCCAGATGAGTAAGACCAACAAGGCAATTGAGCTTCACTGGTTTGGTGATGCTTCAACGAAGGCTTACGGTGCCGCAGTATATGCTCGCGTTCTGGATAGCGACGGCAACATCCATGTTAATCTGCTGTTATCAAAGATAACCACCAAACCAACGAACAGTAACTCTTCCTCGCCTTGAGCTTTGTGGCGCAGTAGTCCTGGCACAGCTGATGCAGTACACCAGAGAAGTATCCTCGATGTAAAGATGTATGCGTGGACAGATTCATCGATTGCACTTGCCTGGATACGAGCTACTCCCGCAAAATGGACCACATTTGTATCCAACCGCGTGTCGGAAATTCAGCGGTTAGTAGGGATCGATTGCTGGGGACGTGTCGCAACGCGTCATAACCCAGCCGATCTGGCGTCCAGTGGTGTATATCCGTCCGAATTGGAGCCACTTGAAGCTTGGTTGGATGCACCGCATCAACCTATCGAAGTCGACACTGAAGAAGAAAACGAACGGTTAAGGTATTAAGCGTACAAGTAAATGACAGTGATAGTTTTCTTCCGGCTATATACGACTCTTCGAGTCTACTCAAAGTCATCCGTATTATTGCTACATGCTGTCGCTTCACAACAAAATGTCGACCTAAGCTGGGGCCTATTGGAGGTCCACTTAGCTCGAAAAAATTAGAAGCAGCCCATGTATTCGTCGTCAAGGCAGCCCAAAAGGATATGTTCCAAACTGAAATCCAACAAATCAAACAAAACAACATTCCAAAAAACTTACGTGCGTTGAACGCATTCATCGATGCCAACGGCATTCTCCAAGTGGGGGGACGTTTAGAGAACTCTCTCCTTTCCTACGATGCTCAACACCCGATATTGCTTCAAAGCAACCACCACTTCACGAGTTTGGTAGATCAAGATGCCCATAAAAACACCCCCCTTCATGGCGGCATACAAGCAATGATAAGTTTTATCAGACAGAGGTACTGGATTGGACAGATAAGAAGTTGTATAGATGCCCTTCTTGCTACCGACATAGAGCATCTGGAATGCAGCAACTAATGGGAAATTTACCAGCTGCTAGAGTGCGTATATCTCGACCGTTTACCCATACTCGGGTGGACTACGCAGGCCCCATCGAAATAAAGTCATGGAAGGCACACGGTGCTAAAATCTTGAAAGGGTATTTAGCCATACACTTAGAAGTTGTTTCAGACTTGACAACCCAAGCGTTTTTGGCAGCTTTTCGACGATTTACTGCCAGAAGAGGAAGTTGCAAGCAGATCTACAGTGACTGCGGAACTAATTTCATTGGCGCTAATAATGAATTAGCCAAAATGTTGACAGAAGCGAAACACGATTGGAAATAAATTGTGGAAGAATTAGCAAATCACGGTACGGATTGGCATTTTATTCCACCTGCTTCTCCCCACTTCGGTGGCTTATGGGAAGCTGGTGTGAAATCAGTCAAGTACCACTTAAAAAGAGTTGTAGGGTCTGAAAGGCTAACCTTTGAGGAGCTCGCGACGCTTCTTACTCAGATAGAAGCGTGTCTGAATTCGAGGCCCCTTTGCTCTTTATCCGACAGCCTCGATGATTTGAATGCGCTCAACCCTGCGCACTTTCTAGTTGGCGAGTCGTTGTATGCCATACCACAAGGTGAAATCACCAACAACATCACTCATTTAGACCGGTGGAAACGAGTTCAGGCTTTGGGGGAAGGATTCTGGAAAAGGTGGAATTCCGAATATTTATCACGGCTCCAACAACGTCCAAAATGGACCAAAATCCAAAGAATGCCGAAAGAGCGCGTAAAACAGACGTACTGGAATCTCGCACGAATCGAATGCACGCACTTCGGATCGGACAGATTTGTATGCGTTGTTACTCTGAAAACCAAAGCTGGACAGATGAAACGTCCCATAACAAAAATTTGTCTTCTGCCATCAAATGAATCTTATGAACAAACTTCTATCGTTTAGCAAGATTCAAAATAAAATTAATTTATCTAAAGGATTCAAAAACAAATCAAAAAGTCATTAATTTAAATTAATGAAAGGCATCACATTCACTCGTGGAGAAAATAAAACAATTCATTTAAAATATCTTCGTATTTATTACAATAATTCAAGAAATATAATAAAATAATCATTTGATCAAATCAACTAACTAAGAATTAAACACCAATGTAATTTTTATTAATTTAATCATAATTCTACAACCGATTCACATTATTAACAAGAAAATTATAAAATAGAATTTTATTTAAATTTGTACTATAACAAAACAATTATTAATTACAAAAAATTATAATAATTGCACTGCAGCAACAAATGCAACTTTATGATTTGCAAATTAAAATAAAAAAAACGTTATCACAAAGTCAATTAAGCATTTTAACGATTAAACTTATCAAAATTGATAAAATGAATCGAAATTCCAAACAAATGAAATCAAATTTAAACAGTAAAAAAAAAACACAATCACGATTGAATGTCATCAGCAAATAATTCGTCGAAGACAACATCACGAATTTAATCACAGTAATTAATCAAATACACCGTACTGGTTTGATTAAAATAATTATCACTCCACAATATTAAAAACCAACACAGAAATTTTCATTACATAATATCATCCCTCACACAAACAATATTATTTTCTATTTTTTGCAAATTTGAACACGTCGCAAAAGTAAACAAACAACGCGGGAAGTCGAATACTTTCCAACTGGAAACTGACCTTCCCCACTGTTATTTACGATTACATAACTATGTATGTATATATAAAAGGGCACAAGACGCCAACTTTGCCTCATCTATTATACATAAGTCAATTATACAATAATTTAACGGCATCGAACGCCAATCAATTGTTTAAATATTATATAAAATATTTGCAATTAAAACAAAAAAAATATGCACTCACACATAATCTGCCACACATCGCGATCGCGAAATTATTAATCGGAGGCGTGCGATTTAAGTTCTTTTGTTAATTAAAAAACTTTTTAAAAAAGGTATAAACAATTTATTAAACTTACAGTAATTGTCTTCGAAATCCAACTGACAATATTGATAATAATTAAAGCGGACAAAGCTATGCAAGTTCAATAGCGATCGAGTTCATTTGCCAATGTCAGCATAATATATTTTCTTGGTATCTCTAATGAGACCAGACGATGGGCAAATGAACTCGATTATTCATTGTCATCATTTTATTTGTAAGCAGGCAGTATGGGGAACCCTGTAGCGGAGAGATGCAATTTTGGGCGGAGACTTGCGAATGCTTCAGAATTTTAGAATTGAGATTATGATTTGAACGGGAAAGACGTATTTAGAATTTACTAGGGTGAGACTGAATCAGGTAGAGAGCATTTTTGAAAAGAATGTACATAAAAATCTTTGAGTATAAGATGAAAATGAAGAAAAAAGTCAATTTTGCTTTGGTTTAGTTTTGTTTACATTTTTGTATTCTTTATAATGAGATAAGATGAAAAGAAATCAAAAGTGTGTCAAATAAAAAAAATGGTTTATATTTGGAGTTTTGCAAAGCATTTGGAAAACGTTTTTTTTTTTAATTTCTTATGTCTTCATGCACACAGCTGATGCCAATGCTTTTGAGCGGTGGCGCGGCGCGCGAGTTAAGATTGTGAGCGAAGCAGAGCTTAAAAAAAACACTTGTTCCACGTTTGAAGGTTCAATAATGAATACATTTGTATTCGTCTTATCAAATGAAAACTTTATTCTATTTACAATAATATATTTCTAAGAAAATACAATGCATTGAATGCTTTATTTATGAAAGAATGCAAAATGCTTAATTGACAAAAATAAATTTAACAGATATTGGCAAAAAGAATACTTCCAAAATGTTTATTTGACATAATAAGTTAAAATTGAATATTGCTCGCACAATTCCTGGAATTGGGTCGATGACATCTATTGCCTGAGCTAAGATTGATTGTTGGCTGGAAATGAGAGGGTAAGTTAGGTTGCGGATGTAACTCCTCCCCCCTTGGAATAGAGCGACGGCCACAATGATGTCATTGGGGATGGAGCGAATGCTTGTAGTGTGGGTTGTTGAACTTCATTCCGATGGGTTTTTCTTCTTATGTAGAAGGCGATGGTGATAATTATGAATGTTAAGAAGACGTAGGCCGCTGTTGACGCTGACATGAGATGAAGGATTTCTGTTTTCGCATAAAACTTTGAAAGGCTTGAGTTGGTGATAAAGTTGTATTCCTTTAGTTTTTCCAGGTTCAGGACTCCTTTAATTATTGTAGCTTTGATATCACTACTTGGGGGTGGTGGCATATGGATTTTGTCCCAAAAAGTGTCAGGACTGTCATCGTATGTGAGACCGTTTATCTCTATGTTGCAATTCTGGAAATGGATAAGTGCAGTGCCTTCTATGACAGATGTCTTTGTGCTGCAAGTAGAGTTTATTAGAGATTTTGGTGCATTTAATATTAAAATATAGTTTTTCTCTGGTTGAGAAATTTCGTATGATTTTCCGTCATCAGTGAAAGGGCAGTTAGCTGCTTCGTTCTTCATTAATTTTCCCATGCATTCGGAGTTATTGATGTCTTCTTCGCGATGTGCATTTGTGCAGTAGTACGTTCCTTCAAGGTGTTGTAAAGTGCTGTATTTTATTTTCATTAATGTTTACATATGGTTGGATTGTAAGAAATTTTGTTTCATTTATTGGAAGGGGAATGACATGGTAAAAAAAATATTTTTCATTAGATATGTTAGGAATGCGCACGTTAAATATAATGTTAGAACTATTGTAATATGCCTGTAGTCCAAGAAATTCGTATATTTGTTCATTATTTTTAATTTTGACATTTTGTTTTGTAAATCTGTTTTCTTTATGATGTAATTCTTGCGCATTTAGTAAAAATTTTGGAATAATGTTTAGTTTACTTAGGATAACTGCTTCAGCAATGTTTGATATATGGTTTGTTAGTAGGTCAATGTAAAAGTTTATTTCATTCAAATATTGTGTTTCGAGAAAGATATGATTTTCTTTTTACAGCATTATATGTTTCTGAAAGGAATTCTTCTATTTTATTTTGTTGATTATTAATGCGTGATGTAATGTTCTTAAATCTATCTTTTGTTTCAAAATTAATGGCATTTTGGGATAAAATTTTATTGGTAATATTAGTAAGATTTGAGTTAAGGTATTCTATTTGTTCGTTAATATCTTGTGCGTCTTCCGCATCCATATTTCCGGTTATAAATTTAATTACTGATCCAAGTCCGTTGACAAGGAC
The DNA here is from genome assembly GCA_946251815.1 of Dasysyrphus albostriatus. Taxonomy (NCBI): domain Eukaryota; kingdom Metazoa; phylum Arthropoda; class Insecta; order Diptera; family Syrphidae; genus Dasysyrphus; species Dasysyrphus albostriatus. The sequence goes on along the minus strand of OX276335.1, from coordinate 130,161,965 downwards.
TCTTTTATTTCTTTTTAAGGGGTATAGTGTATCAAATTTATTTCTTAGTTCTTTAAGTTTAAGTTTTGTTACGTGAATTGGGTTAGTAAATGTAGCTCTTTTTTCAAAAAGGTTAAGCGTGTTAGTAATCTGTTGGATGTTATACTGATAATCTTCTAAGTTAACGATATGGATTAGATTATTGTAGTTAGTAATAGTTCTTGAGGGTCCTAGTCGGAGGGTTAGTATGCCGCGATCTTTCGGAAAATTGAAGATTTCTATTAATTGGGTTACTACTAGTGGAATGCTGTAAAAAGGGATTACAAGTAATAGGGTCAATTTTTAATTTTTTTATATATATATTTTTTTTTTTGTTTTTTGATAGCCTCTAATCATATGCCGTGATTTCGCTACCATGTTACATTCATATGCCGTGAATGTATTTATTTATTATTTATTTATTATTGTTTAGATATGTTTTTTTTTTTTTTTGTGAATAATCTCTAACCATATGCTTTGGCTAGGAGAGATTCTATAAATTAATGCACTAAATTTTTTTCATTAAGTTATTATGCGATTAAGGGTTTTCTCTTACACCACGATTCAAGCAAGGTAGGTCGAGACAAAGAAGGGAGAGTAAAAGAGAGATAAGTGTTAGGAAATAGTTTAATTGTTTCTATTGTTTTGTGTTTCTTCTGATTCTACTTTTGTGTAATTTTTTGTTGTTATGAGTGATTATAGTGAATTTATTGTTTTGTTTTACTTTTTGTTTAGAAAATCTAGGTGTGAGCTTATTTCGTCTACATTCTTTGCGAAAGATGGTGTCTTCGGCTTCTAAGTCTTCTGGTTTTTCCCTGTTACTATTCAGCTTTTCAGTTCTGCTTTTTGTTATATTATCAACTTTTTCTTTAATTTTAGGGTAGATGTTATTGATGAACTCATTCAATTTTTGAAGGCATTCAAATTGGAGAATGTAAGTGTTTTGAGAAATTTGTATGGCCTACCAAAAAATAGTTCATACGGTGTATGTTTTGTAGCAGAATGTATGGCGTTATTATAGGTAATGAGAGTTTCTGATAAAATTTCTTCGTGTTCAATTTTTAGTTTTTCCTCCTTTCTTTTTGTATAAATAACCCTATAGATTTCTGTTACTGTAGAATGAAATCTTTAAACTATAGAGTTACTAGAAGTTTGTTGGAAGGATGTAAAATGAAGATTGATTTCGTGTTGTTTACAAAAGTCTTGAAATATATTTGCGATAAATTCGGAACCTTGATCGCATATGATCTTTTGCGGGATGCCGTAAAGGCTTATGTATTGTTTAAAATGTTTAAGTATGTCACACTTTCTCTGCAGTTCAGGGTGTATCCACATGCGAATCTAGAAAACTTGTCTATTATTGTAAGTATTTGATTGTTGTTTATCGTATATATGTCCATGTGTAGAATTTCCAAAGGCTTAAGAGGATTTTTGGGTTGGACATATTGAACTTTTGGGGGACTCCGATCATATTTTAACATCTTACAATGATCGCAATAGCTTAAGGTTTTCGTGATTTTTTCTTTCGTGTTAGGGAAATAATATTCCCGTTTTAAATGAAGATGAGTTTCGTTTATACCCCAATGATTTGAACGGTTGTGATAGTTTCGAATGATTTCTTCTTGATCATCTGGTTTCTTAACATCTTTAACGATTTCCGTACATCTTAATAGCCGGAATGCTTTATTTCGAGCGAAATATTTTGAATATCTGGATTATAGGTAGGTAGGTAGAGATGGCAGTCGCTAGCCCTGGCCTCGCGACTCAATTAGCGCTGGAGTGCGCCGTTTTGATACCAATTACTTGTGTTAACCTAGTAGGGATTAAATAGGGAATTATATGGCTTTATAGACTTTAACGGACTATCGTTAGAGCCATTTAGTCGCATTCAGAAAGATAATCAGATCTTTGATTTTCTTCTCAGAAAGCTCTTTTGGGTCATCGAGGAAGGCCTTTCCAAAAGATGACAATCTAGAATTGGCTAAAGCAGGGCAGTTGCAAAGAAAATGAACTACAGTTTCTTTTTCTTGAGGGTCCCCACAGCTACGACAGTGGGAGTTGTAGGGGATTCCCAGCCTCCTTGCATGCTCCCCTATGGGCCAGTGTCCGGTGCATATTGCTGTGATCCTGGCTATATCACGCCTGGGTCTGCATATAAGATCGTTAGAACGAGTTTTGTTATAGGATGGCCATATCATTCTTGATATGACACAGTTTGTAAGACTGCTCCATCTTAGGTTAGATTAATCGAGAAAAATCGAGAAAATATTTCTCTTCATAGCACCAATAGGCATATTTACATTTACCGCTAGTGAGCTATGAAGGGCCGAGCCTTGTCGAGCTAAGACGTCAGCCCGTTCATTACCCTCTATGTCACTGTGACCTGGAACCCAAATGAGAGTGACCTGGAGGTTAATGTTCAGACTTGATAATTCATCTCAACACTGCTGGACAAGTACAGAGGTGGATGTAGCCGATTTAATAGCCTTAATGGCAGCCTGGCTGTCGGAGCAAATTGCTGTGTTCCTGAATTGATTATGGTTTGATTTGAGTAACTTGCATGCTTCCCTGATTGCTAGTAGTTCAGCTTGAAATACGCTAGCAAAGTCTGGTAGTCTGAGGGACTTGGATATATTAAGGGTCTTAGAAAAAATTCCAGAACCAACACCGCACTCCATCTTAGACCCATCAGTGAAGATTATAGTGTCGTAGTCCTTCGTAACAATGTCATTTTTCCAATCCTCTCTGGTTGGAAAAACGGCTTTGAAGTCCCCGCCTAGGCCAAGAGGGGGAATACAGTAGTCGATGTTCGTTAGAAAAATATCCTGAGGAATCAATTTTGTTATATTTCCATGACCATAGGGTTTTGAAAACCAACAATTAGATTCTTTTAGTCTTACAGCACTGCATGCCGCTAGATATTTTATATAAAGGTCGAGTGGTAGAAGGTGCAGGATAACGCTAAGGGCATCTGTTGGACAAGTTCGAAGGGCTCCTGTAGTGCCGACGCTAGCCGTTCTTTGTACCTTCTTAAGTTTTTCAATATTATATTGTTTGCTAAGTGCAGGCCAACACACAATCGATCCGTATGATAAAATCGGTCGAACCACGGCAGTGTACGTCCACAAGATCATCTTCGACTGTAGGCCCCACATCTTACCAAATGTTTTTCTGCAGGCATAGAAAGCTATGCAGGCTTTCTTAACCCGTTCTTCAATATTTACCTTCCAATTCAATTTGGGGTCAAGAATAATACCGAGGTATTTTGCCTTAGAAGATAAGGATAGAGTTTGTCCGTTAAGTCGAGGTGGGGTGAAGGTAGGTATTTTAGTCCTTGTAGTAAAGAGCATCAGTTCCGTTTTACTCTGATTAACCCCTAGTCCACTACTTGTGGCCCAGTTGCTAACTTTTTTCAGAGCCGACTCAGTGATTTCGCTAATCACTGTGGTAAACTTTCCTGAGACCAATAAAACCAAATCGTCAGCATACGCTACTGCTTTCACACCACTACATCTTAGCTTGACAAGAATTTTGTCCATGACTAAAAACCATAGAAGAGGGGAGAGGACCCCACCTTGGGGTGTTCCTCTGCTAACATATTTAGTAGCTGTAGTGTTTCCCAACGATGCTTAAATCCTTCTGTCACTGAGCATAGAAACAATCCATTCAGATATGGAGCCCTCTATCCCGAAGTGAGCAAGTGATTCGCGAATGGATTCAGTTAGGACATTATTGAAGGCACCTTCCACGTCTAGGAAGGTTGCGAGGGTATATTCTTTATAGTGAATTGTCTTCTCGATTGTACGAACCACTTCATGCAGGGCAGTCTCCGTAGACTTGCCTTTGAGGTATGCATGTTGTGATTCATCAAGAGGACGACCAACTAGTATAACTCTAATGTGAGTGTCAAGAATGCGCTCTAGTGTCTTAAGTACAAAAGATGTCAGGCTAATTGGTCGGAAGTCCTTCGCGGATTCATGACCTCTCTTACCGACTTTCGGAATGAAGACCACTCTTACATGTCTCCATGACTCAGGTACATGATTGAGATAGAGGCAACCTTTGAAAATCATTTCAAGCCATGGCACTGCCAAATCTTGCAGTTTCTGTAGCATAATAGGTATTATGCCATCAAGGCCTGGTGATTTATAAGAGGAGAAAGTATTAATGGCCCATGAAATACCATCTCCAGTTATAACGGAATTTATTTGTTCGCTATGAGCTAAATTGGTGTTCGTATTACTAAGCGTTCCAGGGTTGCTGTTCACGCAACCCGGGAAATGCGTTGTCATCAGCAGTTCCAAGGACTCAGCTGGAGAGGCTGTCCAGAGATCGTCAGATTTTTTCAAGAACGAAGGATTGCAATGTTCCTTCGATAACACTTTACTAAGCCTGGTAGAATCTTTAATATTTTCTATGGAGTGACAGTATTCTCTCCATCCCAGTTTCTTGAATGCTGCTATGGCTCGCTTGTATTCTTTGAGAATGTCCTTATACGGTTGGAAGAACTTCTCCTTCTGACAGATATTGAAGATTTTTCTGGTCATTTTTCTTAGCGCAGATAGATCTTCATTCCACCAAGGAGGGAATTTTTTACGGCTATGCTTAACCGGACAAGAGACTTTGAAGGCAGTGTTAATAGCTGCCTCGAAAGTCTTTACCTTAGATTCAAGAACTTCAACAGATTCTACATTAATTAATGGTAAATTGCCTAGTTTGGATTTTGCGATCTGACTGAATTTCTTCCAGTCAGTTCTTTTAGGGTTTCTATATGGGGGAGGGGTTTCTACCTTGAAACCTATGTTGAAGAGGATCCATCTGTGATCCGAAAAGGAATTTTTAAGGGACACTCTCCAATTTTCCACCACCAGATTACAGTTGTTTGTAACAGTGATATCAAGTACATCTTCCCAACCGTCGTAATTTTCCGAGCTTGGAAAAACGAAGGTGGGTGTGTCACCTCTGTTACAAACAATTAGGTTATTAACAATAATAAAATCAAAAAGAGACTCACCTCGTTCGTTGATTTCGGAACTACCCCAGAGAGAATGCCGTGCGTTCGCATCGCATCCAATCAGAAGGTTCACCTTTTTGAGTTTTGCTGCTTCAATCAGTATCTTCACCTCCTCAGGCGGTGATTCTCGGTTGTGGTCGCAGTAGCCAGATGCTACAAGTAGTCCTTTTGTCTCTTTGTCTTTGTTGCACATTAAGAGTGCTTCAGATTAATCTGTATGACCTTCAGCGCGTTTTTAATTTGGTGAAGGGCCTGCATCTTTAGGGACTGCCGATCCGTCGACAACAGCGCTGAACTCAGCGTTATCATCTACTTTATCAGCATCTGGTCCCTGACTCTGCAGGATTTTAATTTTGGCATGCCTGATGCCAAAACGAAGCTTGAAGTCCGCTTTTATGAGGGCCCCTCTGCTTTCCTCACTGATCTTCAAGAGATATGAGGTGCTGGTCTTTTGCGGCTCCTCCGCCTTTATTACCATCCAGTCATGCATGGGGATCAGTGGGTTCAACCTTTGAAGACCCCGAATCAGCTCCTGCCCGCTCGGTCTTATGCCCATGAGGGGCAACCAAATGCGAGCCTTAGGTTGCCTAGGGATCTCCTTTGCTGGGATAAGCTTGAGCTTCAAACCCTCCCAGTCATTGCTGACCTTAGCAATGCTGTCCCTAAGGAAATCTCTTGAAAACGCGTCTTCGCATTTGATCACCCTGTGTCCCCTGAACAATTCACCAGAGTCGAAACTAGGGTAGGGTCCCTCACTTGCGGATATGGTATATTGGGAAACCATCTCGGAGAGCTTGGCTTCGATAGAGTTCCACACCGATAGCAGACCTTTGCTATTGGCGGAGAGCTCATCAACAACCGCTACCTGGAGGTCATCTCTGACAACCTCGCTTAGAGTAGGCGGTTGCACCGCTCTGGAAGATTTGGTCTTCTCCTTTTTTGACCTTCCATCAAGCCTGCTCTTCTTTTGGGAGGGTAAGGTCTCTTCTTGAGATCTGTTACGCTTGACAGCCTTTTCTTTGTTTGCCAGAAGATTATTGTATTCTTCAACAATCTTCTGGTATTTGATTTTATCTGAGGCATCCCTCACATGACCAGTTCCCTCAGCCTCATTCTTAGCAATCTTGTCAAGAATAAACGAGGCGTGGAGGAATTGGTTCTTTCGAAGAACTCCAGAAGATTTTCTTTTGCCACGGACAGCAATGCTATGGCTGGCATTGCTACCCGATGGCTTGGTATTTGTCGGTTTAGGGAGCACAGGAGTACTATGGCTGGTACTCGCTATGCTCCCTGAAGGTTTGGAAGGCATCTCGGCATCTGTGCCGAGAAAGCTTCCCGTCAGTGTTTCCTGGCTGGAGGCCAGGAGTTCATCCTCATTGTCCGTTGTAATTTCAGTTTTTGTCATTAGTTTGTCCATGTTTTGATAGTTTTAAATTTGGTTCCCACGAGTAGGTCGGAAAGAGAGGTCAGCCCCGGCAGAGCCGATATACCGGGGTAAGGCAAAGGTTTAAGACGGACCCGGCCAGGACGTCCGAATGAGCTCGTTATCGACTGGTTTTCCCCCCAGCCTTCCATTTCTTCGGCACGGATTATGAAAAATCGCTCACTCCACTACTGAAAATTAGGGACCTGTATTTATGGTAAAATCGCATTGCTTTAGGGTTGAACTATTAAGGAGTAAAGGAACCCTAAAGCATTGCGACCTTACCTTAGCTGATCCCCATCTTGACATCGTACAAGATTTCTGTGGTGATCATTACCGCCCGGCACCCACTAGTAGGGTTTAATACAAGGATTTCTGCCAGGCATGTGGATTGTACTATTGAAAAGATTTCATCAGTTGTATATAATGCGGTTTGCTTATTGGGTGGAAAAAAAATTTTGAGAATGGAGATCATGGCGTTTTCATCAAAAAAAATGTTCTTCTTATGGTTCTTCGTTGTCTATTTTTAAAAACAGTCTCGATTGTCATTGGAGGTCCTTTATCATTGACTTCTAAAATTGCTTGGATATTAAAATCATTTAAGGGTTTCTCAGATATTGGGATTCCGTCGTTTGAATTTTCTTGAGCACTATGAACTGTTTCTAAATCTTCGTTATTATTGAAAAGTTCTTTGTTTTCAGGATTATAAATTTTTACGCGACTAAGGGCATCAGCATTTGAATTAGCTTTACCCTTTTTATACGTGATTTCATAATCAAATTCCTCAAGTTTGAGGCGCCACCTGACAAGTTTAGAGTTCGGCTCTTTAAGGTTCATAAGCCAAAGTAGGGGTTTGTGATCCGTTACTATTTGGAATTTCCTTCCGAATAAGTAGGGTCGAAAATAGCGTGTAGCCCATACAATTGCTAGCAGTTCTTTTTCGATGGTTGAATAATTTCATTCGCTTTTTGATAGAGTTCGACTAGCGTAACAGACAGGTCGGTCGCTTCCAATTTTACCTTGTGAGAGCACTGCTCCTAGAGCGGACGTACTACCGTCTGTTGTTAGGACAAATGTTTTGGTAAAATCGGGATGTTGAAGCAACGGCGTATACAAGGGGGGGGATCACGGGGTCATCACCCCCCCCCCCCCGAGAACTCAAAAGATATACGCAAAAAATAATAAGAAAATCAAAAATATTTGCAATCGGAAAATATAATTTGAAAAAAAAATATTTTTGTATAGCTTTGGAATAGGCTACCTATTCATTATTGGTAAAGTTTATTTACCTTCTCCTATCAACATTTACAAGCCATTGCCCGAATAATACTATTGGGGTTTTATTGTCGAAATTAATCAATTTTTTTTTTGGTTAAGATTTAACAAACGGACGATTTTAACCACTTGCATTCAGAACATTTTAGCATTGATGTTTTTTTTTGATTCAAAATCAATTTGGTAGATCTACGTTTTTGGCAGAAATACACTCTTTAATTCTCAAAGTATTTTCAATATTGTTTTTGATCGGTTTAACTTACTTATTTTGTGAGAATTTTGTTCAAAATATCAAGGAAATCATCTTCGATAAAAAAAAAAAAATAAATGAATGGATAAAAAAAACTAACAAACGATTTTATACGAATATTACAATGAAAAACTAAAATTTTACTTTAAACCGTATTCCATACACCAGGGCCGTTCCGACTCAAACCCAGTACCAACATGTTTCAGTATAGGTTACGTACGAATTACCATCAAAAAAGGCGATTTAACTAGTTGAAATGTCGGTTCATATCGCCTTTTTTGCATGTAAGAATACCTATTTTGGTTACTAGCTCATACAAATTTTTAGCTTTGAACTTAGACAAAAAGTCAGCAGCCTAAAAAGAAAGTCGAAAAAAGGATCGACTTTTATCGAATTTTCGATTTTTCTTCCCAATATTTAGTACATAGAAAAAAAGTTGATATAAATTGATTTTTTAACCTGTCGACATTTTTATTTTTAGTTCGATTTTTTTTCTATCGTTAATAATTTCATTCCAACGCAACGTAACTTAAAATACATCGCTCTGCTTAGAATGTTTGAATGAAATCAACAAAAACTCTAATCATACATTCTTGTCTGACTTTTAAACACGAATTTAACAGTTACTATTAATTTTGGATTATGTTTAAAATACATTTTCTTTTGATCGTATCGATCGTATATTCGATTGATGACAATCCAACGCAAGTTAAGCGTGCTTTTAAACATTATTCCCTAAACTATGAATTGATCACAATATCGGTCAGTCAAAGTCAATTTGTTCGTGAAATGATCGTCGTTTTTTTGACGCAGAAAGCGTCATGACAAATAATATGTAACCGTCCTGTTTGTTGAAAATTTGTATTCATCAACGCCAGTCAGTTTACTTGCTATGGCTTTTGACGTTTACAAACATGCTCTCTGCCTTTTCAATAATCATCAACTCGATTTTTGTACTGCTCAGTTGCACCGTAGATGATGTATTGACTATTGAACACAATACTTACGCTGTAAAATTTGTATTTGCATTTTTTAAGAGAAGACTTTTGCAGTTTGCGTTAACGAATATTCCGCAAACACATTTCATGGCACTATTCATGGAACGTGGCGAGCCATTCGCAGTACGGCATGGCCCCCTTCATAGGAAGGCACCTGGAGATTTGCTCCAGTGCCCCACCCTTAGACACAGCCCTGTCATACACCCTAAAAACATTTTTTGATTGAGATCTGATCTGCGGCCAATATTTCACATGTTCATTTTCAGGCTTCAATAAAAACAAATTGTGGAAGCTAAGAATTTTTTTCTTCAGTAAAAGAGTGGTTCTAACTACCACAATTTTTTATTGATAAATGAGAAAATTATCCCCTCATTATTATCCCCTTATCAGATTAAAAAAAATTAATAAAAACTGTCGCTTAAAAATGTCTTCAAACGTAAGATATTAAGAAAAATATTAAAAAATGATAATATTAAGTAAAATATTATGATTAAAATCTCCAAAGCCTACATATTTTTTAGCGTGCACAAAAAATCCATACGAAATATTTTTGGTACACAACCTCAAGATCATATTAAAATTCGGGAGTGGATCAAAATTTGGTTTCCAAAACTCATCTCTTCAAAATTTGTGTTTTACCCAGAAAATAATAAGGGTATTCATGCAACGTCGCAACAAGTTAACAAATTGTGTAAAAAGTATGCATGAACGACCTTTGTTATACATTTGATTAAATGCTAGGTAATTCAATCAGAGTAAGAGTCACAATGACGTTTGGATAAGCTTAACTAGTTTGGTTAATTTTACGAACAAAATCCCTTGATAACTTTAACAAAATTGTGTGAATCATTTCCCATACAAAATTTGACAATTCATTAACCAAAAGATAAATTTAACAAATTTGTAAACTTATCTACGGTTTTACGAAATTGCATGAATATCCTTAATATAAAAATGTGTAAGCTTTGCCAGCAAATAATAATGCAGTAGACGCTCGATTTAGTAAATCTAAAAATATTAACTATATTGAACACACAAAATTATATATAAAAACATATTTTTTGTTTTACAAAAATGTCCCGAAAGAATTTAACATTGCTTAAGGACACTAAACAAGTGTTTCTTTTTTTTAAACAATCTCGAAAGAGTGAACAGGCTGGTTTTATTACCTTACTATATCGAGCGTCTACTGTATTTTATTTTAAGATCATTAAAAGGTAATTGAAAAAAGAAGAAAAATTACGCCCTTTTTACAATTTCCAAACTTCTCTTTATTTTGCCAAAATTATGTAAACGGAATTTGGAGAATATTGAGAAACAAAATTTCGAAAGAAAAGTTTTGCAAAACGAGTTTTGACCTTGCTAAAGTTTCGACCCCAAATCTTTATAATTAAAAAAAAATGGTAACATTTGTGGGACCAGCAAAAATTAATTCCAAAAAAGTACAAAACCCAAAAAAAATGGAAACCATGGATCAGTCTTTTAATTAATAAATTTATAAGAACTGAATTGGGTTTTTGTTTTGGTATGACCCCCCCCCCCCCCCTCCAAGAAATGGAGCTGTATACGCCGCTGTGTTGAAGTATAGGATCATTTATTAAGAGATGTCTACAAGTCTCAAAAGCTTCAATATAATTTTGGTCTAGTTTGATTTCAGCATTCTTTCTAAGGCAATTTGTTAACGGCTTAGTTAGTTTGGCTAGGTCTTTGATAAATTTCCTGTAGTACCCTATCAATCCTAAAAATGCTTTTATTTCAATACGAGTTTTTGGAATAGGAAAATTTTTGATAGCATGAATTTTGGAAGGGTTTGGTTTAATTCCTTCTGGAGTAATGATATGTCCCAGAAAGGCAATTTCCTTTTGGAGGAACTCGCATTTATCCATTTCGATTTTGAAATTTGATTCTCTTAACTTTTCAAACACCTTTTTGTGTTTGTATGTGTTCCTGAAGGGAGGTAGAGTAGATGATGATATCATCTAAATACACAAGACATATGTTGCCAATTAGTTCTTTTAAAACGTTGTCCATCGCGCGTTGAAATGTGTATGGGGCGTTTTTTAAGCCAAAAGGCATTCTAAGAAATTCGTAGTGCCCTCCTTCGACATTGAATGCAGTTTTCTGTATGTGTTTTGGGTCCATTTCAATTTGGTGGAATCCGCTTGCAAGGTCAAGTGAGGTGCAGTACTGACATTTTCCCAGCTTGTCTAATATGTCCCTTATATTGGGCAGTGGGTATCGATCAGATATGGTTTTTTCATTGACTTTCATATAGTCTATAACTAACCTCCACTTTTGTTTCCCGCTAGCATCTTGTTTTTTGGGAACGATCCATACAAGAGAGCTCCATTGAGAATAGCTATGGCGTATTATGCCTTGATCTAACATTTTAGATATCTGTTCTTGTACCTCATTTTTATGTACGAAAGGATATCTGTATGATTTTGTATAGGTTGGGACTTCATTGGTCATGTTAATATTGTGTTTAATTTGATTTGTGAAAGTTAGTGGTTCCCCTTCTATATATATTATATCATTGTATTCTTTACAGATTTTAACGGGTGATTTTTTAGCTGGTTTGGTTTTGGCAACACTGGTTTTGACAGCTGACGTGTGTTTAGTACCTTGTGTCACTGTCAAACAGCTTCAGTTTGGTTTGCAATTTAACCATGGATCGTCTTACAAATGAACAACGCTTGCAAATTATTGAATTTTACTATCAAAATTCGTGCTCGGTTCGAAATGTTCATCGCGCGCTGCTTCCATTTTATGGTCGGCATTCTCGACCTTCTGAGCAGTCTATTCGGAAGATTGTGACCAAATTTCGCACCAAATATACTTTGTTGGACATTAAACCACCAACACGTTTACGTACTGTGCGTAGTGAAGAAAATATTGCGGCCGTATCAGCTAGTGTGACAGAAGACCGCGAAATGTCGATTCGGCGCCGTTCCCAGCAGTTAGGCCTTTGTTACAGCACTACGTGGAAAATTTTGCGGAAGGATTTGGGCGTAAAGCCTTTTAAGATACAGCTGGTGCAAGAACTAAAGCCAGCCGACCTACCACAACGCCGAATTTTTGGTGAATGGGCTCTTGGAAAGCTGGCCGAGGATCCGCTTTTTTATCGAAAAATTGTGTTCAGCGATGAGGCTCATTTTTGGTTGAATGGGTACGTAAATAAGCATAATTGCCGCATTTGGAGTGAAGATCAGCCAGAAGCATTGCAACAGCTACCAATGCATCCCGAAAAAGCCACTGTTTGGTGCGGTTTATGGGCCGGCGGCATTATTGGGCCATATTTCTTCAAAGATGATGCGAATCGCAGCGTTACTGTCAATGGTGAACGCTACCGAGCGATGATAACAAACTTTTTTTTGCCCGAAAAGGAAGTTCTTGACTTGCATGATATGTGGTTTCAACAAGACGGTGCCACATGCCACACAGCACGCGAAACAATGGCGCAATTGCGAGGCGAGTTTGGTGAACAGTTAATTTCACGTTTCGAGCCGGTCAATTGGCCGCCTAGATCGTGCGATTTGACACCATTAGATTATTTTTTGTGGGGGTATGTGAAGGCTAATGTCTATAGAGACAAGCCCGCTTCGATTGACGCACTGGAAGCCAACATCCATGCATTCATTCGTGAGATACCGGCCGATATGTGTGAAAGAGTATGCCAAAATTGGACTCAGCGGATGGGCTACCTGAGACGCAGCCGCGGTCAACATTTGCATGAAATTATCTTTAAACATTAAATTGCAAGGTTTAAACTATCGATTCAAATAAATATTTCATTCATTTTTTCGAATTTTTTGTGTTTTTTTTTTTTTTTTAAGTTCTAAACCTCTTAAAAACCACCCTTCCGTTTAAGCTATAGCTCGATGTTAAGTGAACGTAAAGACGTAAATTTGAAAATGGACTTACCATGTGTCCCCTTAACTAATTATCTGTTTTCGTTCCTCAACGTTTAAGTGTTCGGTTCTAATTAATTGAGCTATATCTTTTGGGGGAATGGATTTCATGGTTTCTTCATTAAAGTTGTTAATTTCGATGAAATTATTTGGTTCGTACAGTTCAGTTTCTAATGGCTCTTCTATTACTATTGTTTGCTCGGTTTTAGAGTAATTTATTATCTCTACAGTACTATAACCGTTTTCAGCATTGTATAAACCTTGTGTAATGCAAAGGTCCGGCTTTAGTTCTGTAGTTTCGATAATTATATTGCCATTGGCATTTTTAACTGGAAGTTTAGCGAGGGTCTTACTATTTGCTGGGATAGTGAGTTTGCCAGAAGAGTAATTTGGATTGAAATTGATTTTGATTTTGGAATTTTGCGTTATGAGCATTTTGTTTTCTAGGTCTATTTTCGCATTAATTGCGAGAAGAGTATCCATACCTAGGAGGCCATCGAAAAAATTGTGAAATTATAAGATGAGAAATTTAAGAAATCCATTTTGATTAAATTCAGTAAAAATGGGAAGATTAGCTTGTTTTTCTAGTTCGTATTTTTTGAAAACGGTAGTTATATGTATAGGATTGCATTTGATTTGTTTTTCGTCGGGGATGAATTCAGGGTTAATAAATGAAGCTGATGCACCCGTATCTAAGAGGAACCTCAAGGGTCTACCAAAAGGTGAAGAAATGTTAATATATGGTAGAGTGTTAGGGAGTGGCCTTGGGTCTAAGTATCCTGTGGGCTCCTGGAGGCTGCATTGGAAAAATTTTGATTATCGGAAATATTTGTTGATTCGTTATTGAAGTATGTATCTAATTGTTGAAAGGAACGTCCGTTTTCGTTATCAACTTCCTGGAAGTTGAAATTTGTATTTCTGACTTGTTGACTGGGACTGATTTTTATTTTTGAGGATGGATTGGAGTTGTTGTTATGATAAGCATTATTCGAGGGTCTGAATTTCTGAAATCTATTGAATTGCGTTTCGTTTCTGTGGAAAGTTCGGGACTGAGTTGGCTCATTAAAGTTATGTGCATTTCTAATTGGGAGTAATTTAGGGATTGAGTTATTTGGTCGCCATTGGTTTGGGTTATTATAATATGTTTTTGTTTGGTTTTGGTATGAGTTGTATGTATATATGGTTTGTATCTATGTTGTTGCGAATATCTTTGATAAGATATGTTTTGTTCCTTAATGCAACAAGATAGAGCAGTAGAATCGGGTTGCATAGTCCTTACTCTTGAACCAAGTGGTTCGTTGAGTCCACTCAAGAATGAGTTGAGGCACATTTCGGAGTACAAATCCTTTTTCGCTTGGATAACAGACGTATTTCCTTCCTGAATAAGGATGTTGTTGCATAAAGTAGACTGAACTTCAATTATTTCACCGTGAAAGGATTGAACCGATTTATTGAATTGCCTTATGTTGTGGAGATCTCTTATGAGGGATGTTTCCGTTCGTTTATCAGAATAGTGAAGGATAAGGTTTGTTTTTATTTCATCCCAAGTTAAAGGGGTCCCGTACATATTAAGTACCTCATTTGCCTGGCCTTCGACCTTGTTGCGTATGGCCCTGAGGAGTACTTGGCCATACGGGGTGTTATCAGTTCCTCTTATGTATAGAAGAATTTCTTCTACATTATTAAGGAACTCGTATAAGAGACGAGGGTTACCATCAAACCTGGGAAAGTCTTTGATGGCATCAGGTATCCTAAGGGAATTAAAAATTTCACCGTGGTTTATAGTTTGGTTAGTGTTTTGTGTAGTGTTATCTTGTTCTAAACTCATGTTGAATGATTCAGTACTAGAGAATGAAGGATCTGTATCTTCGGGTATGGAATTGAGGCTCTTAGAGAAGCGATTTAGACTACTAGAGATAGATTTGAAGTAGTAAGGGAAAAGTGAGCGTCGTGGTTTTACAGGTCCCTTTTCTTTAGGCATTAATCAAATTTTATACGATTAAATATTTTATAATCTCACAAAAATGTGAGCGATTTTAAATGATGAAAATAATATGTATTATGTTCAAAAGTATATTAAAATATATAAGTTTCATAAATTTGTAATTAAATGTTTAGGAAATGATTGATTGATTTTTTTTTTTTTTTTAATAGCACTTACAAACACATGCACCCAAGAAGAATTTTCATACTGATTTTCCTTTGTAGCTCTGTAGGTTCAGTGAACGGTGATAAAGGGTCAAAACCCAACAGCTGGTTGTTCCAATATAAAGCACTGGTTATCCAAAGTCTTCTTTTTAATTTCACTGTGATTTCTCTATTTGCACTTGTATGTATATATTTTTATAGTTCTTTAGTCTTTGAAGTTTTCTTTGGATTTTGTATTTGCACTGAGTTTTTTTTTTTTTGTATTATTATTTCTTTCTTTTAATCTCTATTTGCACTTATTAAGGTTCTTTTTTTTTTTCTTTGAAACAATTTTAGCTGTTCACCGGACTAACGACTGCGCCAGTTAAGATTGTGAGCGAAGCGGAGCTTAAAAAAAAACACTTGTTCCACGTTTGAAGGTTCAATAAAGAATACATTTTTATTCGTCTTATCAAATGAAAACTTAATTCTATTTACAATAATATATTTCTAAGAAAATACAATGCATTGAATGCTTTATTTATGAAAGAATGCAAAATGCTTAATTGACAAAAATAAATTTAACAGATATTGGCAAAAAGAATACTTCCAAAATGTTTATTTGACATAATAAGTTAAAATTGAATATTGCTCGCACAATTCCTGGAATTGGGTCGATGACATCTATTGCCTGAGTTAAGATTGGTTGTTGGCTGGAAATGAGAGGGTAAGTTAGGTTGCGGATGTAACTGTTGCGGATGTAACTCGCGCGGTTCAAAGGATAGAAGGGATGATTGGTTTTTATTTGGTAGGTATCCCATATTTTTTCTTATGGCTGTTTGGATGGGAGCGAGATATGAAAGGTATAGAGTATAGGTTTAGTACATATGTATGCACATATGTATTGTTCATTATGAAAATCTATAGTTAGGAATGTGCATATGTACCTATGTATAGTTATTGTATTACTGTGTAGTTTAATACGTATTTTAATTTGCAATCTTAAGTAATATGTTTGTTCATTCGATATAAATGTAGGTAGGTAGGTAAGGTACCTACATAGGTATATTAATGATGTAGCAAAATGCAAGAAAATATAAAATAGGTAGGTATGTAGGTAAGTTGGAAGGTACATTTACGACTATAAGAGAGTGCTCAAGGAGCTTACTTTTCTTAAGTTGTTTTTATAAAATTCAACTTTCATTAAAATCAAAGGACACTTTTTTTAAAGAAAATATTTTATTATGAACAAAATGCAGCAAAAAATCGCAAAAAAAAAATAAATAAAAACTTAAACAATTTGAAAAATGATACAAAAAATGTCATATCATTGATAGATAGTTTTAAAGGTACCAAATTTTTCCAGAATTTAAAGTTGTTAAGTACCTACTAGTTTGGCATTCAGTATTTAATGCTCTTAGACTCGTTTGCTAAATTGAAACTTAAATATTTAAGTGCAACAAAAGCTATTATATGACAGTTTATGCAGAGAAAAAAAGTAGCCCATGGCAAGCTTAAATAAAACATAAATGTTTAATTTTTGTATCAGTAAACGGCACTTAATAATTTTTTGTTGAATTCTTAAGACTATAATGGTTTTGTTTTTGTCTTTAACAAAAATTAAAATTACGAAAAATGCTAAATAAATATTTCGAAATTTCAATAGGTGTGTTCTTATACCAAAAAGGGGTTGTTGATTAATTTGTAATTTAATATTAAATGTTTATAAATAAATGCTCAAATTGGAATACCTACTTAATTTTATTTTAAATCTTACAAACATTTTATATACATGTGTAGGTATACATATTTCACAGTCATATGTATACTAGGGTAGTCGTCATATGCTTTTTTTAGTTATATATAGATGAGATAGGCCTAAATCAGCTCTAAATAAAGAAAAGAAAACACCCCATATTATTATATTTTTTGTATCTAACAATCGA
Source organism: Dasysyrphus albostriatus (assembly GCA_946251815.1). Classification (NCBI taxonomy): domain Eukaryota; kingdom Metazoa; phylum Arthropoda; class Insecta; order Diptera; family Syrphidae; genus Dasysyrphus; species Dasysyrphus albostriatus. Next base: position 130,145,003 of record OX276335.1, on the reverse strand, counting down.
ATAAAAATTAGTAAGTTATTAAGAACAATTGAATTTTCTCATTACCTATCTCTGGCAAATGGATTTATATAAAATTTTGTTTACAAAAACTACAAAAAGTTCAAATAATAATATATTTATCAAAACTTAAAAAAAAAATGTTTAATGAAAAGCTTTTAAAAAATCCATTATTTTTATACTACAGTAATTTAAAACAAATTCCCTATAAATGTTTTAATTACCAATTAGAAAAGTAAATTATTCATACCCATTGCAAATGCTTTTCGCAGATAATTAGAAGTTCTAAATTATGTGTGACAAATGTAATGGGTAATTAAATTACGTAAAACGCACAGTAATGGGTAATTTGCAATCGGAGAATTTTATATTACACAACGCTGGTTATAAAATAAAGCCTGTGATATGAAATGCATAGAAAATTAGACTGTTCGAATATAGGAAACCCCAAAAACGCCATACATCATATCTTCGAACACCAGGACCACTTTTTTGAAAACACCTGTTCCGAAACAGGATCACTTTCAAAGAGGCAGTTGCCTATATTCAAAACAATTGTTTGGGTATAGCAAACTCGATAAAAATTCGTTTCCAAGTTAATTTTATCTTTTTATTGGAATTTTTGTTGCAATATTATAAACTGATATAGGTACTAATATGATAAACTTACAAGACATTATTTGCAAGTAATTCAATCAATAGTTAAAAAAAAAACAATTTTTCCCGAGACGTTCATTGAAGTTTTTTGTTATAAATCGCATCAATTTAAAACCTTCTTTCTGTGCATTTCTGCGCATTTTAGTCCAAAGCTCTGTCAAAATTCATTTGACACGAGTCTGGACAAAAAATCACAGAAATTAAAAGTAAAGGAACAAACATAATAATTTTTTTGGACACACACAGTGGCTGTATGTGTTAGAAAAGTTATGAAATTTGAGAGGAAATGTGTCAAAATATGTTTGAAAAAAAAAATTCCATACACCCTTATAAAAATTAGTTTTTGGACTGAAATCTGAATTTACCAGAGGACTTTGAACTTGTCTTGGAATAAATAAAAAATTAGAAGGTTTTTTTTGAAAATACAAATTCTATATACTACTGAAATAAATCAGCCAAGTAGAAGACTTAGCATTACTTCATAGCCGGACGAAACGCCAATTTGTAGGACTAAAGGTTTTGGCTTTGAAAAAAACTCTCGCATGAAAGTGTAAGTATAGGCATTAACTTTGTTGTATCAAATTTAAGCCAATTTCCTACATAAATGTAGGTATACATATCTCAATGCATTGGCAGGCACTCCCACTTACGTATAGACATTGAAATAAAAACATTTGACGAAATTTTTTCTGCTTCTGCCTATTTTTTTTTTTTTAATTAATAAGTAGGTACCTCCCTACCCTAGAATTTAGCAAAACAACTTTAATTAAAATACCTACCTAACTAGTAAAAGATATATTTATATACCTAGGTACCTATACAAAAACCCACCCCCATATTCAACAACAATATCTTAATAGGTATCTTTACCTAAACCTAACTCTGAATTTTGCATAAGAATACCTAACCTACATGCTTTTTAGTAAGTATTTAAATAAAAAAATACTTACTAAAAAGCATATCCTCGAAACAACCAATAATACAAAAATGATTTATACCTAATTGAAATAGAAACTAGTCTACTACCAAAATCAATACCTACCTATACTTACCCTCGCAAAATACAGATAACAATTCAAAACTATTAAAATGCCCACTAAAAGTTATCGGTATCCTGCCATCAAAATCATACAAAAAAATTTATAGGTATCTAAATAACTATGAAAAGATTTCCTCGAAAATTTTAAATCAGCCACAAAACAAAAACTACCCTACTACTACCCTAGCTACCCTGGCTACATACAATATATATGTTTCAAAAATAAAAACAAACAATTAATGTTGAATTCAAAGAAGATACGAGAAACATTTTCTCATTTCCTTCATCTTCTTCTAGTTTGTGTCATTTCAAAATCAGCTGGTTTGCTTATCTCACTTACTCCTTTTATTTCTTATCAGAATGGAAAAATTAAACCTCTTGCTCTAACTACTTATCTTTGATTCTTTAATTGTTGTCTCCACACATGTCTCCACCACAATATTTGCGGTAGAATGTGGCGCCCCCGCTGGCAGTATGTAATCCTAAAAAAAATCGTCCATCATAGTACTATGATTTATATATACAAAGACATAACCTCTCCCTCCTTAAATTGAAAACTCTCCTGAGTTGTATAAAATGTATGGTTAAGCTTTTTGAATTTAATATAACCGTAAATAGATATAACTGAGATTAATACAAATATTAATATTCCAATGTATACATTAAATACAATATGATTTTTATGATTATATTTTAATTCGTTTATGTTTTCTATATTTTTAATTTGTTTCATTACAATATCATTAAAATTGGGTTCTTCTTTAGTTAAATTGAGATTATTTTCATATGGAATAATGAATCTTTGCTCGAATGTATCTTTATTATTACTGAATGTATTATTTATTTTATTTGCTTGGTAAGTTTGCACTTTTACCAGGTTTCAAAATGGGTATTATTTTGGCTGTTTTCCAGACATTAAGAAAGTAGCTCACCTTCAAACAACAGTTAAATAGAAGTTGCAAGAATTTGATTCCCAATTTTGGCAAATTCCTTAAATACAAATTTTTAATGCCATCAAAGTCCGCAGACTTTCTTGTTTTAAGTGCCAAAAGAACATCTTTGACATCTTGAAATGTAACAGGCCCATAAATATCATTTGAAGCACTTGAGTTTATAATATCAATTGAGTCTCTGACCACTGACTCAACTGTTATATTACAAGGGATACCGGTAGTAGTCAAATGGTTTTCGTAAAAAGTTTCAGCCAAGGCATTCGCTTTTTCAACACTTGAAATCATAATATTATTCCCGATTTTGAAAGCTGGAATATATGTATTTTTCTTTTTGACAATTTTTACCAAGTTTAGGTTTACTCCCTTTGTCTAAGCTCTGTAATTTTTGATTCCATGCTCGATTCCTATAATCTAAAATTGAGTCCTTTATTAAGATATTCAGTACCTTAACTTCTGAATTATAGTGAGGGTCTCTTGTTCTCATCCATTTTCTTCGATTACTGTTGCGAGTTTTTATAAGATGTATAATATTAGGTGGCAGTGAGTTGGAATTGTCATGATATATTTGTTTTTTAGGAACTGAAATATCAATACTTTCTTCAACAGCAGACGTGAAACAAGAAACTCCAAAATCTATTTGCTGCTGATTGACAACATCGATTGAAGGGGCATGTATACATGCCAACCTAGACCTCATTTCATTTTTATATATAGACCAATTTGCATTTTTATTGTCTAATATTTCATTTTTTCTTTCTAATGGTGAATAAAAAGATTTAATTAGTACAGGTAAATGATCAGAACTTAACTCATTTATGACCATAGGTTGGTTAAAAAGATTAGGCATGTTACTTAAATATAAATCCAAAGTTGATGGGTTTGACCTATTATTAGATATAGTATTTTAAATCTATCTTTTTCAATCGTTTGTTTTAACGCCAAAAAGGTTTGATTAAAGTTATCATTAATGAATATTTGTTTATTATTTTGATTTATTATATTATGGTTATTTTCATCGATTATTTTTAAGTGTTCCTCAGTATTTTGCTTGTCTTCGTCGTCCATGGTTCCATATAACCATTTGAAACCTGACCCTATTATGTTAATTAAACCTCTTTTATTTCTATGTGGAATAATAGTATTTACTTTATATTTAACTCATTAAATAATATCTCTTTTCCATCTTTATTTACTTGAATATTTGAAAGGTTTTCTTCTAAACATGAAATAATTTTCTGAATTTCTTATGGGTTTATAATGTGTAATACCATGCTGTAAGTTTTGACTATTTCGATATTTCCAAGTTTAATTTCCGTAAATCCGCTATTCGTCTCTATTTTGTCTATAATTAACGTGGCATCAATCGTCGCCGCTGTTAGTAGTAGAATTACTAATATCCAATTGATCTGAAAATATATTTGATGTTTTTATATTTGAAGGATCTATATTCTTTAGTTTAAGTTTTCTATATCTAGGTTCCTCTTTATGCCTGAGTGCTTTATAGTTCCTAACTAATCCCTCTTCTCTTTCTACGTTATATTCCTCTCTATCTTTATTAAGTTTATCGTTCACCTTGTCTTTCATATTTTGCATGTTCGTTTTAACTTTTTCTTTGTCTATTCTTCCTTCTAAAACATCTATTGGTTTCTATTCTACACACTTATATATTTTTTCTTTCGTTGTCAATTCTGATTTTTCTGTTGTAAATACTCGCATTTTTTCGCTGCTGGTATTATGAAGTCTCTCTATGTCAGAGTTACCGGTGTGACTATTCGGTTTAGTGAAATGAGCTTCAATATTCTCTTGCCTTAAGAAGTCTTTGGCATTAGTGCTTTGAAATTCATTATCTAGAACTATTTTATTAGGTTTGCCTTTTATAGAAAAGTAAAGTCGCAATTTTTCTTTGATAGTAATGCTATTTCTGTTTTTTAATGAAATATTATGCTGTGTTTAGAAAATTTATCAATAAAAGTTAAGAAATTGTTTTTGGAGTTTGTGTAAATGTCTGCATGTATACTATTTGATTTATATCACTTGGTGTTTCGGTGTATTTAAACTTCGGTTTAATTGGTTTCCTATCATACTTAGCATGATTACGGATATCGCAATTATTAATGTATGTATTTTTGTATCAATTCTTTTAAGTTCTTAAAGTATATTAACTTCTCTAATCCTGCATAATTTTCGTTTATGCCAGCATGACCAGTTTCATATTTATGATATTTTCCTATCTGCTTATAAGTATCATCTTCATTTTTCATATTTTGTGCGTGATACATACATTTATAAAACTTAATATGTGTAATGTTAAATAATTCAATTAGTTTAAGTTTAACTAAGTTATATTCATGTTCCGTTAATTCTAAGAAAATACCTATTTTACCTTTTCTATCTACAAGTCTTTCTTCTTGAATGTCTTCAGGGTTTATATATATAATTCTTTTGTTATTTATAATTTCTATCTCTTTCGTTTTATTGTTCGTTAAAATAATTTGTGTATAAAATCTATTAAATACTGTATCTAATATTGGGAAATGGTCATTCTGTTCTTCTTCTTGGGAATTAATTGTATTATTATCTACACTCATATTATCAATTTCGAAATTTAAATTTGGATGGGGTGTTACTTCTCCCTCCTCATGTGTGAACGTCTCAATCACATTAATTTCTCCCGTTTCTGTATTAATTCGACAAAGGAAATCTGCGGCTTTATTTTCCCTTCCCTTTATATAATCAATGTTAATATTATATTCTCCTAGTTGTAATAACCATCTCTGAAGTCGTTGATTAATTTCTTTACCTTTATTTTTTGTTTGCAACCATTTGAGTGGTTCATGATCTGTCAGTAAGTCAAAAGATCTGCCATATATATAAGGTCTAAAATAGTTCACAGACCAATTAACTAAAGTTAATTTTCAGTAACAGAGTAGTTTCTTTCGTGATTATTTAACGTACGACTAGCATATTCTTGTGTTCTTTTTGAGATATCTGGTCATTGGTTCCGCAATTTTGGCGTTATCCATAATAAATTTTATAAAATAACCAGTAATTCCTAAGAACGATTTCATTTGTTTTGTAGTTTCAGGTAACTGAAGTTTTTGAATGGCTTCAATTTTTTTATTATTTGGTTTTACATCTGCTGTCGTTAAGATAAGACCTAAATATTCAGTTTCTTTTGAAAAAAAACTTACACTTGTCTATTTGAATTTTTAGATTGTGCTGTCTTAGTTTATCAAATACCTTTTGAACGCTTATAATACAGGGTGGCGCACGAATCGTGCTACAAAAATAAAACGTAATAACTTTTTTTCTGTGTGAGTAATCGGCTTATTTTTTTTAAATTTTGAACGTTACTATTTAGATTTATGAGGTTTGTAAACATGTTTGCCGAATCTGGAAGCATCGCACGAAGGCCGTACCATCGAGATGCCAATGTTCGGGTTCAGGATACAATCGCAGCAGTAGCATCTGCAATACAGGCCAATCCGAGCGTTTCGACCAGAAACTTATCGGGGCAAATTGGAGTTAGTAGACGGTCATTACAACGGATACTTCATGACGATTTAAACTTGTTTCCGTACAAAGTCCAAATTACTAGCAAGTTAAACCCTCAGGATTTGCCTGTTCGCCTGGAATTTTGCCAAAAAATGATATCAATGGCCGAAGAAGACAACACATTGATCAATTGTTTGTTCATGTCTGAAGAGGCCCATTTTGACCTTAACGGCAATGTAAACAAGCAAAATTGCCGTATATGGAATGAGTCTAATCCAGAAATGCTCCATGAGACGGAACTGCACCCAGAACGAGTCACTGTGTGGTGCGCAGTTTCATCAAGGTGTATTGTCGGGCCGTACTTCCTTGAAGAAAACGGTGTAACCATTACTGTCAATGGGGACATTTATTTAAAGATGATGAAGGAGTTTTTTTTACCCAGAACTGCGCCGAATACGTATACCATTCAACAGCGTTTAGTTTCAGCAAGATGGAGCAACTGCACATACAGCCAGACCAGTTATGGCGGAGCTAAACAAAAAATTCGCAAACAAATTAATTTCTAGGAACTCCACTCTTCGCTGGCCCCCAAGGTCACCTGACCTGACTGCACCAGACTTCTTTTTATGGTTTATGGGATTATGTCAAGCAAGAGGTGTATAAAACGAAGCCCAGGAGTTTAACTGAATTAAAGCAGTCCATAACGACAATATTTGAGGCGATCCCAACTTCAACTCTTCAGGCCGCAATGAATAATTTTTTGATCAGGTGCCGCATATGCGTGGGAGAGCGTTGAGGTCATTTGCGGTCATAATCTTTAAAACCAACTAACTATTTAAAATAAAATTTAATTTTCTAACTAATAAAAAAAAAATAAATGAAATACATCGATTAAAAAAAAAGTTATTTGAATTTCTTATTGTAGCACAATTGGTGCGCCACCCTGTATGTTCTTTGAGAGATGAACTAAAAATTAAGATATCGTCTTAATAGACTACGCATATTTGATTAATGTATTCTCTTAGTACTGAGTTAATTAATCTTTGAAAGGTTGCTGGGGCGTTTTTGAGTCCGAAAGGCATTCTTGTGAACTCATAATGCCCAAGAGGAGTCGAAAAGGCTGTTTTCCTTATATCCTCTTCCCTAACTAGAACTTGGTGGCAACATTTCACTAGGTCCAAAGTTGTGAAGTATTGAGAACGTCCTAATTTATCTAATATAGTATCTATATTAGGAATAGGAAACTTGTCATCAATTGTAGCTTCATTTAACTTTCTATAATCCACAACTTTTCTCCATTTCTTTTGCCCGGAGTTATCAATTTTTTTGGGAATTACCCACAAAGGACTGTTATACGGAGAGTTGCTTTCCTTAATAATTTCTTGCATTAACATTTCTTTGATTTGCTTATTGATTTCTTGTTCATGTATCTGAGGGTATCTATATATTTTTGCATAAATTGGTCTATCTGTTGTAGTAACGATTTCATGTTTGACTTCATGAGTACTAGTGAGCTGTTGCCCTTCGTGAAAAAACAAATTTCTATTTTTCTTAAGAATTTTCTCTAATGTTTCTCTTTCTTCTATGTTTAAATGGTTACCAAGAAGACTCTGCGGTACATATTCATCTTCTACAATTCCCTCCTAATTGTGCACTTAATTATAGGTATATGGACATGCATTTATAAATTAAATTTTATTACCAAGTATTTCTATATATTCTTCTTCTAAGTTTATTTTAGCTTGATAAGACCATCAAAATCTTTCTCACTAAAAGAAGTAAGCTTCCAACACATTCTTGCTTTCTGTTCAAACTCTTTTGGAAGTTCTGTTATAATTTCAGTGTCTATAGACGTTCTTCCGTTAAGGGTATTGAAAACAATATTTTCATATAAAGGAATTCGTTTATAATTTTTTAATTTTGTTTTGTCAAGGAGTGTTGTAGTAGAATCTGTATCTATCAAACATTTAATCTTGTCTTTCCCTACTGTTAATTCTACTATCGGTAGATCGGTTCTGGAGGCAGTGAGTGAAAATTTACTTCTTCGTTTCTTCGCTGCTGGACATGTTCACATTCCATTGGCACTTGATTATTTTGTTGCCTTTGATTGACATTATTATTATTGAAATTATTCTTAAATTGACCTGAATTATTTCTATTTTGGTTAAATGAATTCGTATACTGACCTGAGTTATTTCTATTTTGATTTTTACTACCCGAACTATTATAATTATTATAGTTTCTAAATTGACCTGAATTATTATAACGATTACCATTATATTGATATTGATTATTGACATGTTTGTTTCTAGTCTGATCATTTTGGTTATTAACTTGAGGACGGTGAAAGTTATTATTGTTATTCGAATTTTTGCTATTTGCATTTTGTCTATTAAATTTATTTTTATTCATTTGAATCAATCCTGTTTCTTCTAAAACATAAAACGCATCTCTTAAATTATTTGTTTGCCTACTTATTAAAACACTGGCTAGATTTGGTTCTAATCCATTAATGAAAGTTTTTACTATCATTGTTTCATTCGCTGAAGGTGAGAATTCACAAGGTTTTTCTACATCAAATTCGTATTTAGTATTTAATTTATCTAATATATCTTTTAAATTTTCAAAATATTCACTTACGTTATTATTTTTTAAGCTCAGCGCCTGGTGGTGAAGGTTGTAATACGTAACGGATTCGCATCTTGTACATAACCTGCTGCTTCTTGTTCATTCATTTTGCTTACGCTTCTTTTTTTATTAAAAGTTTCTTTTATGGATAGTTTATGATTTTAATCACCTGAAACGGAGTTTTAAGATTTAATACCGGCGACCCAAAGCTGATTTTTAACTATATATTTGGTGTGTCACTAATTCACTTTTAAACTATTATTTTTTTTTTATTTAATTCAAATCTTCGGATTGGAATCCTACCGACTGTGCCATTTAAGTTCTTTTGTTAATTAAAAAACTTTTTAGAAAAGGTATAATCAATTTATTAAACCTACAGTAATTGTATTCGAAATCCAACTGACAATATTGATAATAATTAAAGCGGACGAAGCTATGCAAGTTCAATAGCGATCGAGTTCATTTGCCAATGTCAGCATAATATATTTTCTTGTTCTTATTACTGCTTGTGGGAACTTCCGTTTCAGTTTCCCTATGGGTTGTTGAACTTGACATAACCCACGCGTTCACGTATTGCCGACTCAGATACACACACAATTATTCCATATCGCATTTCACAATAACTCACCTGTATAGATCCACCTTATGCACATAATAAGACACGAAACGATTAATGACAATAATAATAAACACATAATTGAACACTTTAACAATTAATATATAACATTATGCAAACCGAACACGCACACGAAACACAACACCGGGGTAAAAATTGTACGATAACAATGGCGACGACGACGACCACGATACAGGATACTATTACAAGACAAGTATGACAAATTTCTTCATTCATCCCGGATGGTGAAAACGAGATAAAACACAATTACAGAATACCCGTGTTCTGTTTATACTATGTAGAAACTTATTGACTCTGTTTGTTGTATTATTTTTATTGAAAATTCAATACTAATGTTTTGTCTCTTTTCATGGACGGTGTTTACATTGGATTGAAAAACTGGATTTTTTTTTACGTTTCAGTACTCACGTCTCGCTCTCACTTCTTCAGTAAAGGAAGATGTAAATACTGAAACGTCAAAAAAAAAATCCAGTTTTTCAGTCCAATGTGAACACCGTCATGTAAATGAGATAAGAAGAGGTAATGGTTGATGACAGCAACTACTATCCTAGACGGTGTTCACATTGGACTGAAAAACTTGTTTTTTTTGCCGTTTCAGTATTCACATTCCGCTCCCACTTCTTCAGTAAAGGAAGATGTAAATACTGAAACGTCAAACTAAATCCAGTTTTTCAGTTCAATGTGAGCACCGTCCTACAATCTTGCCCATAACGCAGAGCAGAAAAGACAAAATCGGAACAATGATGCCAGTTCTAACTAAACTCATCGCTTACACGGGACTCTCAACTTGGGCCCGGACTACATCTTTTCTTTTCATCGTAAGGTGGGAGAATGTACGGAAGTACAAGCAATGATTTAATGTGAACTTAAACAGGACTTAAATGTAGCAGATTAAAAACGTGAAGACGTACCATCAAGTATCCACAACTTAGGTTCCACAATTCAGCAAATTAAATATGTCACAAAATTGATGTTTTGATTCTACAATTCGACTATACCTCAGGTCTTATGACCAATAAAAATTACAATTCGAATATTCAAAGCAAGTGGTTGTGTTTTATTTTATCTTAAAAGGTTATAATTTTTGTTCCTAATTTTTTGTATGCACAAAAATCTTGTCGAATTACACAATGGATGGAATCAAACGCATTGGATCGCAAATATTGGGTTTACTTAGATCTGTAGCATTCGATCCATTCATTGCAAAATCTGGGTCCCGCAAGGTACCCATCTGCGTCCGATTATTTATATCCTCACAATCAATGACTTGGAATCTGTGATTCAGCATTAGGAACTTTCGACGAACGTGGATGATATGAACATTTTTAGAGTAATTTCTTCACCTAGCGATGTTTACTTCTGCAAAATGAATTGAACAATTTGTTTGCCTGGTGTCAAAAAAAACAACTTAGTGCTTAATGTAAGTATATGCCAATCTATCACATATTTTCGCAAACGTTTACACTCACCACCATGGGACTGTTATATAAATAATGTCCTAGTTTCCAGAGGAACAACCATTCGGGACTTAAGTGTTATTTGTGATAGTGAGTTCAACTTTAGATCCCATTATGACAACATAATTTCTAGGGCTAACTCCGCTCTTGGTTTTATTAAACGATGGTCTAAGGAGTTTACATATCCCTACGTTACGAAATAAACTTGAATATGCTAGCCAAGTATGGTCCCCCCATTCACCTTGTGCATATAAAATGAATTGAAGCTATACAGCGTAGATTTCTCCGCTTTGTTCTTAGGGGACTCCCTTGGGTTGACAACTACAACCTACCTCCGTATCAAGATCGGCTACGTCTCATTAATTTACAATCTCTTGAAAAACGTCGTGAAGTAGGTGATATAATTTTTTTGCATCAAATTCTTTCTGGTGCAACTGATTTTTCTGCCCTCCATGAGGTAATGAATATTAACATCAACTCAGACTCTTTTAGATCAGTACCCCAATTCCATTAAGCCCCTCATAGAACTGACTATGGCAGAATTGAACCATTTTCTAGAATGTTAAGGGAAGTAAATTCGAACTCAAACATTTTTGATTATAATCATAGCAAAATCAGACAGAAAAGGCCTTTTTATGGTTCCTCCTATAACAAGTCTAAATACTCGTAATGTAGTATAGTTATAAATATTTAAATATTTAATTCAAAGAGAAACTGAAACTACAAAGTCTACTTAACTAAAAAAATGCCTTAGCACGCTATTTCTTTAAAATTCGCAATTGAAATTTTATTATTTTACTGATTTTATTTTTAAAATTTTTGACTATTTTATTTTTGATCTACTTTAACTTGATCTCATTTTTCAGTTTTTCCTAGCTTTACTTTTGTCCTTTTATTTTGTCCAACTGCTTGAAATAAGGAGACCCAACCTTTTTTTTATTTTGGAATGAAGCTGTGTTATTCTAGCTTCGTTATAACATGATAATTTTTCCTTATTTTTCATCTTTAAATCTATAATGCTAAGTCTTCTACTTGGCTGATTAATTTCAGTAGTATATAGAATTTGTATTATAAAAAAACCTTCTTAAGGAAACTATGCCAGACCACGGGCAAACAAAAATTCCAGCTTAATGATTAGGAATTCTAATCTTGTTGGATGCAGTGGATTTTTGTTAAAGAAGTTGTTGAGCTGAAGTTGAGCTGAACTTAATATTTACAAATTGCGTTTGACAAGGCCGTCACCCATGAGCCGAAGTAAGTAAGCCGAAAGAAAGGCCAATTTGTAACCTTCTTAAGGAAACTATGCCAGACCACGGGCAAACAAAAATTCCAGCTTAATGATTAGGAATTCTAATCTTGTTGGATGCAGTGGATTTTTGTTAAAGAAGTTGTTGAGCTGAAGTTGAGCTGAACTTAATATTTACAAATTGCGTTTGACAAGGCCGTCACCCATGAGCCGAAGTAAGTAAGCCATAAAAAGCTATTTTGAGGATAGTTTCTGATTTCTGAAGGTTGATTTTCAACTTCCAGTCATCACAACCCAACTAACAATTTAGCATGTATAAGGTAAAATTTTTCGAATTTGGCAAGTAATAGCTTGTAAAGAGCTTGTTTAAGGCAATCTGGAGCAATCCAAGAATTTTCCACCTGAAATTTAAATAAATAGCTGCTATAAGGCCTTAAAATATGAGCTACACAAGCTCTATACAAGGCTCATAAATATAAGTTATAAATGGCTTGTATAAGGCCTTCCAAACTTGTTTACTGAAAATGTTAAAAATAATAGCTGCTATAAGGCTCTCCACGACAAATCATTGCCGACAACTTTTATAAGGCTTGTTTGTAAAGGCCTAATACAAATAAAAATAATCAGTGAGTAACTACAATTGTGTCTTGTAAAATATTGTGCTTATAAAAAAATCAGATTAAAATAAATAAGAACTGTAAGTACCCATTGAACATCGTAAAATAGAAAAGAAGTGCTTACAGTAACATTGAACTTTTTAGCAAAACTTAAAAATGAATAACTCATAGCAAAAATTTAAAAGATCTGGGACCTACCAAAGACAAGTGAGAAAAAACAGAGAAGCAATTCTTTAAACAGCCAGAGAACATTCAAGAAGTCTTGAAGAACAAAGAACAGATATTAGAGTATATGGTATCCACTTATTCTCTTTTGATTATATTTTCCTCAACAACAAATTGGCATAGTGGTAGAGTGCTAGTCTGGAACGAGGAAGAAATCGAATTCAAATCCCAGGTAAAAAAAAAACTTTTTATTTTTATAACTAAACTAACATTTGACTCATTACAGAATACAGAAAAAAAGGTTTCGTAAGCTGACTGAGGATAATACAATTAAATAAAATACAATAAAAAATACAACATCAGAGAAATAAAATAAAAACCGATAAAAAAATATATGTTTTTTATTTCAGAATCAGCTTTGTTAAAAATATTTTTTTCTCTCGATGGATTACTTATGCAAAATAAATTCGGGTAAGGCCTTATATAAACATCCAAGGCAAGCTATTGGCAATATCTGTCATTAAATGGCTTGGATAAGACCTTACATAAACATCCAAGGCAAGCTTTTGACAATAGTTGTCATTAAATGGAGTTGGTAAGGCCTTATTTAAACATCCAAGGCAAGCTTTTGGCAAAAGCTGTCAAAATGGCTTTCGTAAGGCCTTTTATAAACATCCAAGGCAAGCTATAGCTTGTTCAGCCAAGCTAATAGCAATTCATGAAAAGCTATTTGCTGCTATAAGACATGTCAACAAAAGTCTTATGGCAGTTAATTAGCTTGGGTAAATGCGCCAAAATGGCTTGCATAAGGCCTTTTACTATTTCTATAGCAGTCTGAAAAAAGCTTGTATAGAACCTTACACAAGTTAAATTGTTAGTTGGGAATATCAATATTACTGAATCTTCCCGAAGTAACGCTGCAAAAGAATGCTGATGACCTCGACCAGAGAAAATCAATTGCCAAGAAGCCAATCTTTCGTACGTTTCACCCCCCAAAACCCATTTGTTTACATTGTTGTATTTGTAATTTCACTTCGTGTCGATGAATAGATGTGAATTGAAACAACAATATAACGCGGTGAGATTTATTTGTTTTGACAGCTCAGTTTTTTTTACTTTGAAAATTGGAAAATAGTTTTGAGAATTTTACTTCAATTGGCCAGTTTATATTTCTTGAGCGCTAAGTATTTTTCCTCAACTTTTTGCAGAGCAGGAGAATAAAATATTAACAATATTCCTCACATCGAAGTCAAAACAACTGTCCTTTTCTTTTCTTCTTATGTAATTTACTGCGACAAAAAATAATTGAGCAAGCGAATCCAAAAAATTTCAGTCTCAGTTTTTAAGGGGAAAAGTGAGGAATTTTTGAGAGGAATCATGTTTATATTTCTGAGCACTCTGAGTCCTCTGAGATCTCAGAAATATAAACTGGCTAAATAACAAAATAAATAAATAAATAATAACAAAAACATCGATGTGAAACTGTTTAATTAATTTAATGTACACAAACAATTGTAATTGTTAGTTAATATTCATCCACAATTATAATAAAATACAAAAAAATTAGTCCATAAAATGTCTTCAATCACTCATATTTCTATTCATCTTCAATGCATTTTGCATATTATACAGGGTGGCCCTTTCTTCATCCAGAATAATTTTTAAACTATTGTTGGATATATTCTAAAGACAAAAATAGTTAAAAAAAAAATAAGGAATAAAAAATAGTTTTTCTGCAATTTGACACCGGAACTTCAATTTGTTGTTTAAACTCCACTAAACTCTCAATTTCCACTTTTAAAGTAGATATTAGGTTGGTTTTATTATCTTCTGTCGGGATTCGGGTATTGATCAGGATTAAACTTTAGTACACAAAAGAAATAATGAGGAGTTTTCAAAATCGTTTTTGAAGCACGTGTTAAAAATTAATCCAGCCCTCTGCGGGTAAGGGGAAAGAATAAACCCGAGCTAGGCATGCCTGTCGTAAGAGGCGACTAAAATCCAAACTCCGTATGCTGAGATTGATGTATACATAACCATGCAATGAGCAAAACAATAAGATATAGTACCCCAGGTGGCAGTCCAGGTTCACTGGAAAATCCACCCTCTTCGGAGGTCAGCTCTATGGATTCTGGGGAGAGCCAATTATTGCATTTAATAAATCCCTTCCTAAAAAGTGCAAGGGTATCTCGATCACCACCATCTAAATCGAGTGCAAAACCAACAAAATTCGGGCAAAAGAGTTCACCCGTCACCCCTGTGCGCGCCAAAATAGAGTCAGATAAAACAAAAAATCTTGAAAAAGATAATAACGAACTTCGACAAAAACTTGATCAAGTAATGGAACTTTATCAAAGTCTAGCTTGCCACAAGTCAATAATTGTAGATATGAAACGGACGAAGAAGAGCTAGCACGTGAAACGGAGAAGTCCTCAAAGAAAAGATTGAGTAAAAAGCGTAAAGCTGGATCTTCACCTGAAGCAGCCTCTTCCTTTGAAATAAGAGTTTCACCAAAACATGCGACAGTAAAAGAAAAACCTGTTAAGGAACGACCCCCACCACCGATAAATGTTATCGGTATTGCGGAGTATAACAAGTTGCAAACTATATTAAAGGCATTACTACCATCGGCTTTTAAAATTATTTCACTTAACAACAACAAATGGAAAGTTTTTGTGAAAGACCCCGAAAGTTATCGTCTTCTATCACGAAAACTAAACGAAGAAAAAGTAGAATGGTATACCTATGAAAATAAGTTGGAAAGACCCCTACGTGTTGTGGCAAGAGGTCTACACGCATCATGTTTAAAAGACGATATTACTTGTGATCTAAAAAAGCGCAACCTCAAAATCTTAGATGCGACGAACATTGTCAAAAGAGAGAAACAGAAAAAAGAGGGTGAAGCGATAGTGGTACAACGTGGTCTCCCACTATACTTTCGTTCGATAAGACGGAAAAATTAGATGAAATTTATAAAATTAAAACAATTCTAAACATCGTAGTTAGGATCGAACCTCAAAGAAAGAGCACAAGATTAAACCCTCAGTGTAAACGCTGCCAAGAATTCAATCACACCCAAACCTATTGCAAAAAAGGGCCAAGGTGTGTAAAATGCGCTGGAAAGCATCTTACCGTTGACTGCAACGGAAAAAGTGAAAGTCCACCGACGTGCATTAATTCTAATGAAAATCACCCAGCAAGTTATAGAGGCTGTGAAGTAGCTAAAGAATTACAAAAGCGACGATCAAAATCTGCCCAAACACAAAAAAACCCATCAAGGCAATTAGAAACCGCAATTCCCAAGAGTGTCAAATCTACGAAAGGTCCAAAACCTAGTATCCGCAAGGAAAAAAAGCAGTGTCAGTACCTTCGGAGAAAATATCGAAGCAAGGAAATGCAGAAACATATGCCCAAATAGCGGCAAAAAATGTACCCGTAAATAAAGACACTGAAACAGACCCGGTTTCGAAAGTCTTTTCAATAATTTTGTCAAAACTTGAAGAACAATGTGAAACAAATAAACTTATCTTTGATAGGTTAAGTAAGCTCGAAAATTGTTTTCGACCTAACGTTTTCATTCTAACGTGGAATGCCAACGGATTATGGCAAAAACTTGGAGAATTGGAGATGTATATGCGAGAAAATGATATCGACATATGTGTGATATCAGAAACGCATGCCAAAAATGAATCAAATCTTAAAATCCACGGGTTTCATGACTACCACGCCATTCATCCGTCAAACAAAGCAAGAGGTGGATCATCATTGTATATAAAAGAATGCATTTAACACTCCATAGGCCTCAAAATAGAGGCGGAATCAATGCAATTGAGTAGTGTACAGGTTAAAACTAAAAATATTCCTCTGAATGTCTCTTCCATATATTGCCCTCCGCGTTGCAAAATTGATAAGAGTGAATTTACGACATTGATAAAGTCACTAAGTCCAAATTTAATTGTTGGTGGTGACTTTAATGCAAAGCACACCTTCTCGGCCTCACGATGCATATCTCAAAAGGGTCGCATGCTATATGAAGCAGGAATGGAAAATAATTGTGACTTTCATTCGACTGGCAAGCCAACTTACTGGCCAACTGATCCGTCGAAAATACCTGACCTAATCGATTTATTCATGGTAAAAGGAATACCCTCTAACCGAAAAAACCAAAGCTCCAGTGCCTCCGATTAAGAAAAGCCAAAATGAATGGGAAAATATTAATATGAATTTTATCTCTAATGAAAGCTACATAACGAGAAATCCTACACTTGCCGAATTAAAAAGAGAAATAAAGAAGCTTAGGTCCAACAAAGCTCCAGGATATGACTTAATAACGGCAGATATTTAAAAAATGCTTCCTCGTAAAGGGTTTATTAACCTCCTTTACATAATAAATGCCGCTCTAAGGTAAGAATATGTTCCGAGCCAATGGAAAGTTGCGGAAGTCATAATGGTATTGAAACCTGGCAAACCATCTCACGAAAAGAAGTCTTACAGGCCGATTTCGCTTCTTTCTATTATATCAAAAGTTTTTGAAAGAATACTACTCCTGATCCTGCAACCGATAATAGAAGAGAAACAATTAATACCTGAACATCAGTTCGGATTTAGAAGCAAGCATTCGACAATTGATGAAGTGCATAAAATTACAAACGTAATTGAGACAGCTCTTGAAGAAAAGAAAATCTGTTCAACTTTTTTTTGGACGTGTCGCAGGCATTTGACATGGTGTAGCACGAAGACCTTCAGTTCAAATTAAGACAAGTTCTGCCTGAAGGACTTTACAACATTCTAAACGGATATCTAAATGAAAGACTTTTCGTGTAAGACACGGAAATGACTATTCTGATTTCAAAGAAATAGTGGGTGGGGTACCACAAGGAAGTGTATTAGGTCCAGTTCTGTACCTTTTATTTACACGCGATATACCTCAAACAGATGACACTATTGTAGCCACGTTTGCTGATGATACTGCAATACTAGCAGTAGGCAAAACGATTAGCGAAGCTACAATTAAATTACAAAATGCTCTTAATAATGTTAATGAGTGGACGAAAACATGGCGAATAGCGCTCAATGAACAAAAGTCAGTCCACGTGGACTTTACGTATAAAAAAATAAATAGATTACCCGTCTTTCTTAATACCGCTCGTGTTCCATTTGCAAATGAGGCAAAGTATCTGGGAATGACCCTAGACGCGAAATTAAAATGGAAGCCGCACGTGCAAAAGAAATGCGAAGAACTAAAAAGTAAATTAAGAGATATGAACTGGTTACTCGGTAAATATTCAAAGCTTAGTATTGAAAATAAATTGATTTTATACCGACAGGTTCTTAAACCTGTTTGGACTTATGGTATACAACTTTGGGGTTGTACCTGTGATACAAACTTAAATAACTTACAAACGTTTGAAAATAAATTGTTAAGGTCATTGTAAATGCTCCGTGGTATATAAGAAACGAAGATTTTCATAGGGATCTCGGGATTCCTACGGTGCGGGAGGAAATAAAAAGTTTCGCGCGAAAACATAGAAATCGACTATTAGAACACGCTAATTCAACGATTATTGACATTCTTGACGAGTCGAATTTAGTACGCCGTCTGCGAAGAACAAAACCTTCCGACTTGGTGCGGTGAACAGAAAACCGCTTTAAAATCGCTGATTAAGCAGGAACTTTCACCGGAAAGTAACCTGCAACACGTTACTTAACTTCGTTAAAAATAAATTGCTAGATTAGTTTCAACTTAGTTGCAATCGGGAAGTGGAGGTGGTTTAAGTGTAGTAAGAATCTCACACTTCTATGAGCACGCGTTTTTCGGTCCTCATAGAGCCTGATATGCAGGTTTTGCACCTACCCACGGGAAAATAAAAAAAAAAAATTTTCATGACATCTAAGTATTTGGTTTTGAGTGTTTAATAGGAGAATTGAATACTAATTACTGAAATTATACTTCAAAATATAAAAATAATGAAATAGGTTTAACAAATACACTAATTTTTTTTAAGTTTTAAGTTGGTTAATTATTTTTTTTTAAATGATTATGAAACAACTTAATAAGAAAACTTGATTTAAAAAATTATAGCTAAAAATTATTAGTTATTTTTATTTTAAATAAATTTCGTCGTAAAAAAAAGTTAATTAAACAAAAATAAAGAGGATTACATTGCAAGTTGCAAGTTAGTGGTGCCGTTATTTTTTATTATTTATTTTAAGAAAGTCATTACTCTTATCTAAAAGCGGATAAATAATCCCCAGCTTCCCAAAAGTTTTTTTCAATATCATTTCATAAATTATCCTGCATGAAACAGGGAACACCCTGTATTTGGTTTTGTTTTGACATCTAATTGACAGATCGAGGTGAATAATTCTGACCACGGGATGTGTTCAACAAATAGAAACCCAACTAGGGCCAGGTTCACATTAGGTGTGTTTTTCTTTGCCGGAATGGGCTTGGACGAAAAAACGACGTCGGGGCTAAACAATGCTCCATGATTCAAAATTTTTAATTCATCAATTTCTGTGGATCTACTGAGTTTTAATGATAGGTTTCATATAAGTTATAAAAGCCAATTACATGCTTGAACCACCCTTAGTTAAACCACCAAATCAGTGAGCTAAAAGTGCGGAGCTATTGATCAAAACATTAACCCCGTTTAATTAATAGAAACACATATCGTTGAATAAATAAATAGATAAGTATAATATATTAATTAATATATACAAACCTAAAACATTTTGGCTTACAGTGATGGTAAATAATATAAATATGCTCGGGTGCCAAACTGAATTAAAATTATAAAATGGCTAGTTATAGCTTCAAGCGTGACCATGTTTACTAATGCAATCAATATAGAAATGAAACTTAAAGCTCTCCCAAGCTAACGCAAATGAGGAGCGACGATGAATTTTTGTTGTTGTTTAGCGTTGTGTATGTGTTTGTCATATTTGGTTCTTTTGTGAATGATTCGCGGTGAATCAATCGGCATTCGTGTTAGTTTTGAAGAACCTTAATACTACGTTTTTATTAGACCAAATGAGGAAATTTCGTTGAAAATTAAATTAGGAGATTAGGTCAAAACCTAACTAACACACCCAATTAGGCACATTTTGAAGAGCTCTGAAAAGATTTTGAACGAAAATGTTAAAGCTGAATTAAAAAATCAACAACAAAAAGCGATTAACAGGAAGAGTTGAAACTCAAAAAATGAAATGGGCTGTCAAAAGAAGTACCAAATTACAGATGAAACAACTTTTTCATTTGAACTCTTATGAAAACGTTTAAATATGCATTATATTAATATTATAATTATTAATAACCAATTGATTTAAAACTATAGGGCTCATTGTAGAGTTATTTAATCCAATATTCAGTAATTTTAACTCATTAATTACAGCTGATGCTCGACGATTTTGAGGCATTTAGTTGGAAACCATAATACACTTGGATCTTGAACCATCGTTAAACCGAAATAAATCCACCACTATCCACTCAGCTTCATTCCTATATTCAACCATAGATGCTTTTTTGTTTTCAACCATCAGAATCAGTAAGGCATTGCATTAAATCAGAATCACTTATCTTGACTTTTCCTTTATGAAATAAGCTTGCTCAACTAACAAATTTCGCTTCTATATTTATCCATAGATGCATGTTGAGTTCATTCAATCTACGCATAAAAGCATTGCATAAAACTCTATAGAGTGAAAAAGGTGACCATTTTTCACTCCTATTGTACCTTTATGGAGTTAATTACGGGAGTTTTAAGGAAGTTGACATTAAATAAAATTAAAAAATTGTTAGGTTTAGGAATCGAACCTGTGTGTCCCTACATGAATATCAGGTATACAGTTAAATGCATTAAATTAGAATCACAATTATCTTTAATTGTCTCCTATGAGACAAAAAGCTTGCATTAATAAGAAGAAAATTCGTTCAAGAAAAATATTAAATAATTGATTGGTATGGCTATTACAAACACATACTGTTAAATTAATAAATAGGGATAGAATAGATTAATTAAATAATTAATTAATACCAACCGTAAACACTAACAAAAATAAAAAAATATATGTGCTCAGATGCCAAACTACATATATCTAAATTATTAAATGGCCGATTATAGCTTGGCGTCACCATATTCACTAATACAAGCAATATAGAAACAAAGACGAACATAAAGATTGTATAGTAATTTTTCGGGATGACTATTGAAGCGAAAGTTTCTTGGTTACTTCATAAGAGCATTATAGAGAGATTAAAGAAACATTGGTACATCGTTTCTATCAAGCTGATATCATTTGCACCAGAAAATATTTAAGGATTCAGTAATGTTCCAATAAGGTTTTTACTTTCTGTCAAAGCGCTAAATGGAGCGCTATAGAAACAAATAACATTTTAATGTCTAAAATGCGGAGCAATTTTGTTAGTTGGACTGAGCCTTTGACCACCGCTAAACTTCAGTGAAGTCAGCGATTTAAAAATTCCTGAAACACGAATGAGAATTTTAACTACCATTCTCCATACAAATGACTTTAAATGCAGAGATGTACGTGGACAAAAACATTACGACTATTACCACGTTAACAAGATAAATGGATTCCAGAAAAATTATTGACATTTATGTATTTCTTTCAATGCTAGACAAATGTTATTAAATTAACACTAGTACTTAGTACACCTGTATATTAAAGCAAAACTATATTTCCTCCCAAACAAGCAAATAAACAGACCATAATGCAATATCTGTAAGACCAACTCCCTGACCCAGGGTTTTTGTCACAAATTTCGACTCGGCTCTGCCGACCAGACGGTCGGGAATTAGTAAAAAGTGACTACAATTTACATTTAAAAAAAAACCACAACTTATTCTCATAAGGTCCGGTGAGCACTTGATGTATAATTTCTATTTTTTATACTTTTTGAACAAGCCCATTGCAGCCCAAGTGAATTTGAAAATAACTGAAGATTTTCAAAAATAACCGACATATACATGGTGGGTTGATCCCAACTGTCTATGTGTGCGAATAAATCAGTGGTGGACTTAGCCCAGCTGTCAATGTGTGCAAGAACCTAGTGGTGGACTTAGCCCAACTGTCTCTGTGTGCGTGCTTCAGTTTGTAGACAAAGCCGGATGACAGCTAAGGATTGGCTTCTTGGTAATTGATATTCTCTGACCTCAAATTTAGGAGCTGATCTGTACGCAATTAGATCGTCGGCATGCAATTGCCTGAGTTAAACTAATTATCAGATCACTGGTGTAAATGCTGGAAGGAATCGGTGAGTTGACCGCTCCCCGCCGAGGACAATTTTTAATATTAAAGGTTGTGCTAGAAGTCACATGCCACTTTTGACAACAGGCTTTCTTCCACTGAGCATATCATAAAGCATATATAATGTTCTTGAATGTTCTAGTCCAGAGATTATCAATACTAAGATGGCAATCCTTCGTACATTTTACCCTCTAAAACCCATTTGTTTACATTGTTTTATTTGTAATTTCATTTCGTGTCGAAGAACAGATGTGAATTGCAACAACAAAAAAAAACTGTGCTAAATGACGAATTGATTAATTGTGTGTGTGTTTCACAAATTTTCACTAACATTTTGCAAATGTAATCAAATCCAGCTTTTCATTTTAGCTTGTAGGCAAAGCAAACTGACAGCCGAGTTTTGCCATCTTTATCTTATAATCTCTGGTTTTAATATTTACTTCTAGTCGAGCTTTAATTTTGACGTTTAGCACTTAAGGTTCTAAAGCTATCCGTAGGTTGGTTTGTGTCATGTATAATCCGGAAGATGGCACTTCTTCCTTCAAATGTGGTTTGTGATGCTTTGATGTTTGTGTTCAGAAACTTTATTATTCAATTTTTTAATTCACACCTTGGCATTTTGATAGAAAAATATGTTAATAAATCGAAACAATTTATTTTACAATAAATTTTATTGAAGGAAACCACAAATCTTAATCTTTGGTACCCACAGTACAAATATACCTATATATCTGTTATAAAATCAAAAAAACCAAATTGGTTTCGAATGTCATAATATGTTTAAGATGGCTTTAAGTATCCTTTAAACGCGTTGAATGGCGTTTAAGTTAAAATACATTTAAGTAACGTTGCTTAAAAGTGAAAAATGATTATAAATAGATACTGATTTCGCACTTAGGAGCAATTTAGAGGTATTTTAAAGTTACGAAGCCTTTAAATTTTGTTAATAAATGCGGCTGTAATGGTTTTAGGTAAGTTCTTAGTGCGCAGATAAAACTATATTTTTCTTTATGGTAAACTGAAAAGGATTGCTAATGATTGAAAAGTTCCCAAAATTCTTTATCTAGAAATATATATAAGCAAACAAATTATTTTTTTTAATGGCGCTTGTTCCTACTGTTATTCCGCTCACCGATCCAATTGTATTTACATTTTTCTAAAGTGGCCATGTAAAAGATGATACCTACCAATTTTTTTTTTTTTATAAATCTAATAGTTGTGCTAGTGACAACTGATGCTGCTAGATTCTTAGCCGAATATTTTGCAAAATTAACAAAATGCGAAAAGCTTCAAGATGAGTGAAAATTCAATAGTAGAAAAAATGCCAATGGTTTTACTATAAACAATTCAAATTTATTTAGTTTTAAAGATGTTATCACAATGAATACGAAGAATGGACTGTGTAGTTTTGTACAGATGTATGCCATATATAGCATTTAGTTCTTCTTCATCGATTCTACAATACCGCTTCTTGGGAGTGACATTGTACGACGATGGTAACTGTAGATGGTGCGGGAGTGATGATGATAAATGCCGCAGCATAGGCGGCTCGCTGTCTGTGGAAATCAAACTGCCGATGATGATGATGATGCAAATGATGCAAAAATACAAAGTGTTTGTATTTTTCGGTCGCAGGTACCGCTACTAAGGAGCGACCATTGGCCTAGTTATGAGCTGATGTATTGATGTGATGTTGTTCTGTACTAGGGCAAGTACAATTTTCCTAAGGTTCGGTCGCAACCACCGCTATTTGGAAGCGACCGATGTTGATGTGTAAAGTGCATTGGCTGGCCTTGGCCTTCATTTGGTAGTGCATTGACATCGAGTTGCTATTTGTGGTGCTATAAAGAAACGAAAAACATTATAGGGTGATGTTTTGGGTGTTTGGCATGAAACAACCCAAGTTAATTTATTGCGGGCAGCAACATACTGCCCGCCTTGAAAGCCCCTGCTCTCAACACTTTAAGTTTCTGCGCTTGTATCTTCAGGATCGAGTTCCATTGGTATTGGACACAATTTGGATATCGCACGTTTGTAGATTCCTGTGGCTGTTTTGACGTTAGCCACACGTATGTTCCCATCGTCTCCTGTGTAGATTTCAACAATTCGTCCAATGGGCCATTTGAGAGGTGGCGTGTTATCTTCCTTCAAAAGAACTAGCTCGTTAATGTGGATGTTCGGTTGTGAAGAATTCCATTGTTTTCGAAGTTGAAGTTGTTGAAGGTAGTCATGTGACTATCGTCGCCAGAAGTTTTGTTGGATCCATTGAAGGTATTATTATCGTTTCAGGTTGCTAATGTTGCAAGCTTCAAGGTGAGGTTCTGCAATGCTGGTAAGTGGTGTCCCAACTAGAAAATGTCCTGGTGTGAGGGCTGTTAAGTCGTTAGGATTACTGGACATTGGAATGAGAGGCCTGCTGTTCATAACTGCCTCGATTTGGCAGCAAACTGTTATCATCTCTTCAAACGAAAGCACTGTTTGACCAATGATTCGTCGAAGATGGTGTTTGGCAACCTTCACAGCCGCCTCCCAGAGGCCTCCAAAGTTGGGGGAGCGTGGTGGAATAAAACTCCATTGAATTCCATCCTGAAGACACTCTTGACGAATGATTTCAATGTGCTGTTCGGACATTAATAATGTATGCAATTCTTTAAGCTCCCGATTTGCTCCTGTAAAATTAGTAGCATTGTCTGAATAAATCCTTGTGCACTTACCCCTGCGCGCAATAAACCGTTTCAGTGCCAAAATGAACGATGATGTTGAAAAGTCAGATACTAATTCCAGATGGACGGCCTTAGTGGTGAAGCACACGAAAATTGCCAAATAGGTTTTGTATGGTACTCGTCCTCGAATGCGATATGAAACATATAGTGGTCCACAGTAATCTAGTCCTGTTATGCTAAAGGGTCGAGAAGGTGTAACTCTTTCACATGGGAGGTTTCCCATTATTTGTTGCGCTAGAACAGGCTTATTGCGATAGCACATATAACATCGGTGAACTACTCTTCGTACGGTGCTTTTAACGTCCAAAATCCAAAATCGTTGTCTCAGGATGTTATGCAATGTTTGAGGCCCAGCATGTTTGTTGCTATAGTGATGATGACGAATGAGGGTGTAAATGAATGGATGCAATTTTGGCAGTAAAATTGGGTGCATTGCATCATATGGTAGTGGTGAGTTTGCTATTCGTCCTCCAACTCGGACAAGTCCATCTTTGATGAATGGTGAAAGTTGTTGTAGACTTGATTTAAGAGGCTTTCCTTTTTTGAGGTTGTTGATTTCCTCGGCAAAAGTGTTGTGTTGAATCGTGCCGAGCAGGCACATGAAAGTTTCGTCAAATTCTAATGCTGTTATGGGTCCACTGATTTTGGGCTTGGTTTTCTTGAAGACACAGTTGTTAATGTGCCTGCGAACATAACAAAATATACGAATTAATTTGGAAAAATCGTTATGATATTTGCAATTTCAAATTATGTCAAAAGTGCGATTTGCAAAAAGAACTATATTTTGTTTCCGCTGTTCAGGAATCTCTTCTTCTTTGGGTTTATTGTGAAGTTTGGGCAAATCTAGTTCGGATAACAGCATAAGGTTAGGACCCTGAAACCAAAATTTGTTACCAATGAGTTCGTGTGGGAACACTCCTCGAGAAACCAGATCCGCAGGATTGTCCGAAGTTGGAATGTGATTCCATGTGAAGTGTGGAATGTTTTGGATTTTTGCGACTCTATTGCTCACGAAGGTGGTCCATCGACATGGCTCAGATGCAAGCCAAGCCAGAACGATCGTTGAATCCGTCCAGCTAGTGTTAATAAAACATCGATTGTTGGAGTTTTCGATAGTATCGATTGCTTAAAAAAAAATCGATTAATCGATAAACAATCGATAGTGTTTCAAAGTTTATAAAAAACATTTTCAAATTATATAAAAAAAAACATTTTTCAAATCTTTAAGAAAATTCAAAATTTTTAAAAAGGCAATTATTTTTCTTCAAGACTGTTGTCTTTAATAGGGGTATTCATACAAAAGCGTAAAGCCGTCGTAAACGTTGCAAAATTAGTTAACATCGTAAATCTATCAAAATTTTAATGGAAAATTGACAGATTTACGAAGTTTATTTACGAAGATTTTACAACGTTTACCACACGGTTTACACTGTTGTATGAATATCAACCCCATATATAGATAAATTTTCATATAAAACAAAGCTTTTGTAAAAAAAATGCATTTAAACCGTTTAAAAGACATAGGAGAAAATCGAACCTCAAAAAATATTCCCTGGTCGTTTCTCCATGTTTGACTATTACCTTGAGCCCGAGTAAATTTTTTTTCCGAATACAATATACATACATACCTACTTACTTAAAAAAAAAAAATAAAATAAAGTTCACAATGAAGTTCAATAATTTATTATATTTATTTTAAATTAAGAAATAAGATTTCATTTTACAATAAGAAAAAAATTATATTTTAATTCACAGCATTTTAAATTCACAGATACAAAGTACCAACATGTAAACATTTCGTATTTAACAAATTTACTTGAATATATCATAATTATGATGAATGAACAGCAATGTATTTAAATTTTTATCTTTTAATCTGTTTCTTTTGATATTCATGATCTGGCCAGCTTTCGAAAAAATCCTTTCAGAAGGAACAGATGTCGCTGGACAGCACAAATATTTGTGTGCCATAACACGTAACATATATTACATATTCAGCACACCAACTGAACTTAAGGTCTGTTTAGATTTTTGTCATCCAAGAATAATTCTCAGTAGTTGAAAACTCATTTCTAAGAAAATTGTTTCCCAACAACATAAACACATCTACTGGACGACTATCGATATTTTTTCCAAACTATCGATAGCCCCGATAGTTCAAAACAATAGATTAATCGATTAAACTATCGATGTTTTATTAACACTACGTCCAGCAGTAGGTTTGTATTTGTTGTTTGCCAAGGATGCTTGTGACTCTGTCCAGAAGTTCCACCAGTAGCAGTGCTGCACAAAGTTCGAGTCTGGGAATTGTTGTCTCGGCAATCGGTGCCACTCTTGATTTTGCACAAACCAAGTTCGATGAGACAACTCCATCTTCGTTTATTGTTCTGAGGTACACACATGCTCCATAGGCCTTGGTACTAGCATCTGAAAAACCATGGATTTGTGTGTTAGTATTGCAAGTTGATACATACCGAGGGATTTTTATTTGGTTTATGTCATTAGGGTGATTTCTATATTCCAACCATTGAGTGTGAAGTTCTTCTGGGAGACTCTCATCCCAATGGAGTTTGAGTTTCCAAAGTGTCTGCATGAAGATCTTTGCTTTCACGATGAAGGGATTCATAAGGCCAAGTGGATCATAGAATTGTGAAATTTGCGACAGAATACTGCGTTTGTTTGATTTGCGACTTGGAGACTCGATGTAGCTGAAACGAAAGGTATCTTCCTTTGGATCCCATCCCATTCCAAGAGCTTTGATGATTTCACTATCTCCTAGAACAATGAATGATTCCTTGTCTCCTTCTGGAACCTCTGCTATGATGGTGGGATCATTAGATGCCTATTTGCGAAGGTGAAAGCCTGCACTCAGAAGCAAGTTAGTCGTCTCCTCTTTGATTTGGATTACCTCACTACGATCATTGGCACCTGACATCAAATTATCCACGTAGAAGTCACGCAATGTAATGGCAGAACCAATTGGAAGTTGTTGTTCACCTTCTTCTGCCAGTAATCGAAGACATCTAACTGCTAAGTATGGGGCACAGCTGGTACCATAGGTGACTGTTTTCAGTCCATAGCTTTCGATTGCCTTTGTCTCGGAGTTTCGCCACAGAATGCATTGTGTGCTGGTGTCCTTTGGGCTCACCAGTATTTGTCGATACATTTGAGTGATATCTGCCATTATCACGAAGCGATGGGTGCGAAAACGAACAAGAATGGTGAAAATGTCATCTTGAAGGGTTGGACCAAACTTCAGAATGTCATTCAATGATTTTCCTGACGAAGTTTTGCACGATGCGTCGAAGACAACGCGCAATTTTGTTGTTGAGCTGTCGGGTTTTAGGACACAATGGTGAGGAATGTAGTTCACATTATCGTGAATTGCCTTTGCTGCTTCTAACTTGCTCATGTGGTCTAGACGTGCGTATTCATCAACAAAATGACAATAATCTCTCTGCAATGATGGGGAACGATATATTTTATGTTCTATTGATACTAACCGTTTTTTAGCAATCTCATAGGAATTCCCGAGCGATGTGCGATCCTCTCTAAATGGTAGTCGAAATATAAATTTGTTGGTCAATGGGCAGCGTGTTGTTGTAGATTTGAAGAATGTCTCACATTCCTCTTCTTCTATCGGTAATTTCTTCACTGGTGCATGGGCTTCTTCGATGGTCCAAAATTGTTGTAAAAGCTCCTCTATGGATGGAGCAGTGGTGGTAGTGGTGAAGCTAGTGTAGTTGATGCAAGAAGGTGATTTGGGTCCAACTGGTGCGAGATCTAACGATGATGTGGAGTTCTCTTTAGGGCCATCCTTTATTGTGCCACCCACGATCCATCCGAATGATGTTTTTTGCAGACTTGGCAGATTTTCACCCAGTTTTATTTGACCTACCTGAAGAAGATCAAAGTAAATCCCTGCACCAATAAGACAGTCGACGGTGCCAGGGTGATTAAAACGAGGATCAGAAAGTTGGATATTGGAGGGAATCTTCCAATTTGTGGTGTTTATTTGATGAGATGGTTGAGGCGAGGTGATATCAGGAAGTATAACCACATCGAGATGTACCTTGAATGAATTGTGTAGTGATGTTACGCATATTTGTGCTCTTTGGTACGCAATGGTGCTAGCTTGTCCAATCCCATTGACGTCTAGGTATGTACGACTGCGACTAAGTTTTAGATGTTGTGCAATATGCTCAGTGAT
The DNA here is from genome assembly GCA_946251815.1 of Dasysyrphus albostriatus. Lineage (NCBI taxonomy): Eukaryota > Metazoa > Arthropoda > Insecta > Diptera > Syrphidae > Dasysyrphus > Dasysyrphus albostriatus. The sequence continues at coordinate 130,115,909 of OX276335.1, read as the reverse complement.
GAAGTTTAACTGTGAGCATGAGCCAAGAAGCGTTCTACCAATGATAGATGCACCACTGTTACTGGAAATGCTGAGCAATGCAGTAGCAAGTAGCACATAGCCATCATTTCGAACGATGTGGTCAGGATGGCTTGCCTGCAAAGAAGTAGTGTTTGATGAAGAAATCTTTGGTGGAATACCTGATGGAAGTTGTGCAGCAACGCTAGGTTGTTTGACATCAGCATCAGATGATGATCTAGGAGTCTCTATGATGACAGGTGCAATTCGTTCACGATGAAGCAATGTGTGATGAGTGTCCCCACATTTCTGGCATTTATTTTAAGATGTGCAGGTTTGCAAAGTGTGGCGTCCTCTTAAGCAGTTTAAGCACAACTTCAACTCCTTTGTGAGCTTGAAGCGATCCATGGGTGTTAGGTTCACAAATTTTTGACAGCTAAATGGATTGTGTGATGGCTGGTTGCAAAAGACACACGATGAGGTAGACAGTGAATTGGTTGTAAGCAACGTTGCATTATTGTACAGCTGTTGTGGTTTCGACTTTGCAATATGAGGTGACTGCGATTGTTGTGTTCGGTGATGTGATTGATGCGAATGGGATTGGTTAGCAAAAATAGAACTTCTATGAGATTTTGCTTCGATAATCTTGAGAGTCTTGCAACGTCTCTCCATGAAAGTGCAAAGATCGTTCCAGGTTGGAAAGTCGAAGTCATCACTGTTGTTCAGGGAAGTAGAATCCAAGTTTTGGGTGAGTTTGCTGAGAGCCCTTTGCTCTTGTTTGGTGGCTATTTCATCTCCCACTTAGCTTGGGATTCATTGTCAAACCTTGACAAAATCAAGTGTAGCAAGAATCCATCAGAAATTTGTTCAGTGGTGGCAATGGAATTAAGTGCTCGGAGATTAACGTTGATTGTGTCAATCATAGACCGAATGGTTTCAACCGTTGGTTTTGATACTGCCTGAAGCTGGAATATTTCCTGTATGTGTGCTTGAAACAAGTACCTTTTGTGGTCGAATCTGGCCTTAAGAAGTTCCATGGCAGTATCATAATTTTGGCTGGTGCACTCTAACGATTCAATGATTCTGGCTGCATCCCCATGGATGCACGATCGTAGATATTGGAACTTCTCGATGTTAGTCAGTTCTTTGTTGTTGTGGATAAGAGAGTTAAACATGTCGGAAAAGTTCATCCATTTGGTGTAAGATCCAGAAAATGATGGAAGCGACAATTTTTGTAGGTTTAAGCGGGAGCTACGCAAAATGGTGGTGTTGTTGGGTGCAATGGTGCAATTTTGTAAAGTTGGTGCGGCGAAAGTGTCGAGATGTTGAAGAATGTCAGACCTGAGGATGTAGTATGTTTCCTCGTAAGAATCCCTCTTACCACTTGCTGCTTCCTCATCATCAAGGCGTTCGATTTGCGACTGTACCTTCTTAAAGTTGTTATTTTGCGTCTCCAGCATCTGCAATTTTGTTTCAACCTGGAAACGATTAAGTGAATTTAAATTAGTTGACAAATAATTTTTTGCTTTAGTTTGCTGTCCCAAAATAGCAGCACGTTGAGATCGAAGTGCCTTTAATTCGGATTCGCATGACTCATCAGATTTTTTTTCCTCATTTGACATGACTGCGATTATCAAAAAATCAAGTTAATTCCACGAAGAAAACTAAATTGCCAAGTATGCGATTGTAATTCAAAAATACTGATTAAAGGATCCGACTCTAAGGACCGTATGATGCGGCTAGATTCTTAGCCGAATATTTTGCAAAATTAACAAAATGCGAAAAGCTTAAAGATGAGTGAAAATTCAATAGTAGAAAAAATGCCAATGGTTTTACTATAAACAATTCAAATTTATTTAGTTTTAAAGATGTTATCACAATGAATTTTACGAATTTTCTTATGGAACGTTCGCTCGCTCTATAGAGCTCGAGCTGTTCAGCAGCTAGCCGATGCCCTGTCAGAATATAAAGCTGACATAACAGCATTACAAGAAATCAGATGAACAGGGAATGGTGTTCTACAGAAGAAGGAATATGACGTATATTACAGCTGTCATACAAAACACCATGTGCTCGGGGTAGGCTTCCTAGTCAGCGAAAAAATGAAGTCTACCATCATCGGCCTTAACGCTATAAGCGAAAGGCTATGCACTCTCCGCGTGCGAGGCAAATTTACAAACATCAGCTTCATTAACGTTCACGGACCTACGGAGGAGTCCTCAGACGAAGAAAAAGAGACTTACTACGAACAAGTCGAGAGGGCCCTCAATGCCTGCCCAAGGTATGACGTCAAAATCATCCTTGGGGATTTGAACGCAAAAATAGGTCGGGAGCCGGTATTCAGGCATTACGCAGGCACCCATAGTTTGCATGAGAACACTAATGACAATGAACTTCGAGTCTTAGAATTGGCAGCATCGAAAAACATGGTCGTTGCGAGTACCAGGTTCCCGCGTAAAGATATCTACAAAGCCACCTGGGTATCACCTGATGGAGTCACTCGTAACCAAATAGACCACGTGTTGATAGACCATCGCCACTACTCGAACCTGATGACGGTACGTACGTACCGAGGTGCCAATATCGACGATCGGATCACTATCTTGTTGGTATGGTTTTCCGAGGGCGGATTGCCTTGCGGAGACGCATTGCATCCGCCGATCAGGTTCGAATCAACACGGCTGCCCTACGCAATGAAAACACCAGTAACATCTTTGGTAATGCGTTAGGACTCGCCCTAGAATCACTCGATTTAGGGAGAGTAAGTCCTGGAGCCAGTATGCTGGGCGTAGATGAGAAGTGGACACGCCTTAAGAATACTGTCATTAGTACTGCCAACTCCATCTTAGGCAGCAGTCGTAGAAATCGGAACGACTGGTTTCATGATGAATGCAAACTAGCGACTGAACGTAAGAATGTTGCGTACCGAGCAATGCAACAATCTCATAGAACGCGGGCACGTGAAGAGGAATATAAAGAGCTCATAAGAACAGAAAAACGGCTTCACAGACAGAAAAAATCAGCCTGGGAGAAGAACCTAATCTGTGAAATAGAGAACAACCGAGAGCGAGGTCCGCACTAGGCGTGGAAGTTCTACTAATCTGTCCGAAACATGACGCAGTACACATCACGCTGCACATACTACAAGGACGGAGAGGGAAATCTTATCACCGATCTACAAAGCATACTGGAGCGATGGGAAGTGTACTTTAATGAATTGCTAAATGGTCAGCTCACAGCAGAAGTGGAGGCTCCACTACTTCAAGATGAACACCCTATGCTACCGCCACCAAGCATAGAAGAGGTTGAGAAGGCTATAAAACGGCTCAAACGAAACAAAGCCCTGGAAGCCGATGGCATACCAGCCGAATTATTACACCACGGTGGGCCAGCCTTACGTCAAGCAATTCATGATATCATAGTGCACGTATGGGAGCATGAAGAAATGCCAGAAGACTGGCGAAAAAGTATCATATGCCCCATACATAAGAAGGGAGATGTAACAACGTGCAGCAATTATAGAGGTATCGCTTTGTTGAGTACCGCCTATAAGATACTCTCCTCTATCCTACAAGACCGGATAACCCCATACGCTAAAACAATCATCGGCCAATATCAGTGTGGTTTCATTCCAGGCAAATCAACAACTGACCAGATCTTTACCCTTAGGCAGGCGATGGAAAAATGTCTTGAATTCAACATTCCAACATACCATCTGTTTATAGACTTTAAGGCCGCCTATGATAGCATAGCCAGGGTAGAACTTTACAAAGCCATGAGAGAATTTGGCTTCCCAAATAAATTGACACGACTATGTAGGTTGACCATGACCAACGTAACAAGCCAAGTAAAAATAGCCGGATTGCTATCCAGACCAATCAACATCTTTAACGGACTCCGACAAGGGGATGGTTTGGCCTGCCTCCTCTTCAACCTGGCGTTGGAGAAAGCAATCCGTGACTCTGGCACGGCAACAAGAGGGACCATCGTCAACAGGTCCAGCCAGATACTGGCCTACGCAGACGACATCGACATCATCGGAGGAACCGAACAAGCTGTAGACGATTCCTTCATCCAGATCGAGCAGGCGGCACAAAATCTGGGGCTGCACATTAGTGAAGGTAAAACAAAGTACATGGTGGTGTCGAATGCGAGAAGAACAGTTGGTCAAACAATCAAGGTAGCGGAGCACGAATTTGAAGTGGTGCAATCCTTTAAATACCTTGGGTCAACAGTAGCAGCCGATAACAATATAGAAGAAGAAATACGAGGGCGGCTTCTCAAATCCAACAGAGCCTACTACAGTCTGTCAAAGCTATTCAAATCTAGAAATCTAACCATGACTTCAAAAAACTGCTGCTGTACAGGGCCATGGTCCTGCCAGGACTCATGTATGGATCCGAGACTTGGGTGCTTAGCAAAAGGCACTGTGACCTCTTAGCCACGTTTGAGAGAAAAGTCTTACGAAGAATTGTTGGCCCCATATGTGAGGAAGGACAATTCCGGAGACGGTACAACCATGAGTTGTACGCAATCTACCTTGAAGCAGATATAGCGACAAAAATTAAGCTCGGTAGACTCCGATGGGCAGGGCACCTAGCTCGAATGAGCGAAGAGGAACCTGCTCGGAAAGTCTTTTGTGGTACATTCTATGGTAGACGGCAGCGTGGTAGACCATGCTTGCGCTGGAGAGATGGCGTAGACCAGGACGCCCGAAGCCTTGGGGTGCGCAACTGGATGGCGTCGGCTCGAGACCGGGATAGGTGGAGAGACTTGTTGAAAGAGGCCAGGACCGGACCCCGGTTGTCGAGCCGATGATGATGATGATGATGATCACAATGAATACGAAGAATGGACTGTGTAGTTTTGTACAGATGTATGCCATATATAGCATTTAGTTCTTCTTCATCGATTCTACAATACCGCTTCTTGGGAGTGACATTGTACGACGATGGTAACTGTAGCTGTTGCGGGAGTGATGATGATAAATGCCGCAGCATAGGCGGCTCGCTGTCTGTGGAAATCAAACTGCCGATGATGATGATGATGATGATGCAAATGATGCAAAAATACAAAGTGTTTGTATTTTTCGGTCGCAGGTACCGCTACTTAGGAGCGACCATTGGCCTAGTTATGAGCTGATGTATTGATGTGATGTTGTTCTGTACTAGGGCAAGTACAATTTTCCTAAAGTTCGGTCGCAACCACCGCTGTTTGGGAGCGACCGATGTTGATGTGTAAAGTACATTGGCTGGCCTTGGCCTTCATTTGGTAGTGCATTGACATCGAGTTGCTATTTGTGGTGCTATAAAGAAACGAAAAACATTATAGGGTGATGTTTTGGGTGTTTGGCATGAAACAACCCAAGTTAATTTATTGCGGGCAGCAACAACAACAATATTTTAAAACCTTAATTTTAGAGATTCATACAGAACTTTTTGAGTAACTAATTAATTAATTAATGAAACCATGTGGATCGTTTTTTTAAAATGAAATGTAACTTTTTAGTTGAAAAATCATAGGTAACTAAATATTCTCGTTCGTCACGATCTTGGCAGGAACTTTCTTATTCCAATTTCTTCTGAGGATTTTTGTGCCACAGAAAAATATATGAAAGTAGGTAAGTAGGCATGAAGGAAAAGTTAGTTATTGTATAAATTTCTCTGTTTTGGCCGTTGTGGGTCATTTTTGATTAGGTGTCGATTCTTCATGCATTAACAATTTTAAAAATAAATACCTAGTTAAATTTCAAAAACTTATAAGTTTACTTATTATTTGTTTGAAACAGCATTATAATTCTACTTGCTCTCTTTATGGGATTTACTATCTAGGTGCCTAGATTTATTTATTTGAAGTTGCGAGAAAGACAAATTTAGCAGAACTTAAGAACATTTCATGGTAACTTTCAGAATACCTAGGTATTACTTATTTTATTGATCTGCAAGTAATGATAAAATTTAAATTGATGAAAACATTGGACCATTCTCTTAATCAGTAAATATAGGTAAAACCCATTCCGCGAATTCCAATAAAACACTATGTTGAGTGGATAAGCGGTTATTTTATCGGTAAGAACTTTTAATTAAAATTTTAAACTGAAACTATACAATTATTTTCACTGTTTGGTAGCTGTGGTTCAACGGCGTATACAAGGGGGGGGGGGGGGTGTCACTGGGTCATGACCCCCCCCCCCGAGAACTCAAAAGATATACGCAAAAAAATAATAAGAAAAGCAAAAATATTTGCAATCTTAAAATATTAATTTCAAAAAAATATATTTTTATAGCTTTGGAATAGGCTACCTACTCATGATTAATAAAGCTTATTTACCTATCAACATTTACAAGCCAGTGCCCGAATAATACTATTGGGGTTTTATTGTCGAAATTAATCATTTTTTTTTTTGGTTAAGATTTATCAAATAGACGATTTTAACCACTGGCATTCAGAACATTTTAGCATTGATGTATTTTTTGATTCAAAATCAATTAGGTAGATCTACGTTTTTGGCAGATATACACTCTTTAATTCTCAAAGTATTTTCAATATTGTTTTTGATCGGTTTAACTTACTTATTTTGTGAGAATTTTGTTCAAAATATCAAGGTAATCATCTTCCATAAAAAAAAATAAATGAAGGAATGGATAAAAAAAACTAACAGACGATATTATACGAATATTACAATGAAAAACAAAAATTTTACTTTAAACCGTATTCCATACACCAGGGCCTATCCGACTCAAGCCCAGTAACAACATGTTTCAGTATAGGTTACGTACGAATTACTAGCAAAAACGACTAGTTGAAATGTCGGTTCATATCGACTTTTTTGCATGTAAGAACACCTATTTTTCAGAAAAGTTCAGAAAATTTTAAGCTTCGAACTTAGACAAAAAGTCAGCAGCCTAAAAAGAAAGTCGAAAAAAGGATCGACTTTTATCGAATTTTTGATATTTCTTCCCAAAATTTAATACATAGAAAAAAAGTTGATATAAATTGATTTTTTAACCTGTCGACATTTTTATTTTTAGTTCGATATTTTTTCTATCGGTAATTTCATTCCAACGCAACGTAACTTAAAATACATCGCTCTGCTTGGAATGTTTGAATGAAATCAACAAAAACTCTAATCATACATTCTTGTCTGGCCTTTAAACACGAATTTAACAGTTAATATTAATTTTGGACTATGTTTAAAATACATATTCTTTTGATCGTATATTCGATTGATGACAATCAAACGCAAGTTGAGAGTGCTTTTAAACATTATTCCCTAAACTATGAATTGATCACAATATCGATCAATCAAAGTCAATTTGTTCGTGAAATGATCGTCGTTTTTCTGACGCAGAAAGCGTCATGACAAATAATATATAACCGTCCTGTTTTTTGAAAATTTGTTTTCATCAACGCCAGTCAATTTACTTGCTAAAGCTTTTGACGTTTACAAACATGCTCCCTGCCTTTTCAATAATCATCAACTCGATTTTTGTACTGCTCAGTTGCACCGTAGATGATGTATTCAAATTCGTGACTTTAGCGAACTTGACTATTGAACACAATACTAACGAAGTAAAATTTGTATTTGCATTTTTTAAGAGAAGACTTTTGCAGTTTGCGTTAACGAATATTCCGCAAACACATTTCATGGAACGTGGCGAGCCATTCGCAGTACGGCATGGCTCCCTTCATAGGAAGTCACCTGGGGCATTTGCTCCAATGCAACACCCTTAGACACAGCCCTGTCATACACCCTAAAAGCATTTTTTGATTGAGATCTGAATTTATTAAAGGATTTTCGGCTTCTCTACGAATTAACTTATAGGGATTCCAAAAATTTTATAAATTTATTTGTATGCAGATTTCTAAAAATAGTCAATAGTAGTATAAATATCGGACTTGAGGAACAAAATTGTGCTCCTAGTGTAAAAAAAAGTGCTCCTCCAGCCAAAATTGCTCATCAAGGAGCAAGTAGTACTGTGTTCGAACCTCTGTGTGTAGCGATGAATGGGCTGCTTTGGCGTGTAGAAAAGTGGATGAAAGATCTGAGTTCTATTTTTGGAACTGGTAATAGTGAAAAATGTGTGGTTTGAAACGTGTTTTCGGGAGTGTATTTTTAGTGATGGGTTAAAAAATGGATGTGTGTTTTGTTGTTGGGGGAGAGTAGTATAAATATCGGACTTGAGGAACAGAGCATTTGGATGAATGCATTTTGTTGTTGTAAATGTTAAATTTTGGGTTGAATTTAGTTTTCGTGACTGTGAATTGTGGCTAGTGATGTACAAAGATATTTATATTTTTTTTGCTTGAAGGTTGGCATGGTGGATGCGTAGCTTATGCTGGAAAAAAGGAATTATTTTATGGTTTCTAGATATGTAGAATTGAAGTGGGCAGGAGTACATGAAATTTACTTCGGAGCCAGAAATAGAGGTTCGCATCAAGTGTGGTTTGTAGGTTTGTAGATTTGAAATGGACATGTTGATGTGAGTTTTGAATGGTGATGGGATCATATTACAATGGGAGTTCATTGACTATGAGATGCATTGGTAGGTAGAAGCGAAAAAATAATTTAAGAAACTTATGAACAGAATGGAAACAAGTATTTTATGTCTTTTATAATAATTGTGATTTATTAATCCATGAGTTGTTAGCCGATGGGAAGCCAAGCCATTTAACATATACATTATCTCCATTACTTTTAAATACTTTTTCAACGAGATAAATATTAGGGTATTTAGTCTTTTGTAATTCTTTTTCGTAAAAACATCCGCTGATAGGTTGATCATTAAAATCTTAAAGGAGATATGTTGCTGGATTGGTTAGGTTTACTTTTCTTATCGTAAAAATTTCCGTTGTCCAATTTGGTGTGTAGCCTTTCTCAAAAACATGTTTGAACTTGCTTATTCTAACATTGTCCCCAACACGAAGTTTACCCCGTGGAGCGATTTTAATTCTATTATAAGCCGTTGATAAGAGTGTTTTAGAATTTTTCTGATTCACATCGATTGGACACATTTTTATAGTTCTATGCACAGAGTGATTGTAGTCATTTACCAAATTGTTGTATGTACCTATACTAAAGTTTGTTATTGCTTCAAATGATAGTTTTCAATTTGACTGATGCACTTAATCTTTTCTCGAACATGTTCGTTCATGCTTATTCGAAGTGAAGTATATATTTTAATACATATAGATACAGTTAAATGCAGATTTAATTTTCTGTATAAATAGCTGTTTCAGTTTAGGAAGCATCTCATATTGTCTGTGATGAATCTCAAAGAAGAACTTTTAAAAGTGGAAGAAAAGGTTTCATATAAGCCCTGTAAGAAGTTTATGGAATTACAAAAAAATGAAAAATATCCTATTAATAAGCTGAAGCGATGTGTAACCACATTTGGTGAACGAATTGTTGCTGATTTGGGGCAGTTTCAAGTAATTTTATATTTGTATTCTTAAATATTATAAAACATAAATATTAAAGACATTTTTCCTTACAGGTTTTCTTTCCAACGCGTTACATCAAATTATCCGACGCTGCCATAGCTGAAATAAATCAGGGGTCATTTAATGTTACTTATTTGGGTCCACTAGGACGAACTTCTAATATTAAAATTGAAGAACAGTTTTAATTTATATTGAATAAATCATATTTGAACACATATGCACATGCATATACATATTTCTTGTGTTTGGTTTTATTTATCTCTTTTTCTTTCTATGTTCATAAATATGTGGTATAGAAATCACTTGAAACATGTTTCAACATGTTTGCATTCTATTACCATTAAAACTGAACTCTACCTACAACAATAGTAAGTATACTATAAAGATGTATGACTATCTGAGGATAAATGACTTGTAAACGGTTAAATATGAAAGGGTCAAAGATTTGTTACTTAGAAATAAAATCATAAATTATAGAGTTTGTTTATTTAAGTACCAACGGGTTGTTTAGATGCCTACGGATTGTTTAAATACCAACGGGTTGTTTAAATTTATGTATATTTATGTGTTGACAAGTTCATCATATCAGTAAAAATAAAGTAAATAAACGATCTATAATAACATTTTGATGGTAAAAAATACAAGATTTATTGACTAACGGTTAAACTAAGAATTTGACTACTTGAAGATCCAATTTCCATTACAGTTATCTTTGATACGTATGGGTTTTTAGTTTTTCATTTGACAGTTTAGACAATAGAAAGTCATAAAATGAACATTTTTATGAGTTCACGCACACATATCAGTACATTTTGACGCTCTCAGTATTAGAACAAGGCGTCCTGCTTATCATTAAAAAGTATAAGATTCTTGGGCAAACGAAGATTCTAGTTGTCGTCCTATGACTTTCTCATTATTACAGCGGGACCCCCTGCTTATCATTTAAAAGTATTAGATTTTAGGTAATCGAAGATTTGAATTGTCGTCCTGGCCAAAATATTTTTATTCTTAAAGAATACCTCGCCCCAGTACAATCGAGTGCTCAATTTTGTTTTCTTTTTTAAAACCCCAAAACTAAAAAATATTAAATAAATATGCAGTCATTTTTGTGTGAAGTTTGCGGAAAATTATTTTCCAAGAATTTTAATTTAAAAAGACACATGAAAATTCATTTGTCAATAAGTGCATCGGTAATCCGCAAAAATAAAAGTCTGGTAAATGGAAAAAATAACTTTTGTGATGTATGTGAAAAAAGTGTTGGAATGGGGCAGTGGATTGAACACTCTAAAACCAATACGCATACCATGTTGGTAGAGCAATTATTGGAAAAAATGGATTACTCGAATGAAGCTGCCCCTGCAAAAATATTTTGTGTAATTTGTGAAAAAGATGTTACCTTGTGCCAGTGGGATAGTCATCTAAAAAGCAGTGGACACCTTAGTGTAGTTGAGGGCATGTTTTCGAACACAGAAGGAAATATGTCTGAAAAAATTAGACATTGTGATGTATGTGAGCTGGACGTCAACGAAAATGATTGGAAAAACTACATTCGTCGAAACCAACATAAAATGCTTGTTGCAGAACTCATTTCTGATGATTTCCATATTCTGAAAAGTTGCTTCAATGGAAGTGTAGAAACTCTAATATATAAAAATAAGAGAGAAGAAAACCTCAACCCTATCAAGTTTCTCAATGAAGCAAAGGAAGCAATTTTGGAAAAACTGAAACAACACATGGAAAAATTGCAGAGTGTCAAATTCAACTTGGAACTGTTTGCGGAGTACGTAAAATTTACTGCGGAAGATGAAATGGAGCTAAGCCTTAAAAGCTTCAACACGAAAATGGAAATTGGTCTTGTAAGCCCTGATATAATTCCATCATATGCAAATATGATAGATGAAATTAATACGAAAATGCAGGAATTTCAGGAAAAAGACAGTGGATGGGCTTTGCTGCGGATATCACATGTGGAAATTAATGTGAATCAATATACGCCAATCAAAGGATCAAGGTATTTACCATTACCGAGTTTCCTTCTTAGAAAAAGAGCGTGTATAAACGTACACAATACAGATGAATTTTGCTTCAAATGGGCAATCATCTCAGCTCTTTTCAGTAAAGGAAAGAGTCACGCGCATAAGCCTGAAACTTACAAGATACGAGACATCAGTGCCAGAACGATTTTTAAAAACAACAAAAGAATCGACTTTAGTGATCTGCGATTTCCTTTAAGGTTTAGCGATATTCCAAAGTATGAAACACTAAACCTACATTAAGCATCAACGTGTTTGGATTTGATGCCGAAAAAAAGATGATAGTTGGACCCTACTATATTACAACACAGGAGAAGAGAAGCCATGTCAACTTGATTCTTCTTCAAAACGAAGAGATTTCGCACTACGTCTGGATAAAAAGTATATCAAGGTAAGTTGCATTAAAAAAAAAATTACGATCTCAAATACCTATAACATAAATAATTTTTGTATAATTTTATTTTTAGACTCGTCTCAACACAGGCAAAAACCTACAGAGGGAGATCTTGGTTTTGGAACGGGTGTTTGCTTCGTTTTGGAACCGAGCCCAAGCTGTTAGCGCATAAGGACAACTGTTGCAGAATGGTTACCAAACTGCCAAACGATGAGAAAAATTCCCTTTTTTTCCAACACTTTGAGAGGAAGATGGATGTACCATTCATCATATATACAGATTTTGAGTGCATCCTCGAGCCAATAGACAATGGAATATCGGGTAATATTAATAGTAATAGTAGTGCTAGTCTTAACATTCAAAAACATACCCCATGCGCAGGTGCTTATTTTATAAAATCTTGTGATAGCTCCTTTAATAGTTTTAAGATGTTCAAAGGTAGCAATTGCGTTAAAGATTTCATTGATTCTCTGGTGAAAGATTGCATTGAATTACATAAAAGAAATTCAAAACCTATGCAACTTTTATCAGAAATTGACTTAGAATATCACCGAAATAGTTTGTTATGTCACATTTGCAACAAAGGGTTAGGCATAGATCGAGTTGCCGATCATTGTCATTATACTGGCAAATATAATGGCCCGGCCCACAACTCATGCAATTTAGCTTATCGGAAACCAAGATTTTTTCCAATATTTTTCCATAATTTTACTGGTTATGATTTCCATTCATTGATTAAGGAACTTCCTTCATATAATGGTAATATATCTATTATCCCTCTAAATAAGGAAAAATATGTATCTGTATCAAAAACAATCCATTTACATGATAACAAAACTATTGAATTGAGGTTTTTAGATTCGTTTAGATTCATGCCTTCTAGTCTTGATTCATTGGGAAGGAATCTAAAGGCTAGTGATTTTAAACTAATTAATTCCAACTTCCCAATTGAAGAAGAGTTTAACCTCCTGACTTGGAAAGGGGTATTTCCGTATGATTACATGAAGTCATGGCAAAGTTTAGAAGAAAACAACCTTCCTCCTCAACATAACTTTGATAATAAGTTAACTGGAGAACCTTGCTCTTTAGATGACTATAATCATGCGAAAAAGGTATGAAACACTTTTAAATGCCAAAACCTTTTAGAATATATGGAGTTATATTTGAAAACCGATGTTCTCCTCTTAGCTGATATTTTCGAAAATTTCAGGAGTATTTGTAAAAATATTTACAAACTAGATCCCTGTCATTACTATACAGCACCGGGATTATCTTGGGATGCTATGCTAAGAACGACGAAAATCAATCTTGGGCTTATTCAAGATATTGATAAATATAATTTCATAAAAAAGGGGATAAGAGGAGGCATATCTCAATGTTCTCATCGATATACTGTTGCAAACAACAAATATATGGAGAGCTATGATAAAGAAAAAGAGTCTCAATATTTGATGTATGTCGATGCGAACGATTTATATGGCTGGGCTATGTCATCACCTCTTCCATATTCTAAGATAAAATGGGTAAAAGAATTTGAAAATATTGACATAATGAACATTTCAGACGAATCGGAGATAGGATATATTTTTGAAGTTGACTTGGAATATCCAAATTCTCTACACGATTTGCATAATGATCTGCCATTTTGCGTGCAAAACAAAAAAGTCAATAATTCTAAATTCTGTAAACTTATTGCTGATTTAACACCCAAACACAATTATATTATTCATTATAAGACCCTCCAGCAGGGCATTATTAATGGGTTGAAAATTGTTCGTGTACATAAGGTCTTAGAATTTAAACAGTCTCGTTGGCTTCAAAAGTACATAGACTTGAATAATCAGCATCGAACTCTAGCCACCAGTGATTTCGAGAAAAATTTTTTAAATTAATGAACAATAGCGTTTTCGGAAAAACTATGGAAAATGTAGATAAGCGAAAAGATGTTAAGATTATGACTTCTTGGGAAAACAATAAAAAACGACTTTGAGCTAGAGCTCTAATAGCTAGACCGAATTTCCATAGTTTGACTAAATTCACTGAAAACATGATGGCCATTCAAAGTGGAAAATGTATGACTTCCACTATAGCTATATGAAACCTAAGTATGAAAATAATGTAAAACTCAATTATATGGACACAGATTCTTTTATTTACACAGTAAAAACTGATGACATTTATAATGATATAAAGAATGACATAGAATTGTATTTTGATACTTCAGCATACTCTCCAAACAATCCATATAGCATCCCCTTGATGAATAAAAAGGTATTAGGAATGATAAAAGATGAAAATTCTGGTAGAATAATGAAAGAGTTTATAGGTTTGAGGTCAAAAATGTACTCCTTTTCTGTTGAAGAAACCAAAGTAAAAAAAAAAAAAAATTGCACTTAATGACATAAACTTGGTAGACTATAAAGATTGTTTATATAACAAACGAGTCTATCATGGGGAAATGTTTGTGTTTCGATTTTTCGCTCATCAAATATACACTCAACAGCTAAATAAGATTGTTTTAAGTCATCTCGACGATAAAAGATTCATAAGGGAAGATGGAATAAGTACCTATGCATGGGGTCATTTCAGAATAACATAAAAAAAGAACCCTTCTAGTTTTATGTAAATTATATTTATTTATTCAATAATTAGTTTTTAAGAAAATTTGTAAAAAAAATTTACATGAAAAACTTATATGTTAAGAGAAAATAAACGGAAAAAAAATATTTATTTGATATTTTCTTCTTATTTCTTAAAAAAAAAAAAATCATGAAAACTGCTCTGAAATGTGAAAAATTATTTAATAAGTACACGTTTTGGAGGGCACAGCATTTGATATGTGATAAGCATCTTGTCTGACTCGGAAAAAGAGTTTTTAGTTCTTTGAAGCTGGGGCTGTTAATATATTTTAAACATTTATTACTTCAACGTTTTCATTTAAGAGTCGCTTAATCCATTGAAATTTTTCATCACCTTTTACATAAACAATGTGATTTATAATATTATCTTATAAATTCTTCTACTTTATAATATTTGGTGAACCCGCCATTCCAGTGCAAACCATGATGGTTTTGATACAGCCATTTTGCTTGTCTTTTTAATGATGTTGGTAAATGCTTAAAATCAAACGGAGGTGTAATAATAAGGTGGTGATGGTTACGGCCACGTAAAATAGCTATTTCTTTAATTATAAACTTATCATTAGGTCCTCTTAAACCTTGAATATCAACGATGAATGCCATCGTTAGAGCTGGTGTGTTCCTGATTAAGAGCTATATTAAACTAAATTATTTAAATATTTCGAGATACTAATTGACTCAGAGGATTGTAATTTATAATTCGATCATGTAACATTAAGCAATATGCCAATGTATTTAGTGGTAGTTCCTTAGCTGTTTTAATTTCCAAACGAATATCAACTGGTCCAGTTTTCACTATTTCATTCTGATGTCTACAATCAATCACAAAAATAGGTGCTTGTGACTTGAAGAGATTTGTTGTCAGCAATGGCTCTGCAACTGAGCAATTATAATAATTTCTTCTAAACTCATTGAACATTTGATAAAGAATACTGAAGTTGTTTTTTTTTCAAATGATATGTTTTGGTCTTCATAGGGGTAAACGTCAGAATTTAAATATGCTTTGATGTTGGTCACGTTACAATGATCAAAATAGGTAGAATTCTCTTTCAGTTGGTTCCTCTTGTTAGTTTGTAAGGCAACGATAATGTATCTAGGCTTCTCAACTTGTGAAGTTGTCTTAACATTCCAAATATGATGATCACTCGTAGGAAAGGCTGGGTATTCATATAAATCCCAATTACGAAAGGCGATTTTCATGATGTCATTATCATTTATAGATTTGAATAGTTTTAATTTCAAAGAATCAGTAAGATGAACATGTGGCACTTTCCATTGAACTTTGAGTAACGTTATCTTCGCTTGCTCATCTACATCAGCTATAAGTGAATTTTCATCAGTACGAGAACGTGTTAGTATTAAGTCATGTCGAGCGTTAGGAATTATTTTTTTGAAATCCTCTGCAAATCCCAAAAGTTTATTAAGCGGCAAAAAAAATTAAAATGTGATCCATCTAAGTTTACGGAAGAATTTGGACACCAACCTCCATTATACAACATAACGCTTTCATTTTGATTCAACGAAATATAGTTTTTAATAGAAGTTGTGATTCCAACATTGCGATTACTATCTATTTCAATACCATTCAGTTCATATCGAATTTCATCAAATAGGAATGCTATACAATTGCTTACAAGCTTTGTTTTCTTGACTTCTGACCCATCATTTTTCGATACATTCCCCTCAACATAAATGTAACTCTCCGAAGGTAATATATTGAGATTTTGATGTTGCACGCAGATGTGGATGATGTCATTTTTACCAAAATTATTTAAATATGGTGAATAGGAATGATATTCGTATATTGAAATACTGTCATCAAATGCTGGTTCTTGAAAAATATTCAGCATATCTCAATGTTTTAAGTTATAGTTACTTTCTTCAATTTGAATCCTAATGATAATAAAAGCGATTGGTTTTCTTTTGTTAGCGTTTGTACTTTCTCCTTAGGAGTCAATGAAGTATTAATTATAGACCTCGATAAATCTTGTCTTTTATAGAAGGTATTAGAATCAGAGATAGTATTGTAAACTATCATTTTTGACGATTAAGGTGTAATCGAATCGTTATCAATTCACTTCTAAAGTTAATAAGGTTTCCGTTTTGGTCTAGCAAATTTATTGTTATTGAACTTATCTTCTTCGTTTTCACTGGTAAATAAATAAAATTTTTCGGTACCTCAATTATTTTATACCCCGGACTGACTTTGATTGAAAATTGATGAAGTATATGCGCAGGTTGATTATTTATAAATGTTCCATCAATTATGTTACACTCAACTCTTAGCGTATTAACACGATTGATATCTACGTAAAGGTCTGATTCATGCATTTGTTTTGCAATCAGTTTTCTCTTACTGAATCCCAGTAGTGAACCAATAGAATTAGGATGCGAAAAATCTATATCTTTAGTGCAGTATATTTCACATTTTAAAGTATTGTTATTTGGTCTGATTTTGACGCTTGCCGTATTATTTTTTTCTAAAAGCCTTTTTGACAGCTGACGTGTGTTTAGTACCTTGTGTCACTGTCAAACAGCTTCAGTTTGGTTTGCAATTTAACCATGGATCGTCTTACAAATGAACAACGCTTGCAAATTATTGAATTTTACTATCAAAATTCGTGCTCGGTTCGAAATGTTCATCGCGCGAAAAATTGTGTTCAGCGATGAGGCTCATTTTTGGTTGAATGGGTACGTATATAAGCATAATTGCCGCATTTGGAGTGAAGATCAGCCAGAAGCATTGCAACAGTTACCAATGCATCCCGAAAAAGCCACTGTTTGGTGCGGTTTATGGGCCGGCGGCATTATTGGGCCATATTTCTTCAAAGATGATGCGAATCGCAGCGTTACTGTCAATGGTGAACGCTACCGAGCGATGATAACAAACTTTTTTTTGCCCGAAAAGGAAGTTCTTGACTTGCATGATATGTGGTTTCAACAAGACGGTGCCACATGCCACACAGCACGCGAAACAATGGCGCAATTGCGAGGCGAGTTTGGTGAACAGTTAATTTCACGTTTCGAGCCGGTCAATTGGCCGCCTAGATCGTGCGATTTGACACCATTAGATTATTTTTTGTGGGGGTATGTGAAGGCTAATGTCTATAGAGACAAGCCCGCTTCGATTGACGCACTGGAAGCCAACATCCATGCATTCATTCGTGAGATACCGGCCGATATGTGTGAAAGAGTATGCCAAAATTGGACTCAGCGGATGGGCTACCTGAGACGCAGCCGCGGTCAACATTTGCATGAAATTATCCTTAAACATTAAATTGCAAGGTTCAAACTATCGATTCAAATAAATGTTTCATTCATTTTTTCGAATTTTTTGTGTTTTTTTTTTTAAGTTCTAAACCTCTTAAAAAATCACCCTTTAGATGTAAAAGAAATGAAAAAAATTTTATATTGCATAGCTTATTTATTTTGATTAACAAGAAACTCCAAACATAAGTGGCCACAATTGAAGGTGTTAAAACGTTGCAAACATTCTTGATTGTAATAAATACTATTTGCATGCAAGTATCTTACTATTTCTTGAGGAGGTCTTAAATTACCGAAGCTATCAAAATATTTCACTCTGTTTTTATTTTTGATATATGCTACCCAATGCGTACCGATTCCGCTATTATTATCTAAATTTACTACTCCACTTTCCATTTAAAATGGTTTAGCTGGTAATGTATCCCTCATAAAAACCCCTTGGAAATTTGGAATATAGTTTTTACCGAAATTTAATATGTCTATATTAGTAAGAGGGCGCTTGGGTAGCATTTTTAATAGTTTTTTGATTCTTGGGGGCTTAAAAATAACCCTAAGCCATATTTATATGGCTTAAGATAAAGACCTTTCCCTTGTTTAAGTTTTATTTCCTCCATAGTCTTATTATGACGTTTATTTTCTTCCAATTGTTGTTTTCCAATCTTTGAATCGTTTATGGCCTTAGCTAAGCCTGCAACGCCACCAGTTAAAGAACCTACAGCAGATAACCCTGCTAAGATAGGAACCAATGGTAAAAGTCCTCCAACTTTTGGAATTGGTATCACCCTTGGTAAAGTGACATCCCTACGTTTTTTCTTTATGATTTGTCTAGCAGCATGTAAGGCAGTCGTTGCCAATTTATGTGTGTCTTCAGTGTTCAGATTTTCAATTGCCGCTTTAGCTTTTTTGATTGCATTTTTGAATAAATTAGTTTTCTTAATCTTAGGGCACTGACGGCTCTTCTTTGTCTTTGTTTTTGATGATATACCCATACCAAGAGTACATTTAGCCTTCATCATGTTAGAAACTAAAAGACTATTTAATTTTTCAGATAATGTTGAATCTTTAGCTTTGAACCTCTGCCAGGATTTCTCGGACAAAATTTTATCGGCTGCGTGTCTATAATTTAAATTATTACTTTTACTGTATGCTATATCGTGTTCACGACAAGCTTCATCTAATTGATTAATTCCACGGTCTCCTCTAGCAAGACGTTCCTTAAGTCTGGTTCCAGGACCACAAAAATTATAAGATGGTAGATGCAACTCAAATGGAAGCTTGTTTATTATTGAATTAACCAATCCGTTTCCTTGAACCGAATTTCTTGAACTAACTGAGTTTGTCCTATAATCAATTATTATATAACTGTTGTATTAGACGCAAGGAACGAATCTGAAATAATGTTAATAAAACACGGTGATTTATATGGAAAAGCTTCATTCTTCAAAATGAAGTTTGTAAGGCAACAGGAATCTATTTGTGTACAAAACTTTGATGGAAATGTAAAACAAAAAAAGAAGCATGGAGCATTATTTCCAAATAGCATTCGAGGAATAATTGTAGGCCCATCTAATTGTGGAAAAACAAACGTTATGTTAAGCATTCTATTAGATGTCAATGGCTTGAAATTTGAAAACATTTACATATACTCAAAATCCTTATAACAACCAAAATATGCATATCTAAAAAAACTTATAAAATCTATAAAGGGAATGCAGTATTATGAGTTTTTAAATAATTGTGAAATTATGCTGCCCTCTAAGGCTAAACCCAATTCAGTTTATATATTTGATGATGTGGCTTGTGAAAAACAAAATACAATAAGAGACTATTTCTGTATGGGGCGCCATAGCGGTGTTGATAGCTTTTACTTATGTCAGTCATATTCACACATTCCGAAACATTTGATTCGAGATAACGCTAACTATATAATTCTCTTCAAGCAAGATGATCTTAATCTAAAACATATTTATAATGATCATATAAATTCAGATATGTCATTTAAAGAATTTAAAGAGCCCTGTTCTGAATGCTGGAAGGAATTATATGGGTTTTTAATTATTGATAAAGACAGTTGTGTGAAAAATGGTCGGTACAATAAATCATTTAAAGAAACAGTTATTTTATAAAGTGACACAGTCGTTATACTACCACTCATATCAATACACCTATATTAAAATTGTCTTGTATTGAATTGCACTATTCTAAACAGCCCTATATTAAACTGCCCCCTGTTTAACTGCCCTGTTAAACTGCCCTGTTAAACTGCCCTGTTTTGAACTGCCCTGTATGAAACTGCCCTGTATGAAACTGCCCTATATGGAACAGCCCTGTATTAAACACCCCTGTATTAAACGGGGGGTGTATTGAAGTGCGTGTTCAACCACCTGATTGGAACCGATCTAGTTTTCTCCTCTGCATTTATCTGTTCCTGTAAGAAGATACATTCATATTATATATCCCCAGACATGGATACCAATATGAATACGCTTAGAAATCTTATAAAGACAAAAAAGGCTTTGAAGAAAAAGTATATGTTCCTCAAGACTGGCAAATTCATTAAAGATACCGAAATTGAAAATACGTTTAAGCCAATTGTTGAACCTTTACTGAAAATAGCGAAAAATGTGGAAAATAAGAAAACTATGAATAGTGAGCAAAAAGAAATAAAATCTACCGCTGTAAAACGTCGTCTTAAATTTAAAAGTTCTTTAGAAGAAGCAGGAGAAGATGAAAATATTCCTCTAGAGGGAGATTTAAATTTATCAATGTCAAATTCAATTTTAGTTGATGATGACTCTTCATTTAAAACACCTTCAAATAGCTTTAATGAAAGTACTCCGATTAGTGAAACTTTAATTTCAAATTCAGATCATGATAAAATCTATGGTCCATACTTTGACGTTGAATCGAATTCAAATACGTTGGGGAAATCAAATTTTCAGATTAACGGAGACAACAATATTGTAATTGATGAAGAAATTTTCAATGGCACTGAGGGTCTTCTTGAACTTGTTCTACATAAAAATCCTCGAAAGAGTAGTTACACTAATGAGGATTTAAAGCAGTATCAGAAAATTTTACAGAAAACATGCGCACACTTGAGAAATCATGATATGAATTCACAGGTTAAAAGTAATAGAGGACAACAGTATAAGCAAATTATCAAACCTTTGGTTCAGACTATGGCAAATAGCAAAGAGAAGAAAGTTGGAAAGGCATACATGACTAATTCATCTGCAATGATTTACTCAAATAATCCTATTGGTTATGTGTATTGGGACAATCCAAATGAGCTTGTAGATAGGTTGAGACTTTTGATAGCATCTGAAACGTCAGGGCATAACAACCATAAAAATGAGATAAATTCGATTGTGGAAGAATTGCGTGAACAAAATTTTATTTATCAACAAAATGAGTGTCGACAAGTTCGGAAGAAGCTCTAACAAATTTCAAAAACCAACCGCTGGTCCTCCAGGACCTCCTGGTATTGGATTTAAAAAAACTGAGAATGGTGACTATGATATTGAAGGAAAACATCTACACAATATTGGTAGTCCTACAATGCCCAATCAAGCAGTAAACAAAGCATACATAGATGATGAATTGGAAAATAAAGACAAAATACTAAGAGAATACATTGATCTACAAAATTTTAATACTATCCGCTTGTTGAATGATCTTCGAAAGTATTTTCTTCTTGAAATTGGAAAAATTAAAGAGAACCAAGAAAAGGAACCAAAGTATTTTTCATATATGAAAACATAACATTCCAATCTTAGATTTAGTTATTATTTGTAAATCAAAACGACCCCACAATCATGTCTAATATCAATATATCATTAATTTTAAATGAGATTTTGACTTCTTTAAGGGTTCATAAATATGACATGCTTGCAGAACATCGTGAAGAGTTCTTAAGAAATATTTAATTTTTTAGTAATTACAAAAATGTTGATCGAGTTAAATCGAAGTATGGATGTCATTTCGCAAACTGCTCGTGGTCTTCAAATACTTGTAAAGTGGGCCCAGATACTTGTGGATGTTGTTTGATTAAACAACGTTTAATAAGATTAAGAAAACTAATGTTATTGTATAATAGATTAAAATAAATGTTATTATACCTACATTTATATAAAACAATAAAAATTGATTTTTTATTTCATTCTTTTGAAAAATGAGTAAGCGACAAGTTGTTGAAGAGCTTCACAGGTCAGCAAGAAAAAATTTCAATCGACGTAAGGTTGTTATCAAGGGGTTTGATGACCTGTGGCAAGCTGATTTAGTTGAAATGATACCCTATCACAAGGAAAATAATGGCTTCAAATATCTAATGACAGTCATTAACACTTTCTCCAAATATGCATGGGGAGTTGCTCTAAAAAATAAAACAGCTTCATCTATTGCAGAAGCAATGAAATTGATTTTCATCAAATCATCACGGCAGCCCACAAACCTACAAACTAATGATGGCAAAGAATTTTTTAATAAGATGTTTCATGATTTAATGGTATAACATAATATAAATCATTATTCTAGATACAGCTCACTTAAAGCATCAATTGTAGAACGTTTTAATCGCACGATAAAGGAGAAAATGTGGAAGGAATTCAGTTTTAATGGTAATTACAAATGGATATCCATTATAGATGATTTAGTAAATGAGTAGAATCACTCTGTGCATAGAACTATAAAAATGTGTCCAATCGATGTGAATCAGAAAAATTCTAAAACACTCTTATCAACGGCTTATAATAGAATTAAAATCGCTCCACGGGGTAAACTTCGTGTTGGGGACAATGTTAGAATAAGCAAGTTCAAACATGTTTTTGAGAAAGGCTACACACCAAATTGGACAACGGAAATTTTTACGATAAGAAAAGTAAACCTAACCAATCCAGCAACATATCTCCTTTAAGATTTTAATGATCAACCTATCAGCGGATGTTTTTACGAAAAAGAATTACAAAAGACTAAATACCCTAATATTTATCTCGTTGAAAAAGTATTTAAAAGTAATGGAGATAATGTATATGTTAAATGGCTTGGCTTCCCATCGGCTAACAACTCATGGATTAATAAATCACAATTATTATAAAAGACATAAAATACTTGTTTCCATTCTGTTCATAAGTTTCTTAAATTATTTTTTCGCTTCTACCTACAAATGCATCTCATAGTCGATGAACTCCCATTGTAATATGATCCCATCACCATTCAAAACTCACATCAACATGTCCATTTCAAATCTACAAACCTACAAACCACACTTGATGCGAACCTCTATTTCTGGCTCCGAAGTAAATTTCATGTACTCCTGCCCACTTCAATTCTACATATCTAGAAACCATAAAATAATTCCTTTTTTCCAGCATAAGCTACGCATCCATCACGCCAACCTTCAAGCAAAAAAAAAATATAAATATCTTTGTACATCACTAACCACAATTCACAGTCACGAAAACTAAATTCAACCCAAAATTTAACATTTACAACAACAAAATGCATTCATCCAAATGCTCTGTTCCTCAAGTCCGATATTTATACTACTCTTCCCCAACAACAAAACACACATCCATTTTTTAACTTATCACTAAAAATACACTCCCGAAAACACGTTTCAAACCACACATTTTTCACTATTACAGTGTTTAGTACCTTGTGTCACTGTCAAACAGCTTCAGTTTGGATTGCAATTTAACCATGGATCGTCTTACAAATGAACAACGCTTGCAAATTATTGAATTTTACTATCAAAATTCGTGCTCGGTTCGAAATTGAAAAATCGAAAAATTGTGTTCAGTGATGAGGCTCATTTTTGGTTGAATGGGTACGTAAATAAGCATAATTGCCGCATTTGGAGTGAAGATCAGCCAGAAGCATTGCAACAGCTACCAATGCATCCCGAAAAAGCCACTGTTTGGTGCGGTTTATGGGCCGGCGGCATTATTGGGCCATATTTCTTCAAAGATGATGCGAATCGCAGCGTTACTGTCAATGGTGAACGCTACCGAGCGATGATAACAAACTTTTTTTTGCCCGAAATGGAAGTTCTTGACTTGCATGATATGTGGTTTCAACAAGACGGTGCCACATGCCACACAGCACGCGAAACAATGGCGCAATTGCGAGGCGAGTTTGGTGAACAGTTAATTTCACGTTTCGGGCCGGTCAATTGGCCGCCTAGATCGTGCGATCTGACACCATTAGATTATTTTTTGTGGAGGTATGTCAAGGCTTATGTCTATAGGGACAAGCCCGCTTCGATTGACGCACTGGAAGCCAACATCCATGCATTCATTCGTGAGATACCGGCCGATATGTGTGAAAGAGTATGCCAAAATTGGACTCAGCGGATGGGCTACCTGAGACGCAGCCGCGGTCAACATTTGCATGAAATTATCTTCAAACATTAAATTGCAAGGTTCAAACTATCGATTCAAATAAATATTTCATTCATTTTTTCGAATTTTTTGTGTTTTTTTTTTTTTTAAAGTTCTAAGCCTCTTAAAAAATCACCCGTTACTTGCTCCTTGATGAGCAATTTTGGCTGGAGGAGCACTTTTTTTTACACTAGGAGCACAATTTTGTCCGATATTTATACTACTATTGACTATTTTTAGAAATCTGCATACAAATAAATTTATAAAATTTTTGGAATCCCTATAAGTTAATTCGTAGAGAAGCCAAAAATCCTTTAATAAATTCAGATCTCAATCAAAAAATGCTTTTAGGGTGTATAACAGGGTTGTGTCTAAAAGTGGGGCACTGGAGCAAATGCCCCAGGTGACTTCCTATGAAGGGAGCCATGCCGTACTGCGAATGGCTCGCCACGTTCCATGAATGGTGCCATGAAATGTGTTTACGGGATATTCGTTAACGCAAACTGCAAAAGTCTTCTCTTAAAAAATGCAAATACAAATTTTACTGCGTTAGTATTATGTTCAAAGTCAAGTTCGCTAAAGTCACGAATTTGAATACATCATCTACGGTGCATCTGAGCAGTACAAAAATCGAGTTGATGATTATTGAAAAGGCAGAGAGCATGTTTGTAAACGTCAAAAGCTTTAGCAAGTAAATTGACTGGCGTTGATGAAAACAAATTTTCAAAAAACAGGACGGTTATATATTATTTGTCATGACGCTTTCTGCGTCAGAAAAACGACGATCATTTCACGAACAAATTGACTTTGATTGATCGATATTGTGATCAATTCATAGTTTAGGGAATAATGTTTAAAAGCACTCTCAACTTGCGTTTGATTGTCATCAATCGAATATACGATCAAAAGAAAATGTATTTTAAACATAGTCCAAAATTAATATTAACTGTTAAATTCGTGTTTAAAGGTCAGACAAGAATGTATGATTAGAGTTTTTGTTGATTTCATTCAAACATTCCAAGCAGAGCGATGTATTTTAAGTTACGTTGCGTTGGAATGAAATTACCGATAGAAAAAATATCGAACTAAAAATAAAAACGTCGACAGGTTAAAAAATCAATTTATATCAACTTTTTTTCTATGTACTAAATGTTGGGAAGAAATATCAAAAATTCCATAAAAGTCGATCCTTTTTTCGACTTTCTTTTTAGGCTGCTGACTTTTTGTCTAAGTTCGAAGCTTAAAATTTTCTGAACTTTTCTGAAAAATAGGTATTCTTACATGCAAAAAAGTCGATATGAACCGACATTTCAACTAGTTAAATCGCCGTTTTTGCTAGTAATTCGTACGTAACCTATACTGAAACATGTTGTTACTGGGCTTGAGTCGGATAGGCCCTGGTGTATGGAATACGGTTTAAAATAAAATTTTTGTTTTTCATTGTAATATTCGTATAATATCGTCTGTTAGTTTTTTTTATCCATTCCTTCATTTATTTTTTTTTATGGAAGATGATTACCTTGATATTTTGAACAAAATTCTCACAAAATAAGTAAGTTAAACCGATCAAAAACAATATTGAAAATACTTTGAGAATTAAAGAGTGTATATCTGCCAAAAACGTAGATCTACCTAATTGATTTTGAATCAAAAAATACATCAATGCTAAAATGTTTTGAATGCAAGTGGTTAAAATCGTCTATTTGATAAATTTTAACCAAAAAAAAAAATTGATTAATTTCGACAATAAAACCCCAATAGTATTATTCGGGCACTGGCTTGTAAATGTTGATAGGTAAATAAACTTTATCAATCATGAGTAGGTAGCCTATTCCAAAGCTATAAAAATATATTTTTTTGAAATTAATATTTTAAGATTGCAAATATTTTTGCTTTTCTTATTATTTTTTTGCGTATATCTTTTGAGTTCTCGGGGGGGGGGGGTCATGACCCAGTGACACCCCCCCCCCCTTGTATACGCCGTTGAACCACAGCTACCAAACAGTGAAAATAATTGTATAGTTTCAGTTTAAAATTTTAATTAAAAGTTCTTACCGATAAAATAACCGCTTATCCACTCAACATAGTGTTTTATTGGAATTCGCGGAATGGGTTTTACCTATATTTACTGATTAAGAGAATGGTCCAATGTTTTCATCAATTTAAATTTTATCATTACTTGCAGATCAATAAAATAAGTAATACCTAGGTATTCTGAAAGTTACCATGAAATGTTCTTAAGTTCTGCTAAATTTGTCTTTCTCGCAACTTCAAATAAATAAATCTAGGCACCTAGATAGTAAATCCCATAAAGAGAGCAAGTAGAATTATAATGCTGTTTCAAAAAAATAATAAGTAAACTTATAAGTTTTTGAAATTTAACTAGGTATTTATTTTTAAAATTGTTAATGAATGAAGAATCGACACCTAATCAAAAATGACCCACAACGGCCAAAACAGAGAATTTTATACAATAACTAACTTTTCCTTCATGCCTACTAACCTACTTTCATATATTTTTCTGTGGCACAAAAATCCTCAGAAGAAATTGGAATAAGAAAGTTCCTGCCAAGATCGTAACGAACGAGAATATTTGCATGCATGCATGCATCTACCTGCAAGATTACAAACTCCCGCATTCAAAAATGGATAGTAAACAGCGAAAAAAGAGAAAACAACCGCCACCAAGTCTACCATTGCTTCGCAATATTCAATTCTCAATTAAAAACACTTTTTTTGACCTTCCTATCTACATATGTATATGAAACGAACGAAAAAATATAAGTACCCAGTGGGAAAAATTTAAAAATTCATTGGTGAAAAACCTGCTTTTTCCTTGCGGAATGGAAGCTGCCTCAGCCACTTTTCAGCTTATTCCTTTGATGAATTTAACATGGGCGTGTCATTGGCAGGAAGCACATGCCACTTTTTTGTTGAAAATTCATCAACAAAATCACTAGTTCGTTGGAAGATGTTTATTCACCGACCCAGGTGATGGAAAACATGGTAATTGCATAATCTGTGATTTATCTACATACATGTACTTGCTTTATTCATTAGTTCAATATTTTCGATGAAAAATGTAATGAATATTCAATTGCGAAATCACAAGATTTTCATTAGTTGCTTATTCAGCACCTAGTTGTTCAACGGGCTAAAAAGAAGCTCTCATTTGAAAATTCAAAAGTTATTTTTGCATTTTGGCAAACGCAATCTAAGTTATCTTTGGTACATGTTATATTGATTTTCTTACAAAAAGCAACTGTGAACTTTATCCAACAAGATGAGAATTTACAGTCACAAACCAATCACAAAAAATGAACTGATGAGCTTGTACATTCCTTTTCATCAGTTTTTTCCTCGCATAATTTTCCATTTTAAAATAGAAATTTGTAATTCGCCGAAAGATATGGTTGTTTCTTAAGCACAAAGCAGAAAGTGGAGTAAAATCTATGAACTGAGGAATCTTTGCATTACTCTTCACTTAATTAATCATTGCATGTCGCTCCTTGTATGAGTTGGCAAGTGAATTAATTGATGATTTCAGTTATAAGAATCATTGAGGACGATATTTCTCGCTGGGTTCCTATCTGCAAGTGAATACATGTACAAGGGAAATAAAATATTGACCAAAACCTACCACCATTGCCATTCATAAAAAAAAAAAAAAAAAAAAATCAACAACAAAAGAAGTTGCCTACACCACTGATCTCTATATATGATTCTCGTAGATTACACACAACATATTGGCTGTCTTATTTTTACTTCTACAATAAATAATTAGCTTATAAAAGAATTTTTAATTTTTCAACTATCTAACTGCGTTACCTTAAAACTTAATCAATTTTTCGTGACTATTTTATTTCACGCGAGTGGTTTCATAGGTTCTAATAAAATTAATTTAGATTTCTTGTTAAATTAAAATCTGATTAAATCAAAGTAATTTATTTTATCGATTGTGTAAATCTTAAACGCAAACATTCATCTATCCCTCTATCTCATTACCGAGATAACCTTAAATAATCTCTGATTTGTCCACCCTGGTGAGTGCAATTTTATTTGTATATGCTCTGCCTTACCGAAGCAATACCTTTGAAGGTACAACAAATATTTCCCAATTTTGTATGTGCCTACACTGTGAGCTGCAACTTGCCGTAAGCTGTGTGATTCATTTTAAGGCCTCCAATTATCATCAGCATCTAGACAGAGCATTTGTCTCACCCCCTTCCCGGTGAGTACAATTTTAGTAGATGTTCTGCCAGTAGTCTACTTGATACCTCATACACATTTATATTTGATTCTTTCTTTATCAATAATAACAACATCATCTGTAAATTGAGTATAAATACAAATTTGACATTGCCCTGCACACTACACTATATTTGAGCGGAGCCATAAATAAGTCTGTACAGTGAGTCAAATATCTCTTTCATACACAACAAGACACGAGTTTCTTTTAAGCTAAGATTTTCGGAATACTTAGGACCAACATTTTTTGCACTGGATAATTTAATGAATAATATCGAACAAGTAAATAGAGGAAACATGTCTGAATGCGCAATATGTGATGGTAATACCGACTATATAATAGATTCCATTATGTGCCATGGAAATTGCCGCAAACTTTTTGATAATGTTTGTATCGACGCTCCTTTTAGCACCATCAAGCTTTTCAAGAAAGTCATTTTACTATTTTTGTGGTGAATGTGACCCTTTAATATATATTAACATTGCTCGTGACATACTTCAAAATACGAGGCACGTAGAAAATCTATATTCACAGCTACTTCATCTCAGGGAAAAAGTTGATAGCTTAACCAATCCTAACCAATCAAATTACGTTTTGCAAACATGTAATGACAACGAGGAATGTCAAACTAATACTTCTCCACTTCAATGTGATGCAGCACCATTAAAATGAAAAAGTGATGAGCTAGATGCAGAATTATCTGTACAAAATCCATCAACGAAGAAAATTGTTACATCTTTATCTGCCGTCATAATGCCATCTTTATCTATCGTGTCTCCATCCCTTCAATAATCATCGACGACACCAGGTGCATCTGGACAAAATGCAGTGCCTGTCATGTATATAGTCTTCACTTAAATCTACATATTGAATTATATAACACCTAAACTAAACATATACTATTACTATTACTATGAAATTATATAATAATAAAGCCAGTCTCATATTCTCTTTCATACTAAACGGTTGTAAATTCCACAAGTCATCACATGGTGTCAGAATAGCGGGTTCAATAAAAAAAAAGAATATAGTTTCTGTATCGTTGATTTGACTAAAATATTAATTTTTTTTAAATAAAAGTATTAAAATCTTAAACAAAATGCCTAATACACCAATCGCTACCGGGCAAAATAATAGTTCAGTGCAAAATGGCTCATCATTTGTAAAACCACCAAAAGCATTAGTTATAACGAATGGCAATATGGCCTTAACGTGGAAACATTGGCTTCAACAATATAAATGGTTTTCTGTAGCTGCGGATATGAACACCAGATCTCAAGAAGTCCAAGTGGCGACTTTCATGTCATCAATTGGACCTGACGCTGCCAACATCTATAATGCTTTTACATTATCAGATGCAGACCGCAAGAAACTGCCTGAAATTCAAAAGAAATTCGAAGAATATTTTGCTCCAAAAGTAAATGTAACCTTTGAGCGATACACATTTAACATGATGATACAAAATAAAGGTGAGTCTTTCGACGAATTCCTCACCAAGATAACAAATCAAGCCAAAAAGTGTGACTTTGGAACATTGGAAGAAAATCTTATTAGAGACAAAATTGTTGTTGGTGTGATCAGTGATGCAATTCGCGAAAAGTTGCTAGCCGAAGAAAATCTTGAACTTACCAAAACTATAAAAATATGTAGAGCAAGCGAGGCAGCAACACTACAGTTAAAAGAATTACATAAATCCGGCGAAGTAAATGCAATAACAAAATACAAACAAAATGCACACTCCACACAATCAATCAAAAATTATAAAAAAGAATACCAAAATGTTAAAGTAAATAAGCAAAACCACAACAACACATACAAACAACAAGACAAAACGAACGTTACATGCAACCGCTGCGGAAAAAGACATGTAAGAAATAACTGTCCAGCGTATCGTCATCGATGCTCAACATGTCATACAAAAGGGCACTTCTCGGAGATGTGTTACAAAAAGAAAAAGGTACATGCTGTAAATAACGCTGATGACTATGAATATTATAAATCAGACACGAGCGAATCTGATTCCGACGGGTTACTCGTTCTAACAGTCGAAACAAATAAAGACACAAACAACAACTGGTATGAAGAAATACAAATAAACAACAAAAAAGTAACATTGAAACTAGACACTGGGGCACAGTGTAATGTACTGCCGAAATCTATAGCAAACAAAATAAACTGTGAACTACAAAATGCCGCGACCAAAAAATTAATAGCTTTTGGCGATTGTCAAATAGATGTGTGTGGAGAAATAAATGCTCAATGTGTAGTGCGTAATAAAAAAACATGCATTAATTTCAAAGTCGTAGACTATCCGGTTTCACCTATTTTAGGAAGAAAAATTTGCGAAAACCTAAAACTAATTGTTCGCGTCGAAGAACTAAAAATTGATAAAAATATTTTCTCGGGACTCGGTTGCGTTGCAGACTATGAATACGATATCGATTTAGTTGAAAATCCGCGTTTTGAAATCTACGCCGCCCGAAAAATACCTCACTTCATTCGTGATAAAGTCAAGTCAGAAATCGACAAAATGCTCGAGATGGGTGTGTTAGAAAAAACGTCAGGCATCACACCTGCAGTGTCACCAATGGTTGTGGTAAATAAAAACAATAAAATAAGAATCTGTATTGATCCATCCGAGGTAAATAAAAATATAATAAGACGGTATCATCCATTAAAAACAATTGAAGAGATCGTGGCCAACATCAAAGGGTCACAGTATTTTACACTTCTTGATTGCAAGAAAGGCTTCTGGCAAATTAAAGTGACTCGATTACCTTTCGGTGTGGCTTCGGCATCGGAAGTTTACCAAAGCTATATGTCAAATCTACTGGACGGAATTGAAAACACTGAAGTCTCAATAGATGCCATTTTAATTCACGGTAAAACAATAATCCAACTAGAAAAAACAACAAAGCAAGTACTCAACAAAATTCAACAAAGTGGGCTGAAATTAAATAAAGAAAAATGCATATTTAATACAACGAATGTAAAATTTCTTGGACATATACTAACAAATAAAGGCGTGCAAGCAGATCCGGACAAGGTGAGTGCAATTATGTCTTTAAAAGCACCGCAAAATAAGGTCGAGTTGCAAAGACTCCTTGGCATGGCCACGTATCTGAGTAAGTTCATTCATAATTTTTCCGATGTAACTAATAGTTTACGATCTTTACTAAAGAAAAATGTTGCTTGGGAATGGACAGAGAACCACAACAGTGCTTTTGAGCGCTTAAAATCAATTTTCACAAACACTCCCGTATTGAAATTTTATGATCCAAACGCAGATGTGAAACTACAATTGTTGCATTGGAGCGGTTTTGCTTCAAGGTGACCAACCAGTTGCCTATGCTTCAAAAGCCTTGTCGTCATCCCAAATTGCATATCCTCAAATACAAAAAGAAGCCACAGCTATACAATTTGGCTGCGAGAAGTTTCGTGAGTATATAATTGGAAAAAGTTTGATAGTAGAAACAGATCACAAACCTCTCGAGATAATTTTTAAAAAGCCTATACAATCTGCTCCAAATAGACTTCAAGAAATAATGTTTCAATTAACCCAGTACAATCCACAGGTCATATATAGAAAAGGCAAAGACATAGCCTTAGCCGACATTCTCAGCAGAGATTGTATAAATCCGCCTGAAAAAGAAACCAATGATCAAACCGAAATATACTCGCTTCACACAGTGTCAGAAGATGCCATGAAACGTTTTGCTGCAGAAACAACAACTGACTCCGAACTCCAACAACTCATCTGTATTTGTCAACAGGGTTGGCCGAATTCTATTCATAAGGTCTCACATGAACTTCTCAAATACTGGACATTTCGAGAAGAGATCGTTTACGAAAACATGGTTTTATTTAAAGGCACGAAACTTATCGTACCTTTATCACTTCAATGCGAAATGATAAAGAAAATTCATGACGGACATTTTGGAATCCAGAGATGCCTGCACCGAGCACGAGAGTTGATGTTCTGGGTCGTAATGACAGACGAAATAACAAAATACATCAAGTCTTGTGGTATTTGTCAAAGTTATCAAGTATCCAAAACCAAAGAACCTTTAATTTTAAAAAATATTCCCACGCTTCCATGGGAAATTGTAGCAGTAGATTTGTTTTATTTTAATAATAAAGAATATCTTCTTATTATCGACAGCTACTCGGGGTTCTTCGATTTCGTCTCACTATCAAATTCGTCATCCGGCAAGGTCATACAACATTTGAAGAAAATCTTTGCGACCCATGGAATCCCTGTGATCTTAGAGAGTGACAACGGGCCACAGTTTTCTTCCATCGAGTTCCGAAAATTCGTAAAAAGTTGGAACATAACGCATCAAACGTCAAGTCCTAAATATGCGCAATCGAATAGCCTCGCTGAACGTTACGTGCAAGTAGCAAAAGGAATTCTTAAAAAATGTGCCAAGGATGACTCAGATATTTACATCGCGCTTCTCAACTACAGAAACACAGCTAGAAACAACGAACTGATGTCCCCTAACCAACGCTTGATGAGTCGCTCTACAACAACACTATTGCCAATTCATAATGATCTACTTAAGCCGAAAGTCATTCCTAACGTGCATCAAAACTTACAAAAGGTGAGAAACGACATCAAAAAGTTTTCTGACAGACGATCCAAACCATCACCAGAAATGTCACCAGGTGACAAAGTTCGCATGCAAGTAAACAAAAGAGAATGGATTTCTGGCGAAATAACTAAAGCCGCTGATTCACCTCGCTCATTTCTTGTTAAATCTGACGATGAAAGGACCTTTCGTAGAAACTCTATCCACATTCATCCAACAACAGCAACAATTCCATATCACCACAAAGAAGTTGTTTCTATTCCATCACCATCTAAAGCAACATCATCAACTGAAGCAACAGTAAACGACGAAAACTATTCTTTACAAAAACAATCAACCTCAGCTTCATCAAAACCATCGTCCAATGTAACTACCATCAGATATGGAAGAGTTGTTAAACCAGTCGATCGTTATATACCGACTTAAGCTTTACTTAGTATATTTGTATTTATATTAAAGTTATAAGTTTAATTTCCTTTTTATTAAATAAAATCTTGAATTAATTTTATATTAATTAAAATTCTTTTTAAGATCAACACAAAATTTCTGAATTAACAAACTAATTGTAGTGATATAAAAAAATTAATATTTTTCAACTAAAACTAAATTTTGGATTATATTATTTATAAACTATTACTAGATAATTTTCATAAAAAAAAAAAAAAAAAACAAAAAAAAAACAGGGAGGATGTCATGTATATAGTCTTCACTTAAATCTACATATTGAATTATATAAGACCTTAACTAAACATATACTATAACTATTACTATTACTATGAAATTATATAATAATAAAGCCAGTCTCATATTCTCTTTCATACTAAACGGTTGTATCATTCCACAAGTCATCACAGTGCCTTTAGTTGACTTATTACCTTCGTCCGTACCAATGAAAATAGCACAGTCTTCGATCTTGTTGTCAAGAGTCGGGTCTTCTACACTGGGAGCATCATATCAAATACCATTTTCACAAAATTCAGCTCAAGAGATATCACTCATAGCTTCTGGCTTAAAAGTAGTAGAAGGCCTTAGAACATTATTTATTTCAATGATTGATCCTATTTCAAATGCTCTTTTTTTTTTTTATCCGATGGAAATCTTCAAAAGACACTCGGTAAGAATCGGTACCAAGTAGTGTGGGACTCTTACCGCACTAAAATTACCGGTTAATCAGGACCAATCTATGAAAGATCGACAAATAATTTTTCTTTCTTAATTTATAAATGGCATTGTGGGAAGTTTAAGTTACAACACTTTCCCATAGCTTTAAGACCATCAGCTCATGAGGCTTGGTTCTTCTTAATCTCCGAACATTGTCTCGTACACTTAAGATGGTCTCCATTTCGGGGTTGGTATGACTTTGCAGTCGCTGATTGTGTGATGAAGCGTGTTTTTTAACCACTTCTGTAGCCATTTCAATTTGAAGGTCACGATGTAGATCACTATTTCTTATATACCAAGGGGCATTTATTATTTCGCGAAGGACCTTGTTTTGGAATTTTTGGATGGGTTCAGCATTTGTTTTCTTTGTACAGCCCCATAGTTGGATGCCATATGTCCAAACGGGTTTCAGTGCTTGCTTATATAACATTAGTTTGTTCTGGATAGATAGGTCAGAGTTCTTTCCTAGTAACCAGTACATTTTTCTCTACTTCAAGTTTAGCTCGTCTTTTTTCTTTTTGATGTGCTCTTTCCATTTAAACTTTGCATCCAAAGTCATTCCAAGTAAGGAGTAAGTAAGATAAAGAGTATTTGGCAGTATTGGAGTAAGGTACTGTTGTACTGTTTATAAGAATTGGAACATTGTTTATTTTTTTGTTTGTAAAGTTTATATGCGTCGATTTTGTTTCATTTAGTTTGATTCGCCATTTTTGCGTCCAATCACTAACTTTATAAACTGCATTTTGCAGTTTTTGTGAAGCCTTCGTAACGGATTTATCTGGCACCAATATTGCAGTATCATCAGCAAAGGTGGCCATGATAGCGTTGATGTCCACTGGAATATCCCTTCATCATCATCATCATCGGCTCGACTACCGGGGTCCGGTCCTGGCCTCTTTCAACAAGTCTCTCCACCTATCCCGGTCTCGAGCCAACACCATCCAGTTGCGCATCCCAAGGCTTCGGGCGTCCTGGTCTACGCCATCTCTCCAGCGCAAGCATGGTCTACCACGCTGCCGTCTACCATAGAATGTACCACAAAAGACTTTCCGAGCAGGTTCCTCTTCGCTCATTCGAGCTAGGTGCCCTGCCCACCGGAGTCTACCGAGCTTAATTTTTGTCGCTATATCTGCTTCAAGGTAGATTGCGTACAACTCATGGTTGTACCGTCTCCGGAATTGTCCTTCCTCACATATGGGGCCAACAATTCTTCGTAAGACTTTTCTCTCAAACGTGGCTAAGAGGTCACAGTGCCTTTTGCTAAGCACCCAAGTCTCGGATCCATACATGAGTCCTGGCAGGACCATGGCCCTGTACAGCAGCAGTTTTTTGAAGTCATGGTTAGATTTCTAGATTTGAATAGCTTTGACAGACTGTAGTAGGCTCTGTTGGATTTGAGAAGCCGCCCTCGTATTTCTTCTTCTATATTGTTATCGGCTGCTACTGTTGACCCAAGGTATTTAAAGGATTGCACCACTTCAAATTCGTGCTCCGCTACCTTGATTGTTTGACCAACTGTTCTTCTCGCATTCGACGCCACCATGTACTTTGTTTTACCTTCACTAATGTGCAGCCCCAGATTTTGTGCCGCCTGCTCGATCTGGATGAAGGAATCGTGTACAGCTTGTTCGGTTCTTCCGATGATGTCGATGTCGTCTGCGTAGGCCAGTATCTGGCTGGACCTGTTGACGATGGTCCCTCTTGTTGCCGTGCCAGAGTCACGGATTGCTTTCTCCAACGCCAGGTTGAAGAGGAGGCAGGCCAAACCATCCCCTTGTCGGAGTCCGTTAAAGATGTTGATTGGTCTGGATAGCAATCCGGCTATTTTTACTTGGCTTGTTACGTTGGTCATGGTCAACCTACATAGTCGTGTCAATTTATTTGGGAAGCCAAATTCTCTCATGGCTTTGTAAAGTTCTACCCTGGCTATGCTATCATAGGCGGCCTTAAAGTCTATAAACAGATGGTATGTTGGAATGTTGAATTCAAGACATTTTTCCATCGCCTGCCTAAGGGTAAAGATCTGATCAGTTGTTGATTTGCCTGGAATGAAACCACACTGATATTGGCCGATGATTGTTTTAGCGTATGGGGTTATCCGGTCTTGTAGGATAGAGGAGAGTATCTTATAGGCGGTACTCAACAAAGCGATACCTCTATAATTGCTGCACGTTGTTACATCTCCCTTCTTATGTATGGGGCATATGATACTTTTTCGCCAGTCTTCTGGCATTTCTTCATGCTCCCATACGTGATATCATGAATTGCTTGACGTAAGGCTGGCCCGCCGTGGTGGAATAATTCGGCTGGTATGCCATAGGCTTCCAGGGCTTTGTTTCGTTTGAGCCGTTTTATAGCCTTCTCAACCTCTTCTATGCTTGGTGGCGGTAGCATAGGGTGTTCATCTTGAAGTAGTGGAGCCTCCACTTCTGCTGTGAGCTGACCATTTAGCAATTCATTAAAGTACACTTCCCATCGCTCCAGTATGCTCTGTAGATCGGTGATCAGATTTCCCTCTCCGTCCTTGCAGTATGTGCAGCGTGGTGTGTACTGCGTCATGTTTCGGACAGATTAGTAGAACTTCCACGCCTAGTGCGGACCTCACTCTCGGCTGTTCTCTATTTCACAGATTAGGTTCTTCTCCCAGGCTGATTTTTTCTGTCTGTGAAGCCGTTTTTCTGTTCTTCTGAGCTCTTTATATTCCCCTTCACGTGCCCGCATGAGATTGTTGCATTGCTCGGTACGCAACATTCTTACGTTCAGTCGCTAGTTTGTATTCATCATCAAACCAGTCGTTCCGATTTCTTATACTGCTGCCTAAGATGGAGTTGGCAGTACTAATGACAGTATTCTTAAGGCGTGTCCACTTCTCATCTACGCCCAGCATACTGGCTCCAGGACTTACTCTCCCTAAATCGAGTGATTCTAGGGCGAGTCCTAACGCATTACCAAAGATGTTACTGGTGTTTTCATTGCGTAGGGCAGCCGTGTTGATTCGAACCTGATCGGCGGATGCAATGCGTCTCCGCAAGGCAATCCGCCCTCGGAAAACCATACCAAAAAGATAGTGATCCGAGTCGATATTGGCACCTCGGTACGTACGTACCGTCATCAGGTTCGAGTAGTGGCGACGGTCTATCAACACGTGGTCTATTTGGTTACGAGTGACTCCATCAGGTGATACCCAGGTGGCTTTGTAGATATCTTAACGCGGGAACCTGGTACTCGCAACGACCATGTTTTTCGATGCTGCCAATTCTAAGACTCGAAGTCCATTGTCATTAGTGTTCTCATGCAAACTATGGGTGCCTGCGTAATGCCTGAATACCGGCTCCCGACCTATTTTTGCGTTCAAATCCCCAAGGATGATTTTGACGTCATACCTTGGGCAGGCATTGAGGGCCCTCTCGACTTGTTCGTAGTAAGTCTCTTTTTCTTCGTCTGAGGACTCCTCCGTAGGTCCGTGAACGTTAATGAGGCTGATGTTTGTACATTTGCCTCGCACGCGGAGAGTGCATAGCCTTTCGCTTATAGCGTTAAAGCCGATGATGGTAGACTTCATTTTTTCGCTGACTAGGAAGCCTACCCCGAGCACATGGTGTTTTGTATGACAGCTGTAATATACGTCATATTCCTTCTTCTGTAGAACACCATTCCCTGTCCATCTGATTTCTTGTAATGCTGCTATGTCAGCTTTATATTCTGACAGGGCATCGGCTAGCTGCTGAACAGCTCGAGCTCTATAGAGCGAGCGAACGTTCCATAAGAAAATTCGTAAATCGTGTGTCCGTTTTCGTAGCAAAGGTTGTCGTCGTGAGATCTGTCCGTTTCCGAGGATTGTTGTCAGTCTCATAATCCTCCTAGTTTTACGGGACAGGGAATTAACCTGTCGCCAACCTGAGGAACCAGCCTGATCATATTAGCCAAACCTTTTTAAAAGGCTTGTTTCTAGCGGCCGCCGCGAAGAGGCTATGATCACACTTCCACCAGTCCCGAATAGTTACGGCACGTGCATGTTTTCGTATGCTACATGTTATTCCCCCTATTCGTCTGATGGCTGACCGCCGGAATATCCCTTGTATATAACAGATAAAGGGTTGGTCCTAGGACACTTCCTTGTGGTACACCGGCTTCAATTTTCTTTAGTTCCGAGTAATTTTGGTCGTACCGTACTCTAAAGAGTCGGTTCGTAACGTAGGATTTCAGTATTTCGTAGTACTGCCTGGGAATATCCCTTTGCAGTTTGTACTCAAGTCCCAAGTGCCAAACCTCGTCAAAGGCTTGAGCAACATCTAAGAATATAGCCGAGCATACTTGTTTTTCTTCAAGTGCCTTTTCCACAACATCCGTAAATCGTGGAATGTTTATTTCTAAATCCAAACTGATGGCTCGGAATTAGTCTTCTTTCTTCTATTATTTTGCTTAGTCTTTTCAGAAGCAGTTTTTCGAAAACTTTTTCCATGATTGGTATAAGCGATATAGGCCTGTAAGATGTTACTTCTGTTGGTGGCTTACCTTGTTTAGGTATAACAATGACTTCTGCAATTTTCCAATGATGTGGCACATATCTTAGTTTAAGGCATGCATTTATTATAAATTGGAGTTTTTTGAGGGCTATAGAAGGCATTTCTTTCAAAACCTGAGCAGTTATTAGATCATACCCTGGTGATTTTTTGTTAGACAACTTATGTTGACACATACTTCTTACTTCTTTGAGCGTGACAAAAGGAATTACACATTCGTCGTTTCTATCAACAAACTGTAATGGATCTGTAGCTGTGCTTGCTGGAAATGGCTTAAAAACATTCGCGAGATGTTCAACGAAGAGATCAGCCTTTTGTTTTGGGTTTCCGAACCATTTACCATCTTGAGATTTTACTGGCGGGTTTTGTGCCTGTGGTCTTTTTTGGCACTTAGCTGCTTTCCATAAGGAGTATTCCGAAGAAGCATCCGCCGTCAGACTATTCAGGAATCTACTAAGTGAATCACTTTTAAATTCACAGATTCTTTTCTTTAGTTCATTGTTAAAACGGTTAAAAACTGCCTTATCACCTGGAAATCTCGTAGCTTGCCATTTTCTTTGAGCTCTTCTTTTCTCCAAGATCAGCTCCTTTATTTCGACAGGATGTTTTATTTCTTTTTCTCTTGAGTTCGAAATTGTTGGAGTACTTTCATCTGCAGCCTGTTGCACATCAGCAATAAATTGTTCTATTTCATGATCAATCTGTTCAATTGTTTGGATAGGGGACCTTAGGTATATAAAACTTTCAAGTTTACCTCTGAATTCGGTTCAGTTTGTTCTTTTGTTCACGAGCTTAGGATTACTTTCTTCTATTATTTCTGCTTCGCTCAGTGATAATATTACTGGAATATGATCTGATGATAAATCGTAATTACCTTCGACACTTATATGGTTTCATTTAATACCTTTTACTACAAAAAAGTCTATAAGGTCTGGTATTTTGTTAGAATCAGATGGCCAATATGTTGGCGAGCCAGAAGAATAAAATTCGCAGTTGTATTTGTGGCCTGCTTGATATAGCCGTTTGCCTTTCGTTGTTATGAGCCTAGGTCCCCATTGGGTGTGTTTAGCATTGAAATCGCCACCAACAAGGAAGGAAGGAAGTTATGTCCTAACAAATTTAGGAGTTCTGCATAGTCTTCTTCAGTTGGAGAGCGCCTCGGAGGGCAGTATATAGCTGCTATCTTAAACTCTTTCTTTTTTATACCAATACTAGTTGTTGTTACTTGCATGTTTTCATTAGTAAACTTAGGCTCTTCATAGTGTGTTAAGCACTCTTTAATTAGTATTGCTGATCCTCCTCTAGCTTTGTCAACTGGGTGCGGAGCGTGATAACACGTATAATTAGGTAATTTATTATCAAGATTTTGTTCTATAGCGAGGTGAGTTTCGGACACCAAACAAATGTCTTTATGCTTCATGTCTAAAAAAATGTTTAGTTCTGATACATGTTGTAAAAGACCGTTTGCATTCCATGTTGCGA
The DNA here is from genome assembly GCA_946251815.1 of Dasysyrphus albostriatus. Taxonomy (NCBI): domain Eukaryota; kingdom Metazoa; phylum Arthropoda; class Insecta; order Diptera; family Syrphidae; genus Dasysyrphus; species Dasysyrphus albostriatus. The sequence goes on along the minus strand of OX276335.1, from coordinate 130,075,748 downwards.
TTTTGAGTGTTCTGTCCATCATTGTTTTTTAAGAACGACTTCTTCGCTTAGCTGTCTTATGTTTAAATCTTGTTTGTCAATCCTTTTCAGGATAAGTTCAAGCATTTCTTTAATTTAATTTTCTTCGTTCTTCCGCACATTTTTAACAATCTGGGAATAGGATTTATTTTCATCACTTTTGCTTAGTGCAATTGCTTTTGGTAGGTTGATTTGTAGTTTTGTTTTCAACGGCTACTTTTTTGCTTTCAACTATTCCTTTGGTGTTTGTTGGGTTTCTTAGCTTGTTCCCAGTTTTGTTTTTTCTTTTTGTGTCTTGGAGTTTTTCGGCAACTGGACATCCTCTGAAACTTGCAGGATGGTTGCCTTGACCAGAGAATATCAATTACCAAGAAGACAATCTTTCGTACGTTTCACCCTCCAAAACCCATTTGTTTACATTGTTGTATTTGTTATTTCACTTCGTGTCGATGAATAGATGTGAATTGCAACAACAATGTAACGCGGTGAGATTTATTTGTTTTGACAGCTCAGTTTTTTTTTCTTTGAAAATTGGAAAAAAAATTTGAGAATTTTACTTCGGCTGATAGCAAAAACATCGATGTGAAATTGTTTAATTAATTTAAAGTACACAAGCAATTGTAATTGTCAGTTAATATTCATCCACGATTATAATAAAATACAAAAAATCAATTCATAAAATGTCTTCTTCAATCACACAGATTTCCAAATATCTTCAATGCATCTTGCATATTATACAGGGTGGCCCTTTCTTCATCCAGAATAATTTTAAAATTATTGTTGGATATATTCTAAGGAAAAAATAGTTAAAAAAATAAGAAATAAAAGAATAGTTTTTCTGCAACCTGACACCAGAACTTTAATTTTTTTGTTTCAACTCCACTAAACTGTCAATTTCCAATTTATAAGTATTAAAGTTGATATCAGGTGGGTTTTATTATCTTCTGTCGGGATTCGGGTTTTGATCTGGATTTAACTTTAGTACAAAAAAGAAATAATTAGGAGTTTTCAAAATCGTTTTCGTAACACGTGTTAAAAGCAATAGCAATAGCAATAGCTATTTTTAATTTATTTTTTTTAAACTTCATGACATCTAAGCATTTGGTTTTGAGTGTTTAATAGGAGTATTGAATACTTATTACTGAAATTTTACTTCATACTATAAAAGAAATGAAATAGTTTTAACAAATACACTAACTTTTTAAGTTTTAAGTTGTATAATTAATTTTTTTTTTTTAAATGATTACGAAATAACTTAATTAGAAAAATTGATTCGAGAATGGTTTTAAGAAATTTTAGCATGACCTTCTAGCTGTTGTCTTATTTTTTAGTCATTTTAATTTTAAATAAATATGGTCGTATAATTCAAAAAAGTTAATTAAACAAAAATAAAGAGCATAACATTGCAAGTTGCAAGTTAGTAGTGCCGTTGATTTTCAATTTTTTTTTAAGAAAGTTACTACTATTATCTAAAAGCGTATAAATAATCCCCCCTTCCCATACGATTTTTTTTAATATCATTTCATAAATTATCCTGCATGAAATAGGGAACACCATGTATTTTGTTTTGTTTTGACATCTTATTGACAGACCGAGGTGAATAATTTTGACCACGGGACGTGTTCAACAAATAGAAACCCAACTAGGGCCAGGTTCACATTAGGTGTGTTTTTTCCTTGTCCGAATGGGCTTGGACAAAAAAAACGACGTCGGGGCTAAACAATGCTCCGTGGTTCAAAATTTTGAATCCATCAATTTCTGTAGATTTACTGGGTTTTAATGATGACTTAGGTTTCATGTAAGTTATAAAAGTCAATTACATGCTTGAACCACTCTCAGTTAAACCACAAAATCAGTGAGCTAAAAGTGCGGAGCTATGGATCAAAACAATAACCCTGTTCAATTAATACGAACACATATCGTTAAATAAATACATAGATAGATATAATAGATTAATTAATAAACACAAACCTAAAGCATTTTGGCTTACAGTAATGAGAAACAATAGAAATATGCTCGGGTGACAAACTGACTTAAAATTATAAAATGGCTAGTAGCTCCTAGCGTGACCATGTTTACTAGTATAATCAAAATAGAAATGAAGTAAAACAAACTAAAGGCTCTCCCAAGCCAACGCCAACAAGGAGTGACGATGAATTTTTGTTGTTGTTAAGTATTGTCTATGTTTTTGTCATATTTTGTACTATTGTGAATGATTCACTGCGAATCAATCGGTATTCGTGTTGGTTTTGGAGAGCCTTAATACTACGTTTTCGTTAGACCAAATGAGGAAATTTCGTTGAAAATTTTCAAATTTGATACGAAATCATCTCATTTTCCACACAAATTCAAATTTCGAAATGAGATAATTTCAACCAAACTTGCACACAATTTTCTAGGAAATTAAGTCAAAACCTAACGAACACACCGAATTGGGCACTTTTGAATAGCTCTGAAAAGATTTTGAACGAAAATGTTAAAGCTGAATTAAAAAATTAACAACAAAAAAGTGATTTACAGGCAGGGTTGAAACTCAAAAAATGAAATGAGCTGTCAAAAGAAATACCAATTTACAGATGAAAACATTTTTTCTGTAATTTGCAAAATTACCTCATTTGGGCTCTTATGAAAACTGTTAAATATGCATTACATTAATATTATTATTATTAATAACCAATTGATCAAAAACTATAGGGCTCATTGTAGAGTTATTTAATCCAATCTTCAGTAATTTTAACTAATTAATTAAAACTGGTTAGCTGATGCTCGACGATTATTAAAGCAAAACTATATTTGCCCACAAACAAGCAAATAAACAGACCATAATGCAATATCTGTAAGACCATCTCTTTAATCCCGGTTTTTCGTCACAAATTTCGACTCGACTCCGCTCCTCGAACGAGATCTAGTCAAATCAAGCTCATTTCGACTCAACCCAGGCTTACAAAAAATGACGCGAGCTTCAAGCAGGTTTAACAAAACATGCAAGCGTAGTATATATGCCAAAATTCTAGTTTGTGAATATCTTTTTTCATTTCGCATAATTATTTAAAAATTTTTTCTTACTCACCGTCAGTTATTTTCCGTCAAGGAAAGAGTACATTTTCTACATTTCTTTATATATTTTGGGAGTTGAAAAGAAAAAATAAACAGAAAAAACAAATTGTTTAGCGAAAAGAAAGTAATTAAAGATATTTATTTTCCAGACAGGCGGGAATTAGTAAAAAGCGACTACAATTTACATTTAAAAAAAACCACAACTTATTCTCATAAGGTCCGGTGAGCACTTGATATATAATTTCTCCCTTTTTTATACTTTTTGAACAAGCCCATTGCAGCCCAAGTGAATTTGAAAATAACTGAAGATTTTCAAAAATAACCGACATATTCGTGGTGGGTTGATCCCAACTGTCTATGTGTGCGAATAAATCAGTGGTGGGTTGATCCCAACTGTCAATGTGTGCAAAAACCTAGTGCTGGACTTAGCCCAACTGTCTATGTGTGCGTGTTTCAGTTTGTAGGCAAAGCCGGATGACAGCCAAGGATTGGCTTCTTGGTAATTGATATTCTCTGGCCTTGACAGTTAACATATTTCGCTTTCTGTTCTCTGCCCATGGGACAGTTTTTAGTTGCATGCTTGCCTTCGTATTCAACACAAGCAAACTCACGATTGCAGTATTTTTGTGTATGCCCAAAGGCCTGACAGCGTTTACATTGTGGAACAATTTTTGACTTTCGTAGTGGTTCAATTTTGACAACTATGCCCATAATTGATTTTATACTGTAGATCTTATCGAGACTCTCTTTATTTTCAAAGGTGAGCATAAACAAAGGTAGAGATCTCCTTGTTGTCGTTGATACCCCAGTGGAGTCTTTGATTATCTCATTCTTAATAAGATTATTCGCATCGAGAGCTTGGAAACCTTTTTGAATAAGGTCTTCGACAATATCTTTGGCAACACATGAAGAGTGGAGGCCTCTTGCTACTATCTTTATCGACCTTGTAGCTTTATTTTTGTACGAGTGCCGCTGAATTCTCTTTTTGTTCAATTCTTCAGTGATAGATCTATACGCATCGGCGTCTTCAACAATGACTTTCCAATTGTCTTTATTGTATGATGTATATTTACATGCCTTATTGTATGTATAGTGTATAGTGCATTTTTCTACTATGTTCTTATGCTCACCAAACATTGTCAATCCAGAAATCATGATTGGAGGTGGTGCAGTTTGCTTAGTACCCTTAGCAAAAGACTTCTTTTGGGATACATCTTTTATTTCATTGTTTCATGGTTTTACTGTTGCAGGAATATCCGCTTTTGAAGCTACCTCCTTAATTTTTTGAACAGTCTCTGGGCTACACTCTGCTTTCCGTTTCTTGGATTTACGCTTATTTCTGTTATCATCTGTTTCAAAAAGAAGCTCTTCCTCATCAGTATGAAACTCAATAGTTTTTGGTGGGCTTTTCACTACAAGTATTTTTGGACTAGTCTTGCTGTCATTACTTGAGGTTTTCTTGTCTAGCAAGCTGACTTTTTCTTCAAGTCTCTTAACTTGTTGCTGAAGACTTTCAACGAGGACTTCATGTTTCTTTCTGGCTATTATCTCTTATTGCCATTCCTCGAATAATTTTCAGATTCAACCTGGTGGATCTGGTTGCTTTTTTTGGAACACTGCGGATCTTTTACTTCGATCTTTTCATAGATTTGGTTCCTTTTTCGTTAATGACTTCTCTGTCATTTGATTTTTCGGTAAGGGTTTTCAATGGAGTGACCCTTGAGAATATTTTTGGTGGAGTCCTCAGTGTTTTAGAACTCTGTCTACTTCCTGTTAGCAATAATTGGTCTTCCTCAGAATCCGTAGGACCGATCTCCGAAGAGAGTGGATTAACCAGTTTATCTGGATTGCCACCTGGGGTATAATATCTATTTGTTTTATTCATTGCCATATTTTTTATTTTTTTGTAACTTTTCTTTGTTACCCATAAATAGCTTCGTTACTTATTCTATTCAAGGTCTTGAATACAGCCGCCCCTATGGAATCAGACGCTGACCAATGAGCCGGACATTATGCGTCAGGCGCTCTTGGGTTTCTTGGAGAGCTGGTTCTTCAGAGCGCTGTCTTATCTTATGCCCCTAGTTCCAGAGAAGGTAACTCAGGTGTCTCAGCTCTTGGATTCAATAGATCCAACGCTCGTCGTTAGTTCACCTAATTGGCTATCCAGCGGGTAACACTTGGAGGTGACGATGCGATTTTGCTCCGCCGATTATTTTCTTGACATAAAAACTATGTATCAAAGTTTGGATTATCTTTTATGATAAAAGTTGAAAAATCGATTCACCGTAACCACTCAAAATATTCTTCTTTCAAAATACGTGTTCCAAACTCAGTTTTTCATCTACTCAACTTCTCCTCACTTTGGCCCAAGTGAATAATAATACACGGATTTGTAAATAGACAAAATAATAGACTAAATGCGAATCAAAATCCTTTTCAAAAGGCCCAGACAATGCTACATCATCAAAGAAGCAGCTCCAACAGATACTGATTTACTATCAGAACGTTAATGGAATAAAGATAAAGACCAACACGGTCTATAAAAACTTAAATAATCTTTTTCACGACGTTATTTTACTGACGGAAACTTGGCTGAATAGCTCTTTTTTAGATAGTGAGCTCTTCGATATGACTTATCTAATTTTCAGACTCGACCGACACCACTCAAATAACTCGGACAAAGTTGGTGGAGGAATCATTTAAGGAATTAAAAATTTACTAATATGCACTTTGGTGGATGCGTTCCTGGCATCTGACGTCGAAATCATCTCCATTAAATATTGAACCTGGACTGGTCTAATTCTATTGGCCATAACTACTTATTACCCGTTACTCCATCAAGTGCTAATGAGGTCTCAACCATCGATGGAATGGCTTCTTTTGGACTAAATCAATTCAATGGTATTTAAAAACGCTTTAACAAAACATTGGACCTTGTTTTTTTCTCCGATACATATAACGCTGACGCAGCTGTAGTGCACTCTGATACTATACTAGTAGAAGAAGATCGTCATCATCCAGCTTTAGATATTTGTCTGCACTTAAATGTTTGTAAAAATTTTGAAAACTCTAACGAAAAACTTGAATTTAATTTTAAAAATGTAATTATAAACAACTTTCCCTTCTGATATGTAATGTCAACTGGAATCAACTCTTTCTTCATTGTAATATTGATGTTATGTGTTTCAAGTTCTATAATATATTATTTGATTGTTTCTACAAAACTGTCCCATTACGCAAATCTTGCAGTAAATTCAGTGCACCACCATTTGATACATAGCTAAAAAATCTAAAAAATATAAGAAATAAGGCATGCTTAAAATATAGCAAATCCAGAGCTGATGATGATTACAGTATAAACTCAGAACTTAAAAACATGTTTTCCAACTATTCCAATGACTTGTATTCCAATTATATTTCAAAACCGTAAATGAACTTAAATATAACCCTAGACATTTCCGGAAGTTTGTAAATAGTAAAAGAAAAATTGCCGGCTACCCAAACTCTATGTTCTTTAATAATATAACAAGCCATAATTCTAAGGAAATCTCTAACATGTTTGCAAATTTTTTCAAAGATGCTTTCTTAGACGCTAATTATAATGAACCATTACCCCCATAAACTTCCTCATAATTTTATTCGCACCTCAGTTCAATTAATACTACTATCTCTGAGACAACACTCTAAAACTCGTTGAATGTTTTAGTCCTGGTCCAGATGGCATTCCATCCTGTGTGTTAAAGAAATGTTTATCTCATTTGTGTTACCCTTTATTTGTTCTTTTTAACAAATCTCTCAGTACTTCAATTTTTCCAATGGTGTGGAAAAGTGCTTTTATAACACCAGTTCACAAAAAAGGGTCTAAGAATGATCTAACAAACTATCGTCATATCGCCAAATTTCCAGTAATTCCAAAACTGTTTGAATCTATTATTTGTAACGTCTTGTCTTTTAACTGCAGTTCTATTATATGTGACAATCAGCATGGTTTCGTAAAAAAAAGTCAACTGTTACTAATTTATTTAATTTTACATCTTTTTGTCTGGATGCCTTTGAAGATCGAAAACAAGTTGACTGTATATTTACTGACTTTAGTATAGTTTTGACAAGCTTTGTTACAAAACATTAATTAATAAATTAAAAAAATTTGGGTTTTAACGAATGTTTTTTAGAGCGGATTTTGTCTTTTTTTTAGAAAATAGAAAGTATTGTGTTACTTTTCGTAGTGAATGTTCTAACCAGTTTAATGTTAACTCTGGTGTTCCCCTGGGCAGCCATTTGGGTCCGTTATTTTTTATATTATTTATTAATGATTTAACTTAGTTCTTTCAGCATTCCACGGTTCTTATATATGCCGACGATATAAAACTTTATAAGAAAATAGCCACTATTGATGATTGTTTACTCTACAAAAAGATTTAAATAAGTTTAGGGAATGGTATAATATTAACCATCTTTTATTAAATATTGACTAATGTAACACTATGTGCTTTACACGCAAGAAAACTTGTATTACTTTTAATTATATGCTAGATTCTTCTCCCCTTTGTAAGTTGTCTGTGTTTTCTGATCTGGGCATAATTCTCGACACTAAATTGACATTTAATGAACGCTTTAACTTTATTATTAAAAAAGCTAACAAAATGCATGGATTTATTAAACGCTTCTGTCGTGACCTCAAAGATCTTTATGCCCTCAAGCTTCTATTTATATCTTTTGTGAGACCTGTCCTCGAATACGGATGTGTCGTATGGGCACCATACTACTCTGTGCACATCAATAGACTGGAAGCGGTTCAGAGGAGGTTTATGCGGTTCTGTCTTCGTTTTCTTCAATGGTCCCAAATAACACATCTACCCCCCTATATTCAAAGACTTAAATTGATAAACCTACCTCCGCTCTCGAAACATAGACAGTTACATTGTTGGAATAGTGAACAGTTCAATAACATCTTCATCGGCTCTGTGTCGATTAAATTTAAGTTATAGTCAAGTAAGCATAAGAAAACAGCTACTTATATGTCCTATATTCAGTAGATCAAATTATGGTGTTAATAGTCCTCTAAATCAATTGATTTCAGTTTTCAATAAATATTACTTTTTGATTTTATCTTTTAATGACAATTTAAAATGTATAAAATTTAAAGAAACTTTTTTCAACACAATATTGTGATAAAATACATAAAACATTTTGAAATGTATATATTTGTAAAAGGAAGCGTTAGTATTTAACGGATTAATAAAGATATACACTGGATAGCGAATCCATAGAAAAGATTAGACTCCATTTGAAGAATTGATAAATATAAATGGCGCTGCCTATTATTTTTGTTATAATATATGCCAGTATAACATAAATTAAAACTGTGTGCGTTCATCTGCAGAAATCTAAAGATCCGGTACTGAATCGTAACGTTCAAGACGATTAACGATTTTTATTAAGCATATATATACAATTCATATATTTAAAATACATTGAAAAATAAAAATCTTATGGCACAAAGGGTGCCTATTGTTAAAAATTGGCTTGGATTTAAAAAGAAAAATTAATATAACTATATAATACATGTCAACTTAAAATTAAGAAAGTCGGTTGACTTTGATGTTCTCGGGGTGTTCCGTCCCGGTTGTCCATTGGTGGTTTTGGTTATGGATTGGTGAAAAGACTTGGCTTTTAGCCGCGGTAGTATGCTGACCCTGTGACAGCGTAGAAAGAAATGGGTGTTTCGTCGTTGTCCGTGAAAATATTGGCGTCCAGGGTTTCCATCACACTGCGGTACCTCGGCTCGGGATGTCGTTGTTCGGTGGCCATTCTTCTCATTAGCTGATTGACAGTTTTCTGCACTGCCTTCTTTGCTAAATTTAGCAGGTATTTGTCCAGCAGTATTATCCTTGCTTTTCTGTACAGATCCTCATTCTTGTGATGTTTTCTTCACTGCCGATCGATGTGGAGTCCGGTGCAGATTCTTAGCATCTTCCTATCTAAGATTTGGAGTTCCTTAATCACTTTTTTTGTAATTGTGAACCAGACCGGGAAACAGTAGGTGATGACTGGCCGCAAGACTTGCTTGTACAGAAGTATCTTCATCTGTTGGCTTAGTCCTGATCTTCTCCTCCGATACTTACAAAATGGAACTTCTGGAAACCATTGAAATATGTAAGTCGGCCATAGGCCAAAACTTTTTTTATCAAGCGATTACGTAAAGATAGACATGCTATCCACTGCTTCACAGTGTAATAGCACAAAATTATTAAGGAATTATAATATAAATCCACGACTGAGTTCTTCAGTTTTACCCACAAAGTGGATAAATATCAGACGGTCCTCTTGAAGGGCATAGATTCCTGCACGGAGCCACATGTGCTCTTAAATGAGCTCCGTCAAAAAGCGAGCGACGATTTCGAATTCATCGGAGTCAAGCCACTTGCTACAGTCAGAGCCAGACGGGAGAAGCGGTCTTTGCCGTTCTTCCTGGTTCAGCTATCGCCCAGCAGTAAACTGGATAGGTTGAGGAGTATCTCCGTCCTCAACTACCAGGTTGTCACTTGGGATAAATAAAGGAGACGCGGCGACATGCTTCAATGCATTCGCTGCCAAAGGTTTGGCCACGCTGCAGCAAACTGCGAAATGCAGTCATGCTGCGTTAAGTGTGGTGAGGACCACATTAAGGGGGAGTGTAAACTCGGTGAAGAACGGGTCGAAGACGTGACCCAGCTTAAATGTGCACTTTGCGGAAAGGAGGGGCACCCTGCTTATTACCGGGGTTGCTCAGCCTTTCAGCAAATAAGAATTAACAAAGCGGCTAAGCCGACATCGGTAGAGATACGCCCATCAACGCTACAGCAACGTTCGTTAATCCCCAAATTTCCTACGCCCAAATGGTGGTAGGGAGGGGAAAAACGGTACAACCTGCCGGCCCTAGTGCCAAAGGCGCCGGACGCTAAGGCCGAAATGAGAAGCATGTTGCTGGCAATTCAAGGCCAGTTGACAGGACTTCACAGCCAGATAAAGGAGCAGGCGACTAGGGTAGATTATCTCTACTCTGTTTTGCCTAGCCTAACGCAAATTAGAGGTTAAAGGCGCGTTGTTGGAAAGGCCTCTTAGGATCCTTGCTGTGAATGTAAATTCACTGATTAGGACCGAACGTAGAGCTAATCTTTTCCAATTGTTGAAACACCAGAGTCCAGATGTGTTTATGGCCAGTGAAACTGAGCTGAAGCAGAAACATAAGTTGACAAACAACAACTACAATATCGTTTGAAGAGATCGACCCAACTCCATTCAAGGGGGGGGGCGTCGCAATCTTCATACGAAAAAGCATTAATCATAAGGTTATATATAATAGTGATCTGCGAAGACTTCGGCTGTTAGAGACGTGCATCGTATGCATTCCTCGCCAACAGGGGAAGAGAATGTATGTGATCGCGGCTTATACAGCGGAATCACCTCAGCACACTGATTTTATGACAGAGCTTGAAAAACTTTTCGAATGTCTACGCTTGATCTTGGAAGAAAATTACCTTCTCATGGCCGGTGATTTGAATGCCAAACACCAAGATTGGGGAAATCAAATTCAAAATCAAAGAGGTATCCATCTTTTCAATTGGATGAGTCAATACAACACTGAATATGGTGTCGACCTGCTGGCTACAGATCGGCCATCGTTTCCAAGAAACGTTGCCTATCTGGATCTATTGCAAATAGACGCAAGACTGACAATTACTGACACTGTGGGTCAAAGACCAAGAAACTGTTTACGAACGATCGAGTACGACAGTGATCACTGCGGACTCGCCGCCGTAATACAGCTTCCGAACGAGCTCGTGGAGTTGGATGAGTATGTACCTGTGCATACTTATAATTACAGTAAGGTGCACTGGCCACGCTTTACCAACGCCTTATCGAGCGAAATCAGTTCGAACAACATATCCCCACCAAATGATAGGAATTTGACAAATAACGAAATAGTCCAATACTTAGAACAAATGGACGAGACAATCAAACGAACAATGAACAGAACAATACCGAAATACAAACAACGGGACGCAACAGACATGTACCGAAATGCGACCATTGACGCATTACACAGACAAAAAAGTGGACTGCTAACAAGACTCAAACTCTTGTACCGACGGTTTACTGACCCTCACCATCTGGAGATTAGGACACTGAAGTCGTCGATCAAGAACATCAACCAACTAATTAAAGAGAACTATCGGTTGTCAATTAATTTGTATTGGGATAACAAAATTCGGGCCGTTAATTCTAGCGACCCGAGCATGTTTCCCCAAATTAACAAGATATTTAGAAGGAATGATTAGAATGACCTTCCTTGTCTTAAGTTTCAGAGAACGACAGACAACAGAGACGTACTTCTGACAGCAGGAATTAATCTAGAGGACGCCGTCTTGGACGATGACCTCTGTATTGTCGAAGATCCACCTGAAAACAGAGTCTTGCTTCATCACTTCTACCTTAGGAATGACATCACGCAATGGCGATCAGAGAACCTCGATTTCACCGGGTTCGATGAAGATCATTTGGCAAATGCCATAATCGCCGAGCAAAATGGGCCCAGTTCCCTGTGAAGGGAACGAAGGTGGAGCTCCAGCTCATCTTCGATTCATTAAAGAAGAAGAAGTCAGCAGGAGTCGATGGCATATCCAACGTTGTACTTCGACATTTACCTCAAGAAGCAGTAGACATTTATACCACTCTGTTTAACAACGCTCTGAATAATGCATATTATCCAGTGCGTTGGAAGACAGCTGTGGTGCATCCTCTCCCGAAAAAGGGAACGGACAACTCCAATCCGGCGAATCTCCGGTCGATAAGTCTTCATCCGAGTAGCAGCAACGTATTCGAAAAAGTTATCAATAGAGCTCTGTCAGTGGGCAGAGGACAATAATATCATATCGGACAATCAGTTCGGTTTTAGGGCGGGACATGACACCATTCATGCCGCGTCGAAACTCGTTTCTGATGTCCAATGGAACAAATTTAAGAAGCAGTGTACGGGTGCCTGTCTGGTTGATTTGGAGAAGGCCTTCGGAACCGTATGGTTAGAAGGTCTTTATCTAAAGCTGACCAGACTTGGCATTAGTAAACCACTATTGTATATGTTTTATGATATGCTCAATGGCAGAAAGTTTGTTGTCAAGAGTGGCAATGTAACTTCTGCCATACCTTTAATATTAAAAATGGTCTTCAGCAGGGAGCGGTCAACTCGCCGATTCTATTCAGTATTTACACCAGCAATCTGATAAGTAGTCTAACTCAGGCAATTGTGTAGGCCAACGATCTAATTGCGTACAGAACAGCTCCAAAAGTCGAGGTCACTAGGAATCTTTGCAGCGTGACTTCGAGAAGATTCAGCAATATTGCGATGACTGGAAGTTGAAAATCAACTTTCAAAAATCAGGAACTATCTTGTTTAGGACTCCGTTCCTTAGAGCCACAAGGGATACGACAAATAACTGGCGTAAGCTGGTGATCGTAGGGCCAAATGGACAGCCACTGGCGAGCAAAAGTGTAGTAAAGTACCTTGGCATCTGGATGGATCAGTATTTGTATTTTGAAAGACAATAAATGCTGCTCTGGCCAGGGCTAGGGAAGCTTTTGCCCTTATGAAACGGTTGTTTCATAGCAGCCGGCTTGACAGCAGGGTGAAGGTGATTTGCTACATGGCCCTTATCCGGCCGATGATTGCCTATGGATGCCCGGTTTGGTTCAACGTTGCCCCATCTCAAATGGAGAGATTCGGGTGTTTGAGAGGCAGTGTCTTCGACTCTGCCTTGGATTGCATAGAACACCAGAGTCCTCGTCTAACAGCTTAATTCTCGGGGCTTATACCCCAACAATGAATACTACGAGAGTGTGCGTCTAAGCGGCTTTATTCCGCCCGATGCATTCCTCCACCTAGACAGTCGAGGGCTAATCCAGGATAGAGTGGTGGTTCCGCTAGTCTTCCACGTCAGCCGTAGATCTGTAGATCGGTGGCTCCTTTACAGTCGGGACGTCCTCGCACAAGACGGAGCTGAGCACCTTTGGTTCAGCAGGACTGTGTCCGAATGGGTAGGGTAAGGCAGGATAGGGTAAGGCAGGATAGGGTAAGTCAGGAGAACCAGTTTTGGTGGTTGAAAAACGAAGATGAAGTTCCTTCAGACATTTAATAGTTGACCTTGTTATTTTCTTTTGTATGGCCGACTTGCATAGGTTAAGTAGTTAGTTTGGTTTTGCCCCCTGCGGGTAAGGGGAAAGGGTATACCCGAAGTAGACATGCCTGTCGTAAGAGGCGACTAAAATCCAAACTCCGTATGCTGAGATTGATGTATACATAACTATGCAATGAGCAAAACGTTGAGATATAGTACCCCAGGTGGTAGTCCAGGTTCACTGGAAAATCCACCCTCTTCGGAAGTCGGCTCTATGGAGGCAATTATTGCATTTAATAAATCCCTTCCTAAAATCTCGCTCACCACCATCTAAATCGAATGCAAAACCATCAAAATTCGGGCAAAAGAGTTCACCCGTCACGCCTGCGCGTGCCAAAATAGAGTCAGATAAAACAAAAAATCTTGAAAAAGATAATAATGAACTTCGACAAAAACTTGATCAAGTAATGCAACTTTATCAAGAGCTACAGAAAGAAGTCGATCTTCCTCGAAAAGAAAATGAGATATTGAAAAGCGAAATTCCTCCAATAAACTCAAAGTCTAGCTTGCCACAAGTCAATAATTGTAGATATGAAACGGACGAAGAAGAGCTAGTACGTGAAACGGAGAAGTCCTCAAAGAAAAGAATGAGTAAAAAGCGTAAAGCTGGCTCTTCACCTGAAGCAGCCTCTTCATTTGAAATAAGAGTTTCACCAAAACATGCGACAGTAAAAGAAAAACCTGTTAAGGAACGGCCCCCACCACCGATAAATGTTATCGGTATTGTGGAGTATAACAAGTTGCAAACCATATTAAAGGCATTATTACCATCGGCTTTTAAAATTATTTCACTTAACAGCAACAAATGGAAAGTTTATATGAAAGACCCCGAAAGTTATCGTCTTCTGTCACAAAAACTAAACGAAGAAAAAGTAAAATGGTATACCTATGAAAAGAAGTTGGAAAGACACCTACGTGTTGTGGCAAGAGGTCTACACGCATCATGTTTAAAAGACGATATTATTAGTGATCTAAAAGAGCGCAACCTCAAAATCTTAGATGCGACGAACATTGTCAAAAGAGAGAAACAGAAAAAAGAGGGTGAAGCGATAGTGGTACAACGTGGTCTCCCACTATTTATACTTTCGTTCGATAAGACTGAAAAATTAGATGAAATTTATAAAATTAAAACAATTCTAAACATTGTAATAAGGATTGAACCTCTAAGAAAGAGCACAAGATCAATCTCTCAGAGTAAACGCTGCCAAAAATTCAATCACACCCAAACCTATTGCAAAAAAGAGCCAAGGTGTGTAAAATGCGCTAGAAAGCATCTTACCGTTGACTGCAACGGAAAAAGTGAAAGTCCACCGACGTGCATTAATTCTAATGGAAATCACCCAGCAGGTTATAGAGGCTGTGAAGTAGCTAAAGAATTACAAAAGCGACCATCAAAATCTGCCCAAACACAAAGAAACCCACCAAGGCAATTAGAAACCGCAATTCCCACAATTCCCAAAGGTGCCAAATCTACGAAAGGTCCAAAACCTAGTATCCGTAAGGAAAAGAAAACAATGTCAGTACCTTCGGAGAAAATATCGAAGCAAGGAAATGCAGAAACATATGCCCAAATAGCGGCAAAAAATATACTCGTAAATAACGACACTGAAACAGACCCGGTTTCGAAAGCCTTTTCAATAATTTTGTCAAAACTTGAAGAACAATCTGAAACAAATAAACTTATCTTTGATAGGCTAAGTGAGCTCGAAAATTGTTTTCGACCCAAACCCTTTCAAAAAATATATGATGGAAAAGCTTAAAATTCTTACGTGGAATGCCAACGGATTATGGCAAAAACTTGGAGAATTGGAGATGTATATGCGAGAAAATGATATTGACATATGTTTGAATCTTAAAATCTACGGGTTTCATGACTACCATGCTATTGATCCGTCAAACAAAGCAAGAGGTGGATCATCATTGTATATAAAAGAATGCATTGAACACTCCATAGGCCTCAAAATAGAGGCGGACTCAATGCAATTGAGTTGCGTATAGGTTAAAACTAAAAATATTCCTCTCAACGTCTCTTCCATATATTGTCCTCCGCGTTGCAAAATTGATAAGAGTGAATTTACGACATTGATAAAGTCACTAGCCCAATTTTAATTGTTGGTGGTCACTTTAATGCAAAGCACACCTTCTCGGCCTCACGATGCATATCTCAAAAGGGTCGCATGCTATATGAAGCAGGAATGGAAAATAGTTATGACTTTCATTCGACTGGCAAGCCAACTTACTGGCGAACTGATCCGTCGAAAATACCTGACCTAATCGATTTATTCATGGTAAAAGGAATACCCTCTAACCGTATAGAAATTTCAGAGGGCCCTCGTACTTACTGTGAGCAAAAGCCTTGTTAAAATTGAAAAACCACCCAGGTTTACAAACAGTAAAACCAACTGGGATGGATTTAAAAAAGATATCGAGGACAACGTTGAGTTAAGGGTATCATTACAAACGCCTCTTGAGCTTGAAGGCGCAGTAGATACCTTTGTTCATATAATACAAAAAGCAGCTTGGGATAACACACCTTATCAAAGTCTAATGCCTCGCTTTAAAGATGTTAAATATCCGCAAGAAATAAAAGGCAGCAAAGCCTCAACATAAAGCTCATTTAAATCGCTTGATTAATATGCTAAAAATGACGATATCAGATTTCAAGTTGAAAATTACCTTGAAGGATTGACAGTGGGGAAAGAATCCAACTACTCACTTTGGAAAGCTATAAAAACAACGAAAAAACCAAAGCTTCCAGTGCCCCCGATTAAGAAAAGCAAAAATTTATGGGCTAAAAGTGACAACGAAAAAGCGACCGCCGTTCGATGGGCAAGAACTCAACAAAAATATTGAATGAATTTTAGGTTAAATGGAAGCTACATAACGAGAAATGCTACACTTGCCGAATTAAAAACAGAAATAAAGAAGCTTAAGTCCAACAACGCTCCAGGATATGACTTAATAACGGCAGATATTTTAAAAATGCTCCCTCGTAAAGGGTTTACTAACCGATAATAGAAGAGAAACAATTAATACCTGAACATCAGCTCGGATTTAGAAACAAGCATTCGTTAATTGATCAAGTGCATAGAATTACTGACGTAATTGAGAGAGCTCTTGAAGAAAAGAAAATCTGTTCGACTGTCTTTTTGGACGTGTCGCAGGCGTTTGACAAGGTGTGGCATGAAGGCCTCAAATTCAAATTAAGACAAGTTCTGCCTGAAGGACTTTACAACATTCTAAACGGATATCTAAATGAAAGACTTTTCGTGTAAGACACGGAAATGACTATTCTGATTTCAAAGAAATAGTGGCTGGGGTACCACAAGGAAGTGTATTAGGTCCAGTTCTGTACCTTTTATTTACACACGATATACCTCAAACAGATGACACTATTGTAGCCACGTTTGCTGATGATACTGCAATACTAACAGTAGGCAAAACGACTTACGAAGCTACAATTAAATTACAAAATGCTCTTAATAATGTTAATGAGTGAACGAAAACATGGCGAATAGCGCTCAATGAACAAAAGTCAGTCCGCGTGGACTTTACGTATACAAAAATAAATAGATTACCCGTCTTTCTTAATACCGCTCATGTTCCATTTACAAATGAGGCAAAGTATCTGGGAATGACTCCAGACGCGAAATTTAAATGGAAGCCGCACGTGCAAAAAAAATGCGAAGAACTAAAAAATAAATTAAGAGATAGGAACTGGTTACTCGGTATATATTCAAAGCTTGGTATTGAAAATAAGTTGATTTTATATCAACATGGTCTTAAACCTGTTTGGACTTATGGTATACAACTTTGGGGTTGTACCTGTGATACAAACTTAAATAACTTACAAACGTTTGAAAATAAATTGCTTAGGTCATTTTTAAATGCTCCGTGGAATATAAGAAACGAAGATCTTCACAGTGATCTCGGGATTCCTACGGTCCGGGACGAAATAAAAAGTTTCGCGCGAAAACATAGAAATTGACTATTAGAACACGCTAATTCAACGATTATTGATATTCTTGACGAGTCGAATTTAGTACGCCGTCTGCGAAGAACAAAACCTTCCGACTTGGTGCGGCGAACAGAAAACCGCTTTAAAATCGCGGATTAAGCAGGAACTTTCATCGGAAAGTAACCTGCAACACGTTACTTAACTTCGTTAAAAATAAATTGCTAGATAAGTCTCAACTTAGTTGCAATCGAGAAGTGGAGGTGGTTTTAGTGTAGTAAGAATCTCATACTTCTATGAGCACGCGTTTTTCGGTCCTCATAGAGCCTGATATGCAGGTTTTGGACCTATCCACGAGAGGAAAAAAAAACATACAAAAACACAAGAAAATTATAAAATCAACAAAAATACAAACAAAAAATATAAAACCGGACAATGCTTGCTGTGGCTGTTCTAGTTTGTAAGTAGTCTGTAAGTAGCTTATAAGTAGGTTGTAATTAGTTTATAATTAGTTGTAAATAGTTTTAAGTAGCTTTAGGTAGTTTTAATTAGCCTTAATTAGTTTTAATTAGCTTTAATTTAGTTTTATGTAGCTTGTAAGTTTTATATAAAACCATAAAAAATAACGACATAGATACCGAGTTTTTTGTAAATTGTTCTCGGTAAAAAAAAAAACCGACCTGGATTTAGTATTACGATAGTTCTTAGGCCGAAAGTTATTATAGTTTAAGTTAGAGCGCCCGACTGGGTCCAGTAAGTTAGTTTTAAGATATTGATAAGTAGACTAGTTCTTATGAATTGTTGTCTAGCTTTAATATAGTGTTAAGAAAATCAAAATTAAAAATGAATTTAAAAAAAAAGGGTTACGACTTCTAATCCATCATGTGGTGGTTCGAATCCTATACGGAACAAATTAAAGTTTTTTAATTTAAGTACCAAAAATAGGATAACCATGGAACGCAGTATCCAGAACATAATATTTTGAGATACATCCACTGCTGCAAAAAACTATGAACACTTTTCAATGAAGAAAAGGTTCAATTAGTATTACAAATATTAGAGTAGCTTAGACCAAATCGATAGTAGCTCTCCTCTTTAAGATTAAAGAAGGTTGATGTTACTTGGTATAGCTACTCATACGATCATACGATGTATAATAATCAACAAAAAAGCCTGGCCAGGTAAAAAAAACAAGAAGAAAAAAAGAAAAAAAGCCTGGCCAGGTAAAAAAAACAACTAGAAGAAAAAAAAGAAAAAACAAGAAGAAGAAAAAAAAAGAAAAAAAGAAAAAACAAGAAGAAGAAAAAAATAAAAAAGAGAAAAAAAGAAAAAACAAGAAGAAGAAAAAAAGAAAGAAAGAAAAAAAGGCTGGCCAGGTAAAAACAAACAAGAAAAAGGGTGAAACAAAAAAAATTACAAGTCCCCTTAGTGGGGTATATAATAGTTTAAAATTTTAATAAAAATGATTTTTTGTCATCGAATTAAAAAATATTGTAAAATAATAAAAAAATTTAAAAAAAGATGTCCACATATTACTTCATTTAGTTTTTGATCAATATGATTATTAAAAAGTACAATATTATTATAAGATTTTAAATATTTTTCAATTGTAGTTGGTAATTTATTTAATGCAAAAGAATCATAATAAACAATTGTATTTTGTATGTTTTTTATAATCCAATGGGTACCATTCCCAGAAAAATTATCTAAATTTATAATTCCAGATTCTTGATTTTTAATTTTCTTAGGTAATTTATCTTTCATAAAAACACCTCTAAAATGAGAAATTTTTAATTTTTAGCATATTTTTTTAAATCATAGTTACTTAAAGGTTTTCCTTTTTTTTAGTAACATACCTTCACCAGATTTTTTAAGTAATAAACCTTTTCCATTTTTAGAATTTTCTTCTAAAGCCTTATCATGACGAGTTTTTTCTTCTAATAATTTTTCATTCGTTTTTTTTTATCATTATATACTCTATATAAAGAAGTACCAGCCGTTACCACCGCTCAAATAGCAGGAATTAATGGAATTAATGCTGGTAGAAAACCACCAATTTTTTCATTATTATTCATACTCTGTACTTGAGTTTTTGACAATTTTAAAGTAAAAATAGTTTTCATTTTATCATCATATCATTTTTAATATGTTTATTGATTGCATTTATTTGTTGATTAGATAATGGTAAATAAGTTTCATTCATTACACTTTCCTTAGTTCTTAACTGAATTGGTTCTAATTTTATTTCAGTAGATTTTTTGTTTTAATTGCATCATAAATTTTATTTTGTTGATCATCAGATAAGGAAATAGGATGTTTAAAATATTTTCCATGTTTTTGTTTAAATTGTAAATCATTATTTAACCTCATACCAAATTTTCTTTCAACTTTCATTGCGTTAGCTGTTGAATAAGCATTTACTATTTCACCTAAAGAAGCATCTTTTTCAAAAACTCTTTTCATAGCTCTTTCTTCTAAAACTTTAGCAGCTTCATGTCTTTTATTTAAATCTTTATGTTTTGAATATGTAATATCCTGTTCTTTTGCTGCTTCATCTAATTTATTTATTGGTAAAATATCTTTTTTTATATTCAATTGAAGATTAGTACCAGGCCCTAAATAATTATAACCAGGACTATGTAATTCAAATGGAAGATTATTTATAAGGCTATTGAGATAACCACTTCCGTAATGTCTTACCATTTATTTAGTAAAAAAATTAAGTAATTTAATTTGATCAAAAATTAAATGAAGTAATATGTGGACATCTTTGTTTAAAATTTTTTATTATTTTACAATATTTTTTAATTCGATGACAAAAAATCATTTTTATTAAAATTTTAAACTATTATATACCCCACTTAGGGGACTTGTAATTTTTTTTGTTTCACCCTTTTATTTGTTTTTTTTTTACCTGGCCAGCCTTTTTTTTCTTTTTTTCTTTCTTTCTTCTTTTCTTCTTCTTGTTTTTTCTTTTTTTCTTTTTTTTTCTTCTTCTTGTTTTTTCTTTTTTTTTCTTCTTCTTGTTTTTTCTTTTTTTTCTTCCAGTTGTTTTTTTACCTGGCCAGGCTTTTTTTCTTTTTTCTTTTTTTCCTCTTCTTTTTTTTTTACCTGGCCAGGCTTTTTTGTTGATTATTATACATCGTATGATCGTATGAGTAGCTATACCAAGTAACATCAACCTTCTTTAATCTTAAAGAGGGGAGCTACTATCGATTTGGTCTAAGCTACTCTAATATTTGTAATACTAATTGAACCTTTTCGTCATTGAAAAGTGTTCATAGTTTTTTGCAGCAGTGGATGTATCTCAGAATATTATGTTCTGGATACTGCGTTCCATGGTTATCCTATTTTTGGTACTTAAATTAAAAAACTTTAATTTGTTCCGTATAGGATTCGAACCACCACATGAAGTCGTAACGCTTTTTTTTTTTTAATTCATTTTTAATTTTCGTTTTCTTAACACTATATTAAAGCTAGACAAAAATTCATAAAAACTAGCCTACTTATCAATATCTTAAAACTAACTTACTGGACCCAGTCGGGTGCTCTAACTTAAACTATAATAACTTTCGGCCTAAGATCTAACTTAATACTAAATCCAGGTCGGATTTATTTTTTACCGAGAACAATTTACAAAAAACTCGGTATCTATGTCGTTATTTTTTATGGTTTTATATAAAACTTACAAGCTACATAAAACTAAATTAAAGCTAATTAAAACTAATTAAGGCTAATTAAAACTACATAAAGCTACTTAAAACTATTTACAACTAATTATAAACTAATTACAACCTACTTATAAGCTACTTACAGACTACTTACAAACTAGAACAGCCACAGCAAGCATTGTCCGGTTTTATATTTTTTGTTTGTATTTTTGTTGATTTTATAATTTTCTTGTGTTTTTGTATGTTTTTTTTTCCTCTCGTGGATAGGTCCAAAACCTGCATATCAGGCTCTATGAGGACCGAAAAACGCGTGCTTATAGAAGTATGAGATTCTTACTACACTAAAACCACCTCCACTTCTCGATTGCAACTAAGTTGAGACTTATCTAGCAATTTATTTTTAACGAAGTTAAGTAACGTGTTGCAGGTTACTTTCCGGTGAAAGTTCCTGCTTAATCCGCGATTTTAAAGCGGTTATCTGTTCACCGCACCAAGTCGGAAGGTTTTGTTCTTCGCAGACGGCGTACTAAATTCGACTCGTCAAGAATGTCAATAATGGTTGAATAAGCGTGTTCTAATAGTCGATTTCAATGTTTTCGCGCCAAACTTTTTATTTCGTCCCGGACCGTAGTATTTCCCGAGATCACTGTGAAGATCTTCGTTTCTTATATACCACGGAGCATTTACAAATGACCTAACCAATTTATTTTCAAACGTTTGTAAGTTATTTAAGTTTGTATCGCAGGTACAACCCCACAGTTGTATACCATAAGTCCAAACAGGTTTGAGAACCTGTCGATATAAAATCAATTTATTTTCAATACTAAGCTTTGAATATTTACCGAGTAACCAGTTCCTATCTCTTAATTTATTTTTTAGTTCTTCGCATTTCTTTTGCACGTGCGGCTTCCATTTGAATTTCGCGTCTAGAGTCATTCCCAGATACCCAAAGACGGGTAATCTATTTATTTTTGTATACATAAAGTACACGAGGACGGACTTTTGTTCATTGAGCGCTATTCGCCATGTTTTCGTTCACTCATTAACATTATTAAGAGCATTTTGTAATTTAATTGTAGCTTCGCTAATCGTTTTGCCAACTGCTAGTATTGCAGTATCATCAGCAAACGTGGCAACAATAGTGTCATCTATTTGAGGTATATCGCGTGTAAATAAAAAGTACAGAACTGGACCTAATACACTTCCTTTCGGTAGTTTTTCTTTTAGATATCCGTTTAGAATGTTGTAAAGTCCCTCAGGCAGAACTTGTCTTAATTTGAATTTGAGGCCTTTGTGCCACACCTTGTCAAACGCCTGCGACACGTCCAAAAAGACAGTCGATTCTCTTTTCTTCGATTTTCTTTTCTTCAAGAGCTCTCTCAATAGCGTCAGTAATTCTATGCACTTGATCAATTGTCGAATGCTTGCTTCTAAATCCGAACTGATGTTCAGGTATTAATTGTTTCTCTTCTATTATCGATTGCAGGCGCAGGAGTAGTATTCTTTCAAAAACTTTTCATATTATTGGAAGAAGCGAAATCGGCCTGTAAGACTTCTTTTCGTGAGATGGTTTGCCAGGTTTCAAAACCATTATGACTTCCGCAACTTTCCATTGGCTCGGAACATATTCTAACCTTAGAGCGGCATTTATTATGTAAAGGAGGTTAATAAACCCTTTACGAGGGAGCATTTTTAAAATATCTGCCGTTATTAAGTCATATCCTGGAGCTTTGTTGGACTTAAGCTTCTTTATTTCTGTTTTTAATTCGGCAAGTGTAGCATTTCTCGTTATGTAGCTTCCATTTGAGCTAAAATTCATTCAATATTTTCGTTGAGTTCTTGCCCATCGAACGGCTTAAATGTTTCCTCTAAGTAATCGGCGAATACCGTCGCTTTTTCTTTGTCACTTTTAGCCCATAAATTTTGGCTTTTCTTAATCGGAGGCACTGGAAGCTTTGGTTTTTTCGTTGTTTTTATAGCTTTCCAAAGTGAGTAGTTGGATTCTTTCCCCGCTGTCAAGCCTTCAAGGTAAGGGCATGAATAAATCGATTAGTACTAGGCCCTAAATAATTTTAACCAGGACTATGTAATTCAAATGGAAGATTATTTATAAGGCTATTCAGATAACCACTTCTGTAATGTCTTACCATTTATTAAGCAAAAAATTAAGTAATTTAGTTTATTCTCTTAATTTTAAATATTTTAATTTATAAAAAAGAATTTAACATTCTTTCTCTAAATTAAGATTGAGTTTCGTTTTTCGTTTTGGTTCTATTATTTTAATTTTAATAGTTTTATTTTCACATTTGTTAATTATTTTTTCAACTGGTATAATTTCGTTTTTAATAGGTTTAATTACGGGTTCTGTTTGAGAATAGATATTATACTAGGCAAATCAAAAAGTTCTAATGATGAATGATTTCAGTTTATTTTCGATTTTGATTTACAGTATCCATAATAATTGATTGCCTATGCACCACACAATGTTTAAAAAATTAGATGTTACCTTCTCTATGATCTCTATCCAAGTGAACGAGAATATAACAGAATTATGCAGCTAGGTACTGCCGTTAACAATTAGTTATTATGTGATAAGAAAAAGAGTAAGTACCGTAAGTAAGTATGCATAGAAATCATTACATAAGAGTTGACAATTAAATATCTGCAAAGTACAGATAGTAACTAATTTGTTGGTAGAGTAATTTTAATTTGTATAACAGTTTAGTTAAATGAACAAGTTAAGTTAATATCAATGATTAATTAAATATGAGTTTTACGTAATGAAAAGCAAATGATTAATCCGGAACATCCCGGCCCCTCTGGAACATTGCTTCAGGGTGTAGGTAGAAGCGCCAGCTTTGTTATAGGTCGAACAAAAGTACCCTTAGCAGTTCTGACAGTAGCAACTCGTACATTGTTATCTCCACCTGGTGTAACGTCTTCAATTCGAGCAAGTACCCATTGAGTAGGGGGTAGATTAGGCTCCTTTATAACGACTAAGTCTCTTGGTTTAAGATTGGGTTTTTGTTGATGCCAACGCCTCCAGAAACCTTGAACCATACTTTGTAGAAGATTCCACTGTGTAAGACGATTTTGTGGAGTGGCATCCAGGGTTGGTTCAGGAACTGCAATCATAGGTTCACCTATAAGAAAATGGCTTGGCGTTAGTGGGTTCAAATCATGGTCAGAAATGCTACATAGAGGGCGAGAGTTCAAAACGGCTTCGGTTTGACATAAAACCGTAGGTAGCTCCTCAAATGTTAAAATTAGTATTTTCTCTAGAAAGGGCTGTTGATATGATGCTATTATGTTGTTGAGACATTACCAACTTATGCATCTCAGTCAGACACCGTCGCGTCGTGCTCCTTGAAAATTGGTACCGTTATTGCTGTAAAGGTTGGCACACCTTCCTCGTCAAGAAACAAACCTTCTTTGAGCTGCGAGGAAAGCTTCAGTTGTGAGGTCACTCACTGCCTCTAGGTGCAAAGCCTTCGTCGATAAGCACACAAACAATGCCACATATTTCTTTGTGAGCTTTGGATTTCTACCACGGGAAAATTTAATTGTAAGGGGACCAGCATAATCAACCCCGGTGTTGAGAAAAGCTCGAGTTGGTTGAATCCGTTCAACCGGTAAGTCACCCATCAGCTGATTGCTTCGTGGGCACCTTTGCATGAAGCAAGTTATGCAACAAAAAACTAGCTTACGAATAAGATTGCGACTACCAAGTATCCAGTATCGTTGACGGACAATCGCAAATGTTTCAGAAACCCCTGTATGTAAACTGTTGATATGGATATCATTCACTATAAGAGAAGAAATATTAATTTTGTCAGATAAAATTATGGAATGTTTCATATTATAGGATATATTTGCGTGTTTAATTCGTCCACCCACACGAAGAAGCCCATCAGGTCCAATAAATGCAGCAAATTGTAGGAGTTTTGATTTTTGAGGAAGCTGTTTATGCTTGAGTAGATGCTGGATATCATCTCCAAACGAAATCTCTTGGACATACCTTAAGATTGCTGTTCTTGCATCTCGAATTTCGAAAAAACTGAGTTGATTTACGCGACGATCACATTTGAGTTTTTTACAACGACAATTGTTTATAAACCGTTAGCAATAGCCGATAATTTCAGTCGATCTCGTACTGTGGAAGTGTGTAGACGTTTTCGGCTTCCCAGTTTATTCAAATTAATTATCTCGGAGTGACTTAGTCAAGTTTTATTTAATCCAAGCAATATTCAATAGTGCCAATAGCACACAGGAAGAGGTGGCAGACCGACAATCCGAAGGTAGTGGGTTCGAATCCCAGTCGGGCATCAATAATTATTTAGCTGCTTTTTTCCACAATCGCGAAGTCGAAAACTTCATTGAGTGGGAGGAGCAGCAAATGGCATCGAACAACAATGCGGGGACATCGAAAGGTGTCCCAGCAACAACTATAAAGCCAGCTATGGCACCAACAGCAAAAGCCGTAGCAACAACAACAACAACCAAGCAAGCGATGGCACCACCAGCCACGCCATCAACAAGTGCCGTAGTAAGAACGGCACAACCACCAACGGCAACAACAGCCGACATCAAAAACAAGAGGAGGAAGAGGATTAGCTGTGCGCCGAACCTGGTGAAGCGCCGCTCCACCATCACCTCAGCCCAGCTGCCAGCTGGGGTGAAGGAGACGGCGCGCACAGCCAAAACCACAGCAGCAGCAAAAATACAAGAACAATTGGATACCTCGCCATCCGACGATGACATCGAATATATGTCAGAGGGTGGTGAGGGATTGTATACAACGGGGGACAGCAACAGCAATCTGCTTGTTGACCTCACTTCACCAGAGGCGTCCTCCGAAGAGGAAAACGAGGCGCAAGAATTGGACGAGCAGGCTATCAGCCAAAAAATAGATGTCATTCGGGGGGAGATGGAACGTCTCAATGCCATCGTGACCCCACTGGTAGAAGCGCTCAGACAAAAGCAAGAAGCTCGACGCGAAAGGGAGAAGCAGGAGCGCGAGCAGAAAAAAATATTACAGGCGCCACAAAAGACAGCGCCACAGCCTGAGCTGCCACCGAAAAGCCAGCAGCCAGAGGAACAGCAACAGCAACTGCCACAGCAAAACCAAAATAAGCAGCAACAACAACAGCAGCCAACGAAACAACCACAGCAGCAGCCGAAGGAACAACGGCAAAAAAAGAAAACAACACAGCAGCAGCAGCAGCAGCCACAGGAGCGGAGTCAGCAGAAGCGGAACGAGCAGCAGCAAGGAGAACACCAGCAGCAGCCACAGCCGCCCCAAAATAAAAAAGAAAAAGTGCCACCAATAAACACTTACAAAATGGAATTGCAGGAAACTATTGACCTATGTAAGTCGGCCATAGGCCAAAACTTTTTTATTAAACGTTTAAATAAAGATAGACATGCTATCCACTGCTCAACAGTGGCGCAGCATAAAATTATAAAAGAATTGTTAAAGAAATCCACGACTGAGTTCTTCAGTTTTACCCCCAAAGTGGATAAATATCAGACGGTCCTCTTGAAGGGCATAGATTCCTGCACGGAACCACAGGTGCTCTTAAATGAGCTCCGTCAAAAAGCGAGCGACGATCTCGACTTTATCGAGGTCAAGCCGTTCGCTACAGTCAGAGCCAGACGGGAGAAGCGGTCTTTGCCGTTCTTCCTAGTCCAGCTATCGCCCAGCAGCAAACTGGATAGGTTGAGAAGTATCTCCGTTCTCAACTACCAGGTTGTTACTTGGGATAAATTAAAGAGAGGCGGCGACATGCTTCAATGCAAGCGCTGCCAAAGGTTTGGCCACGCTGCAGCAAACTGCGAAATGCAGCCACGCTGCGTTAAGTGTGGTGAGGACCACATTAAGGGGGAGTGCAAGCTCGGTGAAGAACGGGTCGAAGACATGACCCAGCTTAAATGTACACTTTGCGGAAAGGAGGGGCACCCTGCTAATTATCGGGGTTGCTCAGCTTTTCAGCAAATAAGAAACAACAAAGCGGCTAAGCAGACAGCGGTAGAGATACGCCCATCAACGCGTGCTCCTACAGCAACGCCCGTTAATCCCCAAATTTCCTACGCCCAAATGGCGGCAGGAAGGGGAAAAACGGTACAGCCTGCAGCTAAGGCAGCCCAGCCGGCCCTAGTGCCAAAGGCGCCGGACGCTCAGGCCGAAATTAGAAGTATGTTGCTGGCAATTCAAGGCCAGTTAACAGGACTTCAGACCCAGATAAAGGAGCAGGCGACTAGGGTAGACTATCTCTACTCTGTTTTGCCTAGCCTAACGCAAATTAGAGGTTAAAGGCGCGCTGTCGGAGAGGCCTCTTAGGATCCTTGCTGTGAATGTAAATTCACTGATTAGGACCGAACGTAGAGCTAATCTTTTCCAATTGTTGAAAGACCAACGTCCAGATGTGTTTATGGCCAGCGAAACTAAGCTGAACCAGAAACATAAGTTGACTAACAACAATTACAATATCGTTAGAAGAGATCGACCCAACTCCACTCAAGGGGGGGGCGTCGCAATCTTCATACGAAAAGGCATTAATCATAAAGTTATATATAATAGTGATCTGCGCAGATTTCGGCTGTTAGAGGCGTGCATCGTATGCATTCCTCTCCAACAGGGGAAGCGAATGTATGTGATTTCGGCTTATGCACCGGCATCACATCAGCCAACTGATTTTATGACAGAGCTTGAAAAACTTTTCGAATGTCTACACTTGAGCTTGGAGGAAAATTACTTTCTCATGGCCGGTGATTTGAATGCCAAACACCAAGATTGGGGAAATCAAATTCAAAATCAAAGAGGTACTCATCTTTTCAATTGGATGAGTCGATACAACACTGAGTATGGTGTCGACCTGCTGGCTACGGATCGGCCATCGTTTCCAAGAAGCGGTGCCTATCTGGATCTACTGCTAATAGACGCAAGACTGACAATTACTGACACTGTGGGTCAAAGATCAAGAAATTGCTTACGAACGATCGAGTACGACAGTGATCACTGCGGACTCGCCGCCGTAATACAGCTTCCGAACGAGCTCGTGGAGTTGGATGAGTATGTACCTGTGCATACTTACAATTACAGTAAGGTGCGCTGGCCACGCTTTACCAACGCCTTATCGAGCGAAATCAGTTCGAATAACATATCCCCACCAAATGACAGGAATTTGACAAATAACGAAATAGACCAATACTTAGAACAAATGGACGAAACAATCAAACGAACAATGAACAGAACAATACCGAAATACAAGCAACGGGACGCAACCGACATGTATCGAAACGCAACCATTGACGCACTACACAGACAAAAAAGTGGACTGCTGACAAGACTAAAACTCTTGTACCGACGGTTTACTGACCCTCACCATCTGGAGATTAGGACACTGAAGTCGTCGATCAAAAACATCAACCAACTAATTAAAGAGAACTATCGGTTGTCAATTAATTTGTATTGGGACAACAAAATTCGGGCCGTTAATGCTAGTGACCCGAGCATGTTTCCTCAAATTAACAAGATATTTAGAAGGAATGATCAGAACGATCTTCCGTCTCTCAAGCTTCAGAGAACGACAGACAACAGAGACGTACTTCTGACAGCAGGAATTAATCCAGAGGACGCCGTCTTGGACGATGACCTCTTTATTGTCGAAGATCCGCAGGAGAAAGTGGAGGCTGTGGGGGCTGCTTTCCAGCAAGTGTACAAGGTGAATGCGTGCATTCGCCCGAATCACTACCTGGAAAACAGAGCCTTGCTCCATCACTTCTACCTTCGGAATGACATCACGCAATGGCGATCAGAGAACCTTGGTTTCACCGGGTTCAATGAAGATCATTTGGCAAACGCCATAATCGCCGAGCGAAATGGGCCCAGTTCCCTGTTAATTACGAAGGTGGAGCTCCAGCTCATCTTCGATTCATTAAAGAAGAAGAAGTCAGCAGGAGTCGATGGCATATCCAACGTTGTACTTCGACATTTACCTCAAGAAGCAGTAGACATTTATACCACTCTGTTTAACAACGCTCTGAATAATGCATATTATCCAGTGCGGTGGAAGACAGCTGTGGTGCATCCTCTCCCGAAAAAGGGAAAGGACAACTCCAATCAGGCGAATCTCCGGTCGATAAGTCTTCTTCCGAGTATCAGCAAGGTATTCGAAAAAGTTATCAATAGAGCTCTGTCTAAGTGGGCAGAGGACAATAATATCATAACGGACAATCAGTTCGGTTTTAAGGCGGGACATGACACTATTCATGCCGCGTCGAAACTCGTTTCTGATGTCCAATGGAACAAATCTAAGAAGCAGTGTACGGGTGCCTGTCTGGTTGATTTGGAGAAGGCCTTCGACACCGTATGGTTAGAAGGTCTTTATCTAAAGCTGACCAGACTTGGCATTAGTAAACCACTGTTATATATGCTTTATGATATGCTCAATGGCAGAAAGTTTGTTGTCAAAAGTGGCAATGTAACTTCTGCCACAACCTTTAATATTAAAAATGGTCTTCAGCAGGGAGCGGTCAACTCGCCGATTCTATTCAGCATTTACACTAGCGATCTGATAAGTAGTCTAACTCAGGCAATTGCGTATGCCGACGATCTAATTGCGTACAGAACATCTCCAAAAGTCGAGGTCATCAGGATTCTTTTGCAGCGTGACTTCGAGAAGATTCAGCGATATTGCGATGACTGGAAGTTGAAAATCAACTTTCAGAAATCAGAAACTATCTTGTTTAGGACTCCGTTGCTTAGAGCCACAAGGGATACGAGAAAGAACTGGCGCAAGCTGGTGATCGTAGGGCCAAATGGACAGCCACTGGCGAGTAAAAGTGTAGTAAAGTACCTTGGCATCTGGATGGATCAGTATTTGTATTTCGACAGACATATAAATGCTGCTCTGGCCAGGGCTAGGGGAGCTTTTGCCCTGACGAAACGGTTGTTTTATAGCAGCCGGCTTGACAGCAGGGTGAAGGTGATTTGCTACATGGCCCTTATCCGGCCGATGATTGCCTATGGGTGCCCGGTTTGGTTCAACGTTGCCCCATCTCAAATGGAAAAGATTCGGGTGTTTGAGAGGCAGTGTCTTCGACGTTGCCTTGGATTGCACAGAACACCAGAGTCGGAGTACAAACACTACTATTCCAACCTGGCTCTATACAACGGGGCCAATATAAACAGGATAGATAATTTCTTGCTGAAGCTTATTCGAGGTCACATTGCAAGAGCGATGTCCTCGTCTAACAGCTTAATTTTCGGGGCTTATTACCCTAAATACGAATACTACGAGAGTGTGCGTCTAAGCGGCTTTATTCCGCCCGATGCATTCCTTCACCTAGACAGTCGAGGGCTGATCCAGGATAGAGCGGCGGTTCCGCTAATCTACCACGTCGGCCGTAGAACTGTGAATCGGCGGCTCCTTTACAGTCGAGACGTCCTCGCACAAGACGGAGCTGAGCACCTTCGGTTCAGTAGGACTGTGTCCGAACGGGACCGAAGAGATAGGGTAAAACAGGAGAACCAGTTCTGGTGGTTGAAAAACGAAGATGAAGTTGCTTCAGACATTTAATAGTTGACCTTGCTATTTTCTCTTGTATGGCCGACTTACATAGGTTTAGGTAGTTAGTTTTAAGTAGAGACAGTCAGGGTGGCACCAAAAAAAAAAAAAAAAAAAAAAATATAAAATCAACAAAAATACAAAAAAAATTATAAAAACCGGAAAATGCTGCTGTGGCTGTTCTAGTTTGTAAGGAGCTTATAAGTAGGTTGTAATTAGTTTTAAGTAACTTTAAGTAGTTTTAATTAGTTTTAATTAGCTTTAATTTAGTTTTATGTAGTTTGTAAGTTTTATATAAAACCAAAAAATAAAGACATAGATACCGAGTTTTTTTGTGAAATTCTTCTCGGTAAAAAATAAAACCGACCTGGATTTAGTATTAAGATAGTTCTTAGGCCGAAAGGCATTAGCATTAAGTTATTCTATTTTAACTTAGAGCGCCCGACTGGGGCCAGTAAGTTAGTTTTAAGATATTGATAAGTAGGCTAGTTTTTATGAATTTTTGTCTAGCTTTAAGATAGTTCTAAGATAATTGAAAAATAAAAATGAATTTCAAAAAAAAAAAAAAAAAAAAAAATAGCCGATAATTTTTTAAATTTTTTCCGAGTACTGTTTTGAGATAGTCATCTTCCGAAGACGTGAATAACTCATATTTTGGCACTGGTCATTCTTCCTTTTTTGTAGTCTCGCACTCAAGGTTTTTAAACGATTGTTTATTTGAAACCGGCCAATGTTGTTCAGACACGCTAAGCCAACTTGGACCATCCCACCAGAGGTTATGTTCGACTAGTTTGGAAGGCAGAATACCACGCGACGCACAATCTGCTGGATTTTCTTCTGATGTGATATGGTGCCAAGAGGAACGGGGAAGAGTATCTATAATTTCACTACAACGATTTGCGACAAAAGAAGCCCAACGGCGAGGAGGAGAAGCTAGCCAATGTAACACAATTTCCGAGTCACACCACGCAATTGTTTTAACAATGTTTGTATTGAAAGAGGATTTGACGCGAGACAACAACCGGGAGAGAAGAAGAGCTCCACACAATTCCAAACGCGGAATGGATACGGGTTTCAAAGGAGCTACCTTAGTCTTTGCTGCAATGATAGTGATTTTATATTGCTCTGAGTTGATTTTGCAATGAGAATATACCACGGCCGAATACGCTACAGATGACGCATCTGAGAAACCATGCAACTCAATATCTGCAGACAATGAAAAGACATATCTTGGAACACGTATATGCTGAAAGAATGGAAGTTCACCTCGATAAGATACCCATTTCTCAGCCACATCAACTGGCAAAGTATCATCCCATCCTAAGCGAAGTTCCGGTGTCCAAAGTTCTTGGAACATTATTTTAAATGAAATTACGGATGGAGCTAAGAATCCAAGAAGGTCAAAAATGCGCGATAAAAGCGTTCGTCGGGTTGATGTAATATTTGGCAATGCTGAGCTTATTTTAAACGAAAATTCATCTCGTGAAGGATACCAATATATCCCCAAAACCTTCACGGATTTGTCAGACCCTTCGGTAGCAATTAATGAGTATTCACAGTCCTCAGCAGGTAAACGCGCAAGAAGAGGCCAACAGTTAGAGGTCCATTTCCGCAAGTTTAGCTTTGCCCTTGAGAGTAGGGCAACTAACTCAGACTGAAGTTTTAAAAGAGAATCAACTGAGCTAGTGCCTGTCATCACGTCGTCAACATAAACGTCGTTGAGAAGAACTTGGGAAGCGTTTGGATACTCTAAGCGATAATCCTGAGCTAGCTGGTTTAGGACACGAATCGATAAAAATGGGGCACATGCTGTACCATACGTGACGGTACGAAGACGGAAATGCTGAATCTCATCACCTTGATTTTCGCACCATACAATGCGTTGGAAATTAGTGTGGTTGTCGTCAACCAAGATCTGACGGAACATTTTTACAACGTCAGCTGAAAAGACGTACCGATGCTGCCGAAATCTTAAACAAACACATACAAGATCTCTTTGTATTGGAGGGCCTATAAGCAATGTACTGTTAAGAGAACGACCAAATGAATCCTTCGATGAACCGTCGAAAACTACGCGGAGTTTTGTTGAAGAACTATCCATTTTAAAAACTGCATGATGTGGGAGGTAGAATTGGTCAGTTGAGTTATCATCCAGCCCCTCTGGAGAAATGCGTTCCATATGTCCCAATTCCAGATATTCACGCATGAATTTTGAATAAGATATATATAGCTCTTGATTTTTAGCAAAACGACGTTCCATAGAATGTAAACGTGACACAGCAGCTTGTAGTGTGTCACCAAACGATGGAGTAGAATTTATAAATGGCAAATGAACGATATAGCGACCTTCAGGAGAACGTGAAAAGGTTTGTCGAAAATGAGTCTCTGCAAGATCCTCACATGGATGATTTTTAGAACAAGAACTAACCTCTTCCAGCTCCCAGAATTTTTTCAAAAGTTGATCAATATCAAATGTAGAAGTAAGAGAAGATAACGATAAATTCTTTTGATCAATAAGGCATTCTCCGGTGATAATCCAACCGAAGAAAGTTCGATGTGCGAATGGAGTACCCTCCTGACCCTTGATTATATTGCCATCTAGAATATTCCAAAGTTTATCTGCTCCTATCAAGGCATCAACAGGACTTGAAATATTGAATGTAGGATCAGCGAGTTCCAAATTACGAATGTGCGTAAATGAAGAAGTATCAATAGAACCAGTGGGCAAATTTGGAGTAAGCTTAGAAAGAACGAACACGTCAACTGGAAAGTGTCCTGATTTGAATCGCGAATACAATTTGAGCATGGGCTCGTGGAAGGCCGAGTTTTTGCTCAAACGATTCCGAAACAAAAGAACTCTGAAAACCGGAATCCAATAAAACACGGCAGGTAACAAAATTTCCTTGAATGTCCTTAACCTTGCAAACTATAGTTGGTAAAATTGCTTGTCTATTACCTAAACAATTTCGATGTGAATGGTTACTAACAATTACAGAACCTGAAGATTTTTGTGAATCTGCAACAGAATTTACCACTTGCTGAGGAGGATTTGATTTTTCACTTTCAGGGTGTACTAAATAATGATGCTTAGATTTGCACAGGCGACAGCGATAAGACGAACGACAATTATTGACCGAACGGCCAGCCTTGAGACAAGTAAAGCAAAGTAATTTTTGTTTTACGAACTCCCGCCGAGCCTCAGTGGTTAAAGCAACAAATTTGGAACATTGACCCAACAAATGTTCATCATTACACATTGGACAACGTGATGAACCAGGTTTTGCTTCAGCAAGGTGTGCTCGAATGGATGTTGGATGCTTAACACGTGAGTTTTGGGAACGATTAAGCGATTGATTCCAATGCATCACAGCGAAGTTGTAAAAAATGTAAAAGTTCCTTTATCTCACAATTATCACCAGACCCTACCTCCTTTGCCCAAGCTTCC
Source organism: Dasysyrphus albostriatus (assembly GCA_946251815.1). NCBI lineage: Eukaryota > Metazoa > Arthropoda > Insecta > Diptera > Syrphidae > Dasysyrphus > Dasysyrphus albostriatus. The sequence continues at coordinate 130,041,819 of OX276335.1, read as the reverse complement.
TTGGTTTCCTGATCTCACTTAAGCAGCAAAATGTACACTAACCATGGATCACGACCCTCGGCTTTGAGAGCTTTCAAAGCTCTAATGCACTCATCAGCACCATCAGAAACCTTTCTCAAAAGCACTACATTACTTGATGAAACTGTGGGAAGCGACAAGTAATCCTGAATATGGGAATTGACGATGAGATTCGAACTATCATATCGATTTTTAAACCCCTCCCACGCGTCTATATGATTGAGATTAGATACCGGAATTTTGCTAATTAAATCTGCAGGACGATCGCCAAGCAACGATTTGAGGTAACGAAACTTTTGAGATTCCGATGTGTCATCCCTTTCGTCTATGGACCCAATGAACAAATCCCTAAAACAAGGCCATTCCTTGTAGTCTCCGGTAAATGGCGGAATATGAAACGTTGGCAAGGAAACCGATTTCAATTTTGTCGAATCTTTAAATGTCTTTAAGAACGAAGATTGCTGCCGTGCAAGGTCTTCGACAACCGATTCGTTTTTTTCCAATGGCATTGATGGAATTCGCGCGCGAAGAGTTTCAGTCAAAGTTGCTTGAGCAACCAAATATTTTTCTTCGTATTCAGAAAGGTCGATGTCTGAATCATCGAATTTAGGATCATCGACGAATTCTATTAAATCATTTATTAGAGTCTTAAGTTGATCCCACGTGTTTTCGAGAGCTCTCGATCTTAGCTCAATCAAGTCTAAGCCAAAATCATCCGAAATGTTTTCTGCGAACGTAGCCGTCTGAGACAAAGATCTCTTAGCAACCGATATCTTTTTCTGTATTTTGTTCATAATTTTTAAGACACGTTGCACGAGGTTAAAGTTTGATTTCGGGATTTGATAAGTCCAGCAAAAAATAATTATTACCGAACTTTTTGTTTAAAAATTCTAGGCACCGGAATTAATAAAAACAAAAAATCGGACTTAAAGGACCAATAAATGTTTGAGAATAGATATTATACTAGGCAAATCAAAAAGTTCTAATGATGAATGATTTCAGTTTATTTTTGATTTTAATTTACAGTATCCAAAATAATTGATTGCCTATGCACCACACAATGTTTAAAAAATTAGATGTTACCTTCTCTATGATCTCTATCCAAGTGAACGAGAATACAACTGAATTATGCAGCTAGGTACTGCCGTTAACAATTAGTTATTATGTGATAAGAAAAAAGAGTAAGTTCCGTAAGTAAGTATGCATAGAAATCATTACATAAGAGTTGACAATTAAATATCTGCAAAGTACAGATAGTAACTAATTTGTTGGTAGAGTAATTTCAATTTGTATAACAGTTTAGTTAAATGAACAAGTTAAGTTAATATCAATGATTAATTAAATATAAGTCTTACGTAATGAAAAGCAAATGATTAATGCGGAACAGGTTCATTTTCGTTTTTAATAAAAGTTTTATTTTCCGGATATTGAGTTATAATTGGTTTTAATTGTGGAATAATAGTTTAATGTGATTTTTTTCTTCCATAAGTTCTTTTAATTTTAATTTGTTCATTTTCGGTTTCTTGTGAAGTAAATTGACAAGAACTATTTTTATAATAAGTAACATTTTTATTTTTATAAGGAATTTCAAATTTTTTTAAATAATTTCATAGTGTTTTTTTATTGATATTATAAATTCTAGAAAACGCAGCTATACTGTGATTTAAAAAATCATTATTAATTAATAAATTTATAAATTCTTCATACGTGTATTTATTTTACTTATTTACTATGTTTTACGGTTTGTTCCATATTTTACGGAAAATCAATTACCATATTATACAGTAAATCAATTACCGTATTATACAGTAGGACCGTATTTTATAGTAAAAACCGTAAAATACAGTAAAGTACTAAAAAATAAATAAAAAATTTCTTTAATAAATGGAGGCAATAGTTAAATATGCTGAACAACATTCAACTTATCTTAAAGATATAGATGAATAAGTAGAAAATTTTCCTTTGATAAAAGAGACGTTAGAAAATTCAAATAATGATTTGACAAAAATTTTAATCAATCTAATTATCCTCAAGAACAGAAAAAACTAGCATGTCAAGCGATTATTTATATGAATTCTATGTCAACAGAAAAAGAAACTTTTAAATATTTATCTGAAGAGTATAGAAAATTATATAGTAAATATGTATAAAAATTTTACTATTTTATATAAACAAGAAAATGAAAAATTAAGAAAAATAACAGATCAATCAAAAAAGAAATTATAAGAAAAGAAACAGAAAATTTAATAAATGTTATTATAAAAACTGTCAATAATAAAGAAATCAGTAAAAATAGAAAAACAACTATTTAACAAGCTATATTAAATGCTAAAGATGATTTAAATGATAGAATTTTTGATAATGCAGATTTAAAACATAAACAATTAAATGATATAGATGCAGTTGCTATTTCTGTAAATTCAGGTGGTAATAAAAATAAGAAAAAATAAAAAAAAATAAAAAAATAAAATCTTTTGTAAATCATTAATAATTTTTTTAAATTTTTATTACTTAAATTAATTGCAATATGTTTGAATCATTTATAAACATTATAATGAATATATTAAATTTTATTGATTATATTGATATAATTTTATATAATGAAGTATTTGGCTATAATCATAAATTACTTTTTATAATCATTAGTATTTCAATAATTATATATTTTTTAATAAAAAAATATTTAACTATGAGAATGAATTTCTTTTAATAAACAAGAAATATAAAATGATTTTTAAAAACGTTTAGTTTTTTTTATTTAAAAAAATTTATAACCTAAATAAAAAATAAAAATGGAAGACAAAAAAAATAAGAAACAATTATATCACCGAACTATAAATGGTGAAAAAGTTTTATTATCTCCAATGAATGGTAAACAAAATTGTTTGACATGTTTAATTGAAAAAGATTTATCTGAATTTTATGGAAAGGGATATTGTAAACAATGTAGGTATTTAAAATATAATACAGAAAAAATTCTTTGTTTATGTGGAAAAGAATATGTTAGATATTGTAAAGCAAGACACTTTTCTTCAAAATATCAAATATCAAAAACTCAAAATAAAGGAAATAATGTTGAGGCATAAACATCACATTTTTCATTTTAATTTACTTTATTTATTGAAAATTTATTTATTTTTTAAGAACGTTGTAAACTTTTTTTTTTATAAACATTTTTTCTTATAAATGGAAACAAATTTTAAAGAACCAAATTTAACAATTAATAAAACAGTTTCAGAAAAGTAATGAGACAGTATAGAAATAATTTTAATCCACCTTCGGGGTGGGCTGCATTAAAAAAGAATGAATTAATAATTCTTATTAATAATTACATCACTAATCATAATGAATCAATAAGTCAATCTTTTTTTAATAATTTGTATTCATATGATTTTCTAGAAGAAAATATTCGTAATAGAAATGTAGTACATGTACCAATAGCACGAAATGCATTTGGTAATCTTGTTACAGATATTACTTTTACAAATGATGAAACTGAAGATTTATTTTTGCATTTTCAAATAGTAAGAAATGATTATATAAATTATTTTTTCAGAGATCATAATAAATATACAAATTTTCGATTAAGTTTGTTTATTATATAATAAAACAAAATGTTAGAAATAATCAGGATGAAGATTTTTATGTTCAATCATTTACAAGTTTAGTAAATAAAAAAAATTATTTAGAAATGTTTGATGAAATGGAAAGAAATGTTATTCAAAAGTTTGAAGATAGAATAACTCAAAATACTGGTTATATTTTTCGTTATATTGTTGAATTTGGTATTCAACGTAATCAATGCCAACCACTTGTAGGGGGTTATTTTATTGAATTCAATAATAAAAATTGTGTCAATACTTAAAATAATTATAGTAAATGTATTTTATATACCATTCTTTATTTTATACATCAAAAAGATCTTGTAAAAAATCCTCAAAGACCATCAAAATACAAAAAATATTTGAAAGGAATAGAAAATGATGAAAAATATAAAAATTTAAAAATGAAATATCCTTTTAAGGTAGAAGAAAAACATATAAGAAAATTAGAAGATTATTTTAATATTACTATGAATTTTTATTGTTTTGAAGATGATGAAGAATATAATGATTTAGAACAAATTCAAAGTTTATATATAAGTGATTCTTTTGAACCAAATGTTAATATATTACATGTTGATGTTTTATTTTTAGAAAATGATGAAAGATGTCATTTTATTCCTATTAAAAATTTATCAGGTTTTTTGAGTGGAAAAATTCATCATAGAGATCATCATTTAATAATTTTTAAAAAATGTTTTCGAAAATTTAACTCTAATATAGAACTTGAAGCTCATAAGAAAATTTGTTTTGAGAAAAAAACAGATAATATAATTCAAAATTTTAAATTACCAGAAGAAGACAAAAATATTTTAAAATATAAAATACTTGGAGCAGAAATATATCATCCATTTATTTTATATCAAGGTTTTGAATGGTCATTAAAGAAATGTGATATTGTTAAAAATAATACAAAATTATTTAATGAACATGTACCTAATAGTTTTAGAATTTATAATAATTATTTTAAAGAATTTAAGCCTTATATTTCAGAAGGTTCAAAATTGGTAGAATATTTTCATAGTTATCTTAAATTAGCAGCAAAATCATATAACAGAATAATTTAAATTAGTAAACCAGCAATTAAAGATGATGAATCAAATAGAAAATTTGAAAAAAACTAAACAATGTGAAATATGCTATAAAAATTATAATAGTGAAAATGTAGTTAAAACGGGGGATCATGATCATTTAACTGGAAAATATAGAAGGGCATTATGTACAACTTGTAATTTTGCATGTAAATTACCAAAAGTTAGAAATGTTGTAGTTCATAATTTCAAAGGGTATGATAGTAAATTAATTATAAAAAATGTGGATAAAACAGATGAAAATAATTCTAATTCTAGTACTGAAAAATTTAGACAATTTAGAAAAAAAATTCAAATTGATGCATATAACATAAAATGTGTTTGAATGAAAAATGTAAATATGAATATAATTTTAAATCAAGTAAATGTTGTTATAAATGTAAATCAACTGAATTAATAGATTAATATTACTCCTGCTGAAACTAAATGGAAACAGTGTGTGAAATGTAGATATGAATATAATTTACCAAAAAATATTTGTTGTTATAAATGTGAATCTACTGAATTTATAAATTGGATAGATCGTGATATAATTGAATTAAGATTTATAGATTCTTTAGCATTTATAAATTATAGTTTAGATTAAGCAATTACAAATTTATTAAATATAAACACTGCATATTATTGTCTCTGTAATAAAATGAGAGAATTAAAAGAACCATCTTTTAAAATAATTAATGATAAAATCTATGAAAAATCTATCTGTACATATTGTAATAAATGTGAAAATTAATTATGATCATCTTAAAAATTTTAATTGTGTATTCAAGGATATTCCAAAAGAAGAAATATGTTTTTTACTTAGAAAAGGTGTTTATCATTATGAATTTATAGATGATATAAGTAAATTAAATATGAAACATTTACCAAAATATGAAGAATTTAATTCAAATTATCTGGTTCTATATCAAAGAAAAGTTATAAATTTGCTACAGAATTATGGAATTATTTTAAAAACAAAAGAGGACATTTTTGGAATTTTAAAGATTATCATTATTTATATATAAAATTAGATGTAATTTTATTGGCAGATGTTTTTGATAATTTTAGAAAAATGTGTCATAAAAATTATAGTTTAGGTCCAATTCATTATGTAAGTGCATCACATTTAAGCATAAATGCTGCTTTAAAATTTACTAGACAACAATTAGAATTATTAACTAATTTGTAAATGTATGAATTTTATGAAAAAGGTATAAAGGGGGGTATTTCACAAATTAGTCATGATTATGCAAAAGCAAATAATTGTTATTATTATAATGATAATATAGAACAAGTTTGTAAATTGTCTAAAATAGAAGCTGAGAAAAAAGGAATATATGAATGATATATTTATATGGTTGGGCAATAAGTCAAAAATTATCAATTGGGGGTCATAGATGGTTATATTATGAAGATGTAATAACTCTTACACCAGAATTTATTAAAAGAAAAAAAATTGAAAAATTGGATTATTGTATAGATGTTGAAGTTGATTTAGAAATCCCACAAAATTTACATAATTTTTATAATGATTATGCACCTGCGCCAAATCATAAAACACCTAAAATATTGTCAAGTTTACAAAATGAAATGATTGATAAAAAAATTGGTTCAAAACCAAATGAAAGAATTCAAAAACTTATTTGTAGTTTAGAAAGGAAAGAAAAATTTGTTTTAAATATAAGGCTTTTACAAGAATATTTAAAACAAGGTATTAAATTATTAAATATTCATAGGGGTATTGTATCTAATCAAAAAGCATGGTTAAAACCATATATTGATAAAAATACTGAATTGAGAAAACAGGCTAAAAATAATTTTGAAAAAGATTTCTTTAAATTAATGAATAATTCAGTTTTTGGAAAACAAATGGAAAATGTAAGAAATAGATTAAATATTAAAATTGTAAGAAGTTCAAGAATTATGCAAAAAATTGGTTCAAAACCATATGAAAGAATTCAAAAACTTATTTGTAGTTTAGAAAGGAAAGAAAAATATGTTTTAAATATAAGGCTTTTAAAAGAATATTTAAAACAAGGTGTTAAATTATTAAATATTCATAGGGGTATTGTATCTAATCAAAAAGCATGATTAAAACCATATATTGATAAAAATACTGAATTGAGAAAACAGGCTAAAAATAATTTTGAAAAAGATTTCTTTAAATTAATGAATAATTCAGTTTTTGGAAAACAAATGGAAAATGTAAGAAATGGATTAAATACCAAAATTGTAAGAAGTTCAAGAATTATGCAAAAATTAAAAAGCAAAGCTTGTTATCAAAATAGAAAAATTATTGATAGTGATTAAGTAATTGTTTTTGGAAAAAAGCTACAGTTAAATTAAATAAACCATTATTTGGAGGAATGGCTATTCTTCATTTAGCAAAATTATTAATGTCTAAATTTTATGTTCAATTAAAGAAAAAATATGAAAATAGAATGAAATTACTAGGTGCAGATACTGATTCATTTATTATTTATTTTGAAGGAAAATCATTAAATGATACTGAATTTGATATTTATGAAGATATGAAAAAAGAAATAGATTTATATGATACAAGTGATTATATAGATAATTTCCCTATAGATGGATTGAAGTCATATAAAAATAAAAAAACACCTGGAAAATTCAAAGATGAATATAATGGAATACCTATTAGAGAATTTTGTGGTCTAAGATCAAAAATGTATTCATTTAGAACCGATAATAGTCAAATGAAAATATGTAAAGGAATTAAGAAAATGAATATAAGAGTTTTAACATTTGAAGACTATAAAAATTGTGTGAATAATTTAAAAAATAAAAAGGTAACTATTCATGGTATTAGATCTATTAAATTAAAGTTATATACTTAGCTATATACTTAGAAATAAGAAAAACTTAAACTAGGCATCATTATATAATCATTAAAATTAACACCATATTTTTGTTTATCTTTTAATAAATTATAAAGAAAAATAATTTTTTTTTTAAATTCATTTTGGAATTTTAGATATTTTATTATCTGTTTTTTTTTCTATTATTTTTTCGATAGATTTCCATAAATTTTTATTTTCTTGGATATTTTTACTTAAATGTTCAAATACTGCCAGTAGAGTTGCTATATCTGAAATATCTTTTTCTAATACCTTTTTAAAATCATTTATATAAGTTTGAAAATTTGATTCTATATCCTTAATATCTTTATTCAATTCTTCTTTTAATTTTTTAGTATCAGATTTTAAATTTTCGGTATTAATTTCCAATATTGGAAATACAAGATCTTTTACATCTGTTTTTACTTTTTCAGTGTTTTTATTAAGATCTTTTAAATTATTTACATGAATTTGAACATATGATCTAATATATTCAATATCTTTATCATATTTTTCATTTAATTTTTTAATATTTTTATTAATATCAGATTTTAAATTTTTGGTAGCTTTTTCTAATTTTGAATTTTTACTATCCATATTTGTTTTAAAATTTGAAAATTCACTTTCTAATATTTTTATTTTATTATTCATTAAAGAAGTATTATAATTATTGGATTAATTATTTTTCCTTCCAAATTTATCAATTCCCATTTAATTAAAAAAAATTATATAATATTTTCTTCTTTTAATTCTTCAATTATATTCATTATTTCATTATGTATTTCGGGACTATCATTACCAGCTTTATTTACACCAATAAGTAATAATAATCTCTCTTTTAATTCATTGGTATTATTCCAGTAAATATATTCAACTGGTAATTTTGTATCAATTTTAAAATGTTGTTCTATTCCTGATCCGGTTTTTTCTGTTTTTAAAATTTAATTTTTCTCTAATATAGGTTTTATAAAATTCATATATTTATTTCCTACATTTGATTTAATATTTTTTGAAGATTTATCAAAATTACGCATATATGCAAATGTTATTAAAATAATATGTTCATTGTTTTGTAAATCTTCTTCTGTTATTTTTACTTGATTTGGTTCTTTTTACATTAATAATTCAGATAAACCTTTAGTTCCAATATATGGTTTACCTTTTAGAATAATATCATTATTATTTATTTTAATTTGAGAATCTCCAATCCAAAGATCATTTCCATTTTCTGTTCTTATTCCATAAATATTATCACAAACTTTTGCTTTGGGTGAATTTAAAGTTAAATATTTTGCGGCTATATTTCCAATTCCTTTTTCAACATATTTTATTGGGGTTATTGAAGGATCATCATTTTTAAGTTTTTTAAACCTTCATTTAAATTATTACTATTTGTAGCAGATTGACTTAATGGTAACATAATTTATTGAAAATCTTCTTTTATTTGATCATGTTTTATTACTTTGTTAAGATTTTGTTCTTTTAATTTATTTTTTAATTCTTTTGCAGATTTAGCATAAGCATTTAAATTTTTATCTGAAACTTTACTGTTCATCTTTTATTTATAAATAAATTTATTTATTTTTTTTTTATAATGAATAAGGAATTAAAAATAGTAAAAGAATTACATAAACCAGTTCGAAAAAATTTTAAACAAAGAAAAATAATTACTAAAGGAATAAATGAATTATGGACAGCTGATTTACTTATTATGACAACTGTAGATATACAAATAAATAAAGGATATACTCGTAAATATATGTTAAACGTTATTGATACGTTTTAAAAATTTGCATGGATACAACCAATAAAAAAGAAAGATGGTAAATCTGTTGCAGATGCATTTTCTGAAATTATTAAAGAATCTCAAAATCCTACAAAATTACTTCATCTTGATTCTTGAAAAGAATTTTTAAATTTAAATTTTACTAAAATATTGAATAAATATAATATAAAAATTTATCAAACTTTAAGTAAAAAAAAAATCTTCAATAGTAGAAAGATTTAATAGAACAATTAATGAAAAATTAAAAGTTTATTTTGAAATTCAACAAAATACTAATTGGATTAATGTCATTGATAAAATTTTACATGAATATAATTATAAAAATGTTCATAGAACTATTGGAATGAGACCGTGTGAAGTAAATAAATATAATGAAAAAGAAATTTTAAATAAAATTTTTCCTGTTATACGAGTAGAATCTAAAGAAAAACAAGTATTTAAAATAGGAGATAGAGTTAGAATATATTGCTTTAAAAAAATATTCGAAAATAAATACAGAAATAATTGGACTCATAAAATTTTTTTTATTAGTGAAATTCATTTAACTCATTCTATTACTCATTCCATTCAATAAAAGATTTAAATAATGTACCTATTTTAGGTAAATTTTATAAATATGAATTACAAAAAACTGAATTTTAAATTTCAATTTATTTAGATATTCTGTGATTCTTTTTACTTATTTAAAACATTTAAACATATTTAATTTTGATTTGAAAAATAAATATTTAAAATTGTTGACTTATTCTGTATTTAAACAATAATTTTATTTTTATGGTTGTTTATCTGAAAAATAATGCGTGTCTGGAAATTATTTCTAATGGATATTTAAAATTGTGAATTTAGTCTGTACTTGAACAAAAACTTTTTTCAAATTATTATTACCGTTTAAAAATATCCAATATTATGTTGAAAGTATTGCCTCTTTATCGAAAAATGTGGACGTATCTGAAACTGCCATTACAAATACTACTGTTGTGGTCTACTGGCGAAAGAATTTTTATGTACACTTTCCATGCTTTGTTTCTTTTATTTCGGAGTGTTCCCAGCTCCTTCGTATACCATGTATGGCAAAAGTTTCTATTTTTTGATATTTTTGAAGGGACAGTTTTATTAATGCAGCTGTTAAGGATGGAATAGAAACTTGAAACTGCTTCGTTTATATCGCTGGACACTGATATATTCTCAATACCAGACCTAGCTAATTCATCTGAGAGCAACTGAAAGTTTGCCCTTCTGAAGTCAAAACTATATGAACAATCATAAGGGTAACTGTTTTCAATAAGATTGATTGACTGCTCAAGTCAAAAAAAAATATCCAAAGGAGGATGATAGTTATCTATGTTAGTAATTCCGGAACTAGATTCTAGAACCAGAGTACTATTAGCGTCTGAAGAAAATACCAAATCAAGAATTCGATTTTTACAGTTCCTAACACAACTTATTTGCTGTAAGTCAGTCGAAATTATTCTATCTAGAAGCAGCAACTCATTTTGAGAAGAAGTTAAAGAAGCTTATTGGTAGGATTCGTCATCAGAGGGAACCCACTCTATGTGAGGTAAATTAAAGTCACCAAGATATATAATGTTGCTGTTGGAGCAAGACAAGTAAATAACAAAATCCAAGGCCTTAGGAGTTCAACGAAAACTTCGCATGAACTTTTCGGGGGAATATATGCATTTAAAATATACAATTGTTTGGACTGTATAGTTAATTTTAAACAAATTAATTCAATAGAGAGTATTGTGTATTCAATTAAACGTGCAAATAGGTTTTAGTATATATATTTAACACACGTTATAACGGGTGATTTTTTAAGAGGTTTAGAACTTAAAAAAAAAAAAACACACAAAAAATTCGAAAAAATGAATGAAACATTTATTTGAATCGATAGTTTGAACCTTGCAATTTAATGTTTAAAGATAATTTCATGCAAATGTTGACCGCGGCTGCGTCTCAGGTAGCCCATCCGCTGAGTCCAATTTTGGCATACTCTTTCACACATATCGGCTGGTATCTCACGAATGAATGCATGGATGTTGGCTTCCTTGTCCCTTTAGACATTAACCTTGACATACCCCCACAAAAAATAATCTAATGGTGTCAAATCGCACGATCTAGGCGGCCAATTGACCGGCCCGAAACGTGAAATTAACTGTTCACCAAACTCGCCTCGCAATTGCGCCATTGTTTCGCGTGCTGTGTGGCATGTGGCACCGTCTTGTTGAAACCACATATCATGCAAGTCAAGAACTTCCATTTCGGGCAAAAAAAAGTTTGTTATCATCGCTCGGTAGCGTTCACCATTGACAGTAACGCTGAGATTCGCATCATCTTTGAAGAAATATGGCCCAATAATGCCACCGGCCCATAAACCGCACCAAACAGTGGCTTTTTCGGGATGCATTGGTAGCTGTTGCAATGCTTCTGGCTGATCTTCACTCCAAATGCGGCAATTATGCTTATTTACGTACCCATTCAACCAAAAATGAGCCTCATCGCTGAACACAATTTTTCGATAAAAAAGCGGATCCTCGGCCAGCTTTCCAAGAGCCCATTCACCAAAAATTCGGCGTTGTGGTAGGTCGGCTGGCTTTAGTTCTTGCACCAGCTGTATCTTAAAAGGCTTTACGCCCAAATCCTTCCGCAAAATTTTCCACATAGTGCTGTAACAAAGGCCTAACTGCTGGGAACGGCGCCGAATCGACATTTCGCGGTCTTCTGTCACACTAGCTGATACGGCCGCAATATTTTCTTCACTACGCACAGTACGTAAACGTGTTGGTGGTTTAATGTCCAACAAAGTAAATTTGGTGCGAAATTTGGTCACAATCTTCCGAATAGACTGCTCAGAAGGTCGAGAATGCCGACCATAAAATGGAAGCAGCGCGCGATGAACAATTCGAACCGAGCACGAATTTTGATAGTAAAATTCAATAATTTGCAAGCGTTGTTCATTTGTAAAACGATCCATGGTTAAATTGCAAACCAAATTGAAGCTGTTTGACAGTGACACAAGGTACTAAACACACGTCAGCTGTCAAAACCAGTGTTGCTAAAACCAAACCAGCTAAAAAATCACCCGTTACTATACTAGGGTTTAATATTACAATTTACATTAACGGTAGGTTATGAAAAACAAGTTAATTAAATGATAGGTTAAGCGAGAGTGGCCAACGTGCACACCTGTGGAGAGAGAAGACGGATGTCAAAAACCCCATTTCATTCATGTTGTAGTTGGTAGCAATGTTAGACAACGGTTACAGGGTGCGTTTGCAACACTCCTTCGCCCAAAGATGAAACTACTTCCGAGGTCTGAGTCTTTTTGCGAAGCCTGTCTGATCGGCGAGGTTCCGGGCGAGTTTCTAATCATTTAGTAACTGCTGTAGGATTGGCAGAGCTCTGCTCCATAGATCTTCGACGGACTTGGTCAGCATGGCGATGAATTTCTTTCCCACCTTGGGCCTCAATTAGTACTGAAACAGGACCCTTGACTTTTGATATTTGGCCTGGTACCCACCTTGGTCCTTCTGTATAATTTCGATACCAAGCTGGTTCACCATTATCGTAATTATTTTGCTTCGAGACATCTTGCTTAAGTGAACCTCTTACTTGAACAGGTATCGATTTGGGATGCAGCTTGTCGAAATATGTGCGAGGTCAGCGATTGAAAAGCAACTCCGCTGGCGAACGCCCTGTAGAAGAATGTGGGGTTACGTGTTGGTTTAACAAGAATAGTGCTAGACGTAAACGGATATCTCCATTTGGGATCTTCTTTAAATATTCTTTCGTAGTGTGTACCATGCGATCCACTTGGCCATTGGTTGATGGGTGAAATGGAGGTGAAAAGATATGTTTAATTAAATTATTTTCGAAAAATTTGTTAAAATCGTAGGATGTAAAGGCTGAGCCATTGTCCGAAACAATGACATCCGGTATGCCATGGGTAGCAAAAAGCTGCCTTAGAACGGTCAAGGCACAGACGGATGAAGTAGAAGTCACTGGATGAACCTCCATCCATTTGGAGTACGAGTCTACCACCAGGAAGAAAAGATTTCCTTTGAATGGACCCGCAAAATCTATATGGATCCTGCTCCAAGGATTCTTGTCCTCCTTCCAAGTAAATCCTTTGATGTGAGAAATATCAGGACGCGTCTGTTGGCAGATATTGCAACGCTTTACTGTCTGTTCGATGTCACCATCTATTTTCGGCCACCAAACATAGCTCCTTGCCAAAGCCTTCATTCGAACTATCCCAGGATGGTTCGCGTGCAGTGCAGTTAGAAGTTTTGAACGATGAATTTCAGGAACTACCACTCTCTGAACCCATACTAGACATCCTCGGATAAATGAAATCTCGTTCCTCCGATCGAATAAAACCTTATAGTCTGGTTCCGTGGTAGTTGGCCATCCCCTAAAGGTCCAATGTAAAACACGTGATAAAATCTTATCCTTTTTGGTGTGTTTTGCAATGTCATTTGCCTGTAGCATCATCAAGACTACTTCTTCCTAATCTTCTTCTGGACAATTTGATTTGTCAACTGGTAGATGACTTAACGCATCGGCATGAGCGATTTCCTTGCCTGGCTTGTGTTGAAGATTGTAACTGTAGGCGCTTAAGAAAATTATAATGCGAAGCATTCTCTCGGAAATGGTATTTGGAGTAGGTTTGTCAGGTGAAAACAGACCCAACAGCGGTTTGTGGTCTGTATATATCAAGAATGGTCTGCTGTATAAATATTCATGAAACTTCTTGATACTTGCAATTATCGTTAGCGCTTCTATATCTATTTGTGTATAGTTGCGCTCTGTTTTCTTTAGAGTCTTCGAATATTATGAAATCGCTCAGATCGCGCTCAGATCTATCTGGCAATAAGTGTGCTAAAACGGAACCAACTCCGTAAGGTGAAGCGTCACACGTAAGTATGACTGGTAGTTTCTCATTGAACGGCATTAGCACACTGTCTGACGATAAGAGATTCTTAAGATTTTCGAAAGAAGTTTGGCGAATCCTTGTCCACTTCCATGGTGAATCTTTATCTAGGAGTCTATGAAGAGGCTCTGCCAAGGTAGCCTTCGAGCGAAAAAATGAATGATAGAAACTCAAGAGCCCTAAAAAGGTTTGCAGTTCACTTTTATTTTTCGGTGCAGGTGTATTTTGTATCGAAAGCATTTTTTTTTGTAAGGGATGTATTCCGTCTGAATCTGTGCAAAAACCCAAGAATTTAATGGACGGAACATCGAACATGCATTTTCCCTTTCGCAATTTAAGACCAGCTGTTCGTAATCGATCAAAAACGAAGTTTTCTAGCTAAGCCTTCAGAATCTTCTCCAACTACAACCACATCATCCAAGTAGCACACAACACCATCAATGCCATGCAACAACCCTGACATGCACTTTTGAAATTCACCAGGCACGGAAGAAATACCAAATTGTAGTCTTTTAACCTTGAACGCACCTTTATGCGTAGTAATTGTTTGAGCTTGAGCAGTTTCGTCATCGACAGTAAGTTGCTGATACGCCTGGGCCAGATCCAACTTTGCAAATACGGCCCCGTGTGGCAGATTTGCAATCAGTTCATGCATTGAGGGAATCGGATAACAATGTGGCTGCAAAGCCTTGTTTAAGGTTGCCTTGTAGTCACCACAAATACGTATGGAACCATTTGATTTTGAAACGGAAACAATTGGTGTCGCCCACCTTGAATAATCTACAGGCTCGAGAATTCCCTGTGATACCATGCGGTCTAACTCCACTTCTACCTTTGATCGGATCGCAAAAGGTATCCTAGCAGGTAAATGAATTGATGCAACCTCTGGATTCACCGAAAGTGATATGGCTGGTCCTGTATAAACTTCCAATTCGTTAGAGAATAAATCATAAAAATCATTCACCACTTCGTGAACAATTGAAGACGATTGAACTGAATGAACGCCTTGAATAGAGATTCCCAAGGGTGCAAGCCAATTACAACCCAAAATGTTCGTGCGTGTGCCAGCAGCAATGAGAAGTGATAGATTTCGAATTTCTCTGCCTTTTTACAAGACGTTGACTGGACATTCTCCTTTAAAGGTAATCGAATTCCCTTGAAAATCCATAATTTTTGTTGCTACTTTTGATAACTGTGGTTTGAATTGTGGCCATAACCTCTCAAAACTATAATCAGAAATGATTGTGAAGTTGGAACCGGAGTCAACTTCGAACTCGCATTTACAATTATATTCGTTCGTTGCTTTAAATTTGGCACGCATGAAATCTGATTGACTACGGAATTTGCCAATTTCCTAGAATTTGTGTGACTCTGACCATCTCTCTTACCACCCCTACATACCTTCTTTATGTGTCCAGTTTTGCCACAGTGGTTGCAGATAGCTGTGCAAAACTTGCAAGCAGAACGTTGGTGTGAACCTCCACAGCTGTAGCATCAACCTGACTCAAAACCAACTGTGCTGTTTTTTGTAAATCTAGCATTTTTGTACTTTTCTTTTGTATAGTCTTTCAGTACGGCGTTAACTTGATCATCGCTAATATTTACTTGATGAAGGCACATTTGCTTTGATAGTTTGTATAATGCGGATGGCTGCTTCTGCTGCAGCTGCCTTTTCCTGGGCAGCTTGTAATGTAAGCGCTGGTGTTGCTATGAGCTCTTGTTGTAACCTGCTATCACGAAGTCCACACACAAACCGGTCTCGTAGCATGCAGTCCAATGAATTGCCAAAATTGCACTGGCTTGCAATTTTTCTGCAACGTAGTCTATAGTTTTTTCATCGGGAAACTGGTCACACTTGAAGAAATTGTAGAATGATGCAATCTCAGAAGGCGGTGGAGAGAAATGATCAGAAAGAGTCTTACAAATTGTATCATAATCAAGTTCGGTTACCTTTTTCGGAGAAATTAATAATTCCAATAAATCCAATAATGGTGCTCCGCAAACAGTAAGAAATGTTGCACGCTTAAGGCTTGCTACTGTGACTCCATTGGTTTCTAAAAATATGTCGAATCATCTTTTGCAGGATCCCCAAGTGGACTGCTTGGAAACATCGAACACTTCAATGTGTTTTTTCAGTGGGCATTGCACTTGTTCCTGTAGGATGAAGTCGACTTTTTGCAATTAATGAATTGTCTGTAGAATCTTTTGTCTTAATAGCAAGAAGTTTTATATCGAGATCACTGCTCTGAATTTCTTCGTCTTCGGATGAATCGGCCATTTGCGATTAATACAAACTTCCCAGCGATCCCATCCTCTTCGCCATTATTGTGTATTCAATTAACACGCAAGTAGATTTTAGTATATATATTTAATACACTTTATACTATACAAGGGTTTAATATTACAATTTACATTAACAGAAGGTTATGAAAAACAAGTTAATTTAATGATAGGTTAAGCGAGAGTGGCCAACGTGTACACCTCGTGGAGAGAGAAAAGACAGATGTCAAAAACCCCATTTCATTCATGTTGTAGTTGGTAGCAATGTTAGACAACGGTTACAGGGTGCGTAGGCAAAATAGAGGTTGAAAGGGAACAAAACATAAGAAGATGTAAATTTACTTCGAACTGCAATTAAAACACCACCTCCCCCTTCTTTTGGTTTATCAACATGACAATCTTTTCTGTAAACTAAGTTCCGTGTCCAAGAAACTAGAATTTAACCAAGAATGCTTGGGAGTTCGTATAGATATTAGCGGTTTGTTTTGCTGCGAAGCCCTCTTACATTTTGGTAGAAGAGGGTAATCCTATTGAGTTTTTCGGAGATGAAATTTTGAGAGCATTGCGCGTTTGTCCTTTTTTTCTTGAAGTAGTGAACTCTTTAACAAGAGCTTCAGAAGGCCAATTAATAATATCGCAAATAGAATCGAAAAACGAAGGATGTGTTACTACTTTGAAAGAGGAAATGAAACTATTTGGTTTACTAATTTTAGTACACTTAATGGAAGTGTTAGAGGGTATGCTATTAGTAGATACTAAATGGAAAATAATATCATCCGGAACAATATCAGGTTCCAAGCGTGAAATAAAAATAGATCTAGGCTTGGAGACTACTTTTATCGGTTAAGGATCAATATTTATATTAGGTAACCTTCCACAGTCCAAGTTAGGATCAACCGTCTCTAGTTTTATTCCAAGCTTGAACGGGAAAAAGTAATTCTAAATTATTACTGTCATGGTGGTTGGGATTCAAGGGCGGATCCAGACATTGCCCCAAGGGGGGGGTCACGTTTCTATCATCATCAATTGTACTTACGATATAGGGCAAGTTTTTTATTCGAGTAAAGTGGGTGGCACAATTCTGTCTGGTAGTCTGTCTGTATATTCCTTGACCTACAGCTACAGCCTAAGCCACTGAAGCGATTTTCTTCAAATTTTTAAATTATTATTTTTTTTATCCTTCGGAGGGGATATTTCTTACCTTCTAAAATTACGGTACTTGCTATACAACCATTAACAAGAAGCTTACTTATCTGAAAAACGGCTTCAACGAATTTAATAAAACCAATGGATTACTGTAGGTATGGTGAACATTCTGGAAAAAAATCCAAAAAACTGTTAATAACGGTACCTGCCATTTAAGGGTTTTTGAACTTCGATTTGTTTAAGGAATTTCAATCAAAATTTCCATGCAAAAGCTCCATAAAAATCTCAATAATATTGCATTTCAAAATAAAAATAAATGTTGGCCTTTTAAGAAGATATTAATTATTTTTTTGAAAATTCAATATTTCAAGAATGCGTTGATGAAATGTTTTGAAACAAGTTTATAAATGTATTTTTAAATTAATTATTATTTTATTTAATATAAGAAATTGCTTTTTAAGAAAATCGCTACAACGATTTTAATTTTTTGTTTGTGCTTATATTCATATTTCTTCAAGTTATCAAATCGGTTTTAAGCTTTAAGCCATTTGAAAAGTTGTTAAGCGATTAAAAGAAAAATTTAAATGCCCTTATTTTATATACATTTTTATATTCTTTATATATGTAATTACTGGCATATTTTAAAAGTTCTTAATTACAGGCAACTTGAACATCAGAGCAAGTACCTGCATTACAGTCGTACATTTTATTTCTATTGAAAATATTTTTTTTAAATAAATTAATTAATTAAAGAATTGAAGCCAGAACCATCATGCCACTAGATACTAAAAATATTGTTTAGGAAAAGTTTGTTTTTGCCCCTAAAATCTTAACTCTTTTACAATAAGATCGTATTTACTGTACAAGATCTATTTTGATCTTTTGCCTGGCAACTAGAAGCTACTTTTGTTATACTTACCACTTTCCTTAATGACATTTCCCGAACAAAACAAATTCATGAAACGTCAAAATTACAAATCAAAAATCTTTGTATTCCCAAAATGGTGCACCCAAGTTAGTGGGAAAGCGTAAGCAATTACAGTCTTGGGAAAATGAAGTAAAATGAGGAAGATTTTCCATAAAAAAAAGGCTTGCTACCACCCATGTCTTCAAGTTGTTCTATGCTTAAAGTTTCTTCATAGTGCTAGAAACTAAAAGTTAATCGCAATTTACAACTTAGTTGCCTTATGGTTGCTAGACCTTGATTTTGAGATTAAGCAAGCGATATGTCATTTAGGATATTTGCAAAGAATGTATGCGATCAGTAAAAAGTTTAACTTTAGAAATTTGTTGAGTTGGACCTAAAAAATTTTGAATCAACTGTAAAAGTTTTTCCAAGTACCGCCCAATTTTTCGCACTTCACTGTGAGAAATTTGCAAGATACTTAAATATCTTAAATATCGAAACTGCATTATTTATAGATCTTGAAAAATGATATCTCACACTAAGTAAAAATAAAACATTGCAAATGTCAACCAAAATCTCGAAAATTGAAATCTCGAATACCTACTCAAAATTGAGTGGTCACATAATTAGCGGGATTTTTATTTGCAAGATCTCGAATGCGAGTTTTTCATTTGCACGATTTTGTAATTTGTGCCCAATTCAAAAGGCCGCTGATAAAAGGTCAACTAGCTACATTAATTGGTTGTGTATTTGTTTTAATAGGATTTTAAAGTTTCTTTTAAATTCATTCCAGGTCACTGAACAAAATTTTTTGGTACCTTATTAAGGTTATCTTAAGAAATAAATATTTCATATCAAAGGTCACTAAATTGTTATTAAAGGTCACCTAGATTCATTTTTTTAAATGAATTTTCAAAGTTTTTTCATGGTTCAGTATAACTTTTTGAAAATGCGATGTCTGGAATATTATCTACTGTTACTACCTGTTCTTTTATGACCAGTAACCTTTCGAAGAGTACATATACGGGATGCCGTGGAATTTATAATCTGATTGGCTGAACAGAATGGAGACGGAGCTGCAATTGCAGCTGTAACTGGAATAGCTGTCAAAATGTTAAATACACACGAATCCAATGATACGAACAGAACATGACGCAGCTGCATACGGAGCTGCAGACGCAGCTGGACAAGTTTTGCATGCAGCTTTTTTAACGTTTCAGAATTGTGAGCGCAACCAAGTGCTTACATGGGGGTTGAACAGAGTTTCAAACTCTTTTTAATCTCTGATAAAGACATACAGTCATTTTAGCTTCCATTTCATAATTATTCATGTTAATTTTTGTTGAAATTTTTATTTTTGTGTTGGATTAAGTTCGCACAACTGACTTGAAAAGCCAAAACTGTCAGAAAGCAGTACAGCACATTGTAGGCGAGTAAAAAATCACGTACAGCATTTTTTGACAGCTATTCCAGTTGCAGCTCCAGCTCCAGTTGCAGCACTCTATTTTGGTCAAGCAGTGATTCGGTGTACGGTGTCAGAAATGTTCACAAAATCATCAAATCAATTTCAAATTATTTTTACCTTAAAACTATAGTAAACAAAAAGTAGAATTCTGTATTATTCTAGAAATGAAAAATTTTATTGTTTTTCTGACAGAGGAAAAACAATTTTTTTCAACTTTTCACAAACGATGTACATATCGTCGGCTTTCTGTAAAAACCTAGCAAGTCCTTAAATGACATTTTAATTTACTTTTGGTCAACAAGAATTACTGAATTCGAATATCAATGCCTAGTAACTGTGTAATGGTTTCTTTTGGCTCTATCAACCAGTTTTAAAACCTTTCATTATCTTAAAATTCTATTTTATTACCTTTTAAATCGGTGTTTTGTGTCATCTTAGCAATTTTTCAAATTCTAAATATGTTTTGACAGAAAACCGACAATATGTATTTTTTACTTTGATTTTTGTGTTTAAACTCTTTAAATACGCACGTTTAATTAAAATAAATTTGAAGGCGGATTACTCGTATATCCTTTGAGCAGTGAAATATTTTGTTTATGATTAATTGTTTATGATGAATTCATGTGTCTAATATTTTATATCTGGGAAAAGCCCCAGGGGGGGGGGTCATGACCCCCATGACCCCCCCCCCTTGTATCCGCCAATGTTGGGATTGCATTCAAGATTTGAGCATTTTGGGGGTGGAGAGCTTATAGCAACTAATGAGTTTTCGCAACCTCTTATATTATTACTTTTGGCACCAGATGATCCAGATTGGGCAACAAGATTCTCTTTTTCATTATTTATCGGAAAGAAACTGGATGAGGTTCGAATTAACTAAGTCGTCGTGTAGAAGTAGCACTATCAACCATATCATTTTTGAAAGAGAATGAGCTAACATTGGAGACAGCATCATTTAAATTAATAAGCAGTTCTTCAAATCTCTTCGACAGTTTTATAATGTCTGCTTTAAAAAAAGATATTTTAAAAACCATTTGAGATAACGAAAGCTTACGAAAGTCAGTGCAGTACCAAAAAGCAAATTTTGAGTTTGATATCTTTACAATAATAGCATTGGTTGACCCAATGCATTTTGCGTGGAAGAGATTACCACAAGATCCAAAACAGGCAAAAAGCGGTGTAAAAGGCTAACCTTCGCAGTTCTTTGCCGAGCAAACCATTATAAACTAAAATGAAATTATCAAAAGAAATTAAAAGAAAAAGAAATAAGAGGTCTAGAAAATAAAAATAAAAAAAAAAAAAAATCAGTTCGAACAACATATCCCCACCAAATGACAGGAATTTGACAAATAACGAAATAGACCAATACCTAGAACAAATGGACGAGACAATCAAACGAACAATGAACAGAACAATACCGAAATACAAACAACGGGACGCAACCGACATGTATCGGAACGCGACCATTGAAGCACTACACAGACAAAAAAGTGGACTGCTGACAAGACTAAAACTCTTGTACCGACGGTTTACTGACCCTCACGATGTGGACGATGTGGAGATTAGGACACTGAAGTCGTCGATCAAGAACATCAACCAACTAATTAAAGAGAACTATCGGTTGTCAATTAATTTGTATTGGGATAACAAAATTCGGGCCGTTAATTCTAGCGACCCGAGCATGTTTCCCCAAATTAACAAGATATTTAGAAGGAATGATCAGAACGATCTTCCGTCTCTCAAGCTTCAGAGAACGACAGACAACAGAGACGTACTTCTGACAGCAGGAATTAATCCAGAGGACGCCGTCTTGGACGATGACCTCTTTATTGTCGAAGATCCGCAGGAGAAAGTGGAGGCTGTGGGGGCTGCTTTCCAGCAAGTGTGCAAGGTAAATGCGTGCATTCGCCCCAATCATGACCTGGAAAACAGAGCCTTGCTCCATCACTTCTACCTTCGGGATGACATAACGCAATGGCGATCAGAGAACCTTGGTTTCACCGGGCTCAATGAAGATCATTTGGCAAACGCCATAATCGCCGAGCGAAATGGGCCCAGTTCCCTGTTAATTACGAAGGTGGAGCTCCAGCTCATCTTCGATTCATTAAAGAAGAAGAAGTCAGCAGGAATCGATGGCATATCCAACGTTGTACTTCGACATTTACCTCAAGAAGCATTAGACATTTATACCACTCTGTTTAACAACGCTCTGAATAATGCATATTATCCAGTGCGTTGGAAAACAGCTGTGGTGCATCCTCTCCCGAAAAAGGGAACGGACAACTCCAATCCGGCGAATCTCCAGTCGATAAGTCTTCATCCGAGTAGCAGCAACGTATTCGAAAAAGTTATCAATAGAGCTCTGTCTAAGTGGGCAGAGGACAGTAATATCATACCGGATAATCAGTTCGGTTTTAAGGCGGGACATGACACCATTCATGCCGCGTCGAAACTCGTTTCTGATGTCCAATGGAACAAATTTAAGAAGCAGTGTACGGGTGCCTGTCTGGTTGATTTCGAAAAGGCCTTCGACACCGTATGGTTAGAGGGTCTTTATCTAAAGCTGACCAGACTTGGCATTAGTAAACCACTGTTATATATGCTTTATGATATGCTCAATGGCAGAAAGTTTGTTGTCAAAAGTGGCAATGTAACTTCTGCCACAACCTTTAATATTAAAAATGGTCTTCAGCAGGGAGCGGTCAACTCGCCGATTCTATTCAGCATTTACACCAGCGATCTGATAAGTAGTCTAACTCAGGCAATTGCGAATGCCGACGACCTGATTGCGTACAGAACAGCTGCAAAAATCGAGGACATCAGGATTCTCTTGCAGAGTGACTTCGATGAGATTCAACGATATTGTGATGATTGGAAGTTGAAAATCAACTTTCAGAAATCAGAAACTATCTCGTTTAGGACTCCGTTGCGTGGAGCCACAAGGGATACGAGAAAGAACTGGCGCAAGCTGGTGATCGTAGGGCCAAATGGACATCCACTGGCGAGTAAAAGTGTAGTAAAGTACCTTGGCATCTGGATGGATCAGTATTTGTATTTCGACAGACATATAAATGCTGCTCTGGCCAGGGCTAGGGGAGCCTTTGCCCTGACGAAACGGTTGTTTTATAGCAGCAGGGTGAAGGTGATTTGCTACATGGCCCTTATTCGGCCGATGATTGCCTATGGATGCCCAGTTTGGTTCAACGTTGCCCCATCTCAAATGGAAAAGATTCGGGTGTTTGAGAGGCAGTGTCTTCGACGCTGCCTTGGATTGCACAGAACACGAGAGTCGGAGTACAAACACTACTATTCCAACCTGGCTCTATACAACGGGGCCAACATAAACAGGATAGATAATTTCTTGCTGAAGCTTATTCGAGGTCATATTGCAAGAGCGATGTCCTCGTCTAACAGCTTAATTTTCGGGGCTTATTACCCCAACAACGAAT
The DNA here is from genome assembly GCA_946251815.1 of Dasysyrphus albostriatus. Taxonomy (NCBI): domain Eukaryota; kingdom Metazoa; phylum Arthropoda; class Insecta; order Diptera; family Syrphidae; genus Dasysyrphus; species Dasysyrphus albostriatus. Next base: position 130,018,302 of record OX276335.1, on the reverse strand, counting down.
ACTACGAGAGTGTGCGTCTAAGCGGCTTTATTCCGCCCGATGCATTCCTCCACCTAGACAGTCGAGGGCTGATCCAGGATAGAGCGGCGGTTCGGCTAATCTACCACGTCGGCTGTAGAACTGTAGATCGGCGGCTCCTTTACAGTCGAGACGTCCTCGCACAAGACGGAGCTGAGCACCTTCGGTTCAGTAGGACTGTGTCCGAACGGGACCGAAGGGATAGGGTTATAAAATCTACAAATATACAACCCAAGAAACAATTTAAGCTGTTTAATTGCTCTAAAAGCGTTTGTAAAGCTAATCTTAAAGCTCATTGATTTCAAAAGAAGCTCTAGATGCACTTCTAAAGCAAGTGCAGAGCTTGCCTACAGCGAATTCATTGAGTTTGAGAGCTAATTTTTGCTCGAAACCAGCTTTGTATCAGTGGCTTGAAAGGCCTTGCAGCTCTTAGGTATATTTTTTAGAAATCTTTCAAGCAACATTTTTGACAGCACTTTGTTTGTATTAGTTTGGGTTTGGGTAATACAAACTATACAAAGTAAAATAATATTAATGTATTATATTTGTGATAGTAACATTCGAGAACCTTATGTGTTGTGATGCCGCAAATTATTAATAAAATATTCCTATAGAAAACATTAAAGCGAGAAATGAAATAAGTTATTTGTCTGTTCCATGTAAGTGAATTTTTAGTGCGCGCTTAGATTTATCAAACATGTACTGAATGTACTTCGCAAAATTACAACGCGCCTTCGAAATTCTTTATATAACGCTGTGAAATGTTTAAAAAAGTTATCTCAAGCAACAAAAATCTTTTTACTAAAAATTAATTTAAATCTGAAATAAAATATTTTTACTTTCATTGCAATATTTGCAATATTTACTGTGTTTTATATTGAAAAGCAAGATTTTTCATTCGTTTTAAATAAAATAAATAAAATTGATTCAGTGTTTTTTTTTCTGTCACCATCTTTCTTATCATGAAAATTGTTTGTCTTCAATAGAACTGCAATATGGATATTGTAGAGCTAGTTTCCACAAGATGAGAGTTTTGCGTTCAGTGCTAAAAAAGAAGGGTGTTTCGAAAATTGAAAGTTTTGAATAATTTAAATCGTGGAAAAAATTTCTTATTTATGTTTTAACAATTGAAGTGCATTATGGTTTCTCAGTAAGCAAGCACTTGTGCGATTAAGCCCTAGATTTAGTTTTATTTTAAAACAGTAATAAAATTTTTTTTAGAATTTTCGGATCCAATTGGACTATTACGGTGCATACTTGGTATTGCTTAGAAATATAAAGGAATTCATTTATTTTCTAGTTTTGGTTTAACTTTTCTCGGTGAAATTATCTTTATTGTATTTTATTGCGAAACACCCTACTAATATGAGGAAGGTTTAGTATTAAGCTCTATAATCGTTTTGTTCTAGCTTTGTTCAGCCTTCAAATTTCACAATTCTCAGAGAAATTCAACAATGCTCAGAGAGATTTCCAATGCGCATGCGTTTGTGTGAATGTATTAGTAATTTAACTCTACAGCCGCGTTTTCTGTAGCTATTTTGTGACATTTCTGTAGAGGCATGAAATAGTATTTTAAGCATGAGTTCCAAGAAGCTCTACAACGCTTCTTTATAAGTTCATATTAATAGTTTGCTCGTTTAAAGGACGTTGAACGTTATTAAAGAGCATATTTTTAAATTTTGGGACGTTATAAAATTAATGGAGCTTAACGTGTATTAGAAATTCGATTATGGAACAAAATTTTTAAATAAATGTTGGGAGCTGTGAAATAATCTCTCTTAGAACTATAGAGTCAGATTTCACTGCTAACAAGCTGCTTAAGAACAGTTTGGCTTCTATTAGCTCCAACGATGTTACTTGGGAAAAAAATTATAAAAACCGGAAAATGCTTGCTGTGGCTGTTCTAGTTTGTAAGTAGTCTTTAAGTAGCTTATAAGTAGGTTGTAATTAGTTTATAATTAGTTTTAAATAGTTTTAAGTAGCTTGAAGTAGTTTTAATTAGTTTTAATTAGCTTTAATTTAGTTTTATGTAGCTTGTAAGTTTTATATAAAACCAAAAAAATAAAGACAATGATACCGAGTTTTTTGTAAATTCTTCTCGGTAAAAAATAAAACCGACCTGGATTTAGTATTAAGATAGTTCTTAGGCCGAAAGGCATTACCATTAAGTTATTATAGTTTAACTTAGAGCGCCCGGCTGAGGCCAGTAAGTTAGTTTTAATATATTGATAAGTAGGCTAGTTCTTATGAATTTTTGTCTATGTTGTGTATAAATCATATACCAACTATACCAACCAACTACCTTTCAGAAATCAATGTCATTATCATTACATTTAAGTTAAACACCAAAATTGAGGTCATTACCAAGTGTGTGCATTATGTGCCACACTATTTGTTCACAAAAATAAACGCACGTGGGTTGCGCAAAACAAAGTAGAGACCTACAAAATGTTTTGTTGCCCTGTTGCAATAAAATAAACAAATTAAAGAATGACCTAGTAAGGTGGTGATGACGAAAATGCATTGAAGCAATATGACACCTGACTCGGGGTTTTGTTTACGTTTGCGAGTAATGAACCAGGTTATTAAATGCATTGCGATATTTGTGAATGAGGAAATAAACCAGGGCAACAAAAATAAACAAATATGTTGTCATGGTAAATCTGAGTTACAAAAGAATGCCGTATGAAAAATTATGCAATGTAGTATTTAAGAAGAAATTTCACTATATGCAATTAAGAAAAACTCAATGTTAGATTTAAGAATAGGAAGTAAGATAATTTGGTATAAATAGTTTTAAGAAAACCCAAAAGTGATAACAAAACATAAAGTGTGTTAAACAATCACTTCGTTTTTACTTCAATTTCACAGCAGCCCCAGGACATTAACAAGAAAGAAACGTAAGTATACTAAGGCATTTCCGCCTAAAAAGACCGGCCCACCACAGGGCTAAAAACTAAATGTGGAATCTCATAACTTAGGCAGGATCAATCCCCCTAAACCCCTCCTTCTCCCTATTAAAAAAGAATATCTAAGAAACGCGGAGCAGGCGTTTAAATTGGCTAAAGTCCAAGGAATATTTACACAACATTGGCGCAGCCGGTAGGATGGTGTTGTTTTTAGAGGAAAAATAAAACATTAAAACTGAAGAGTCCTCTTACTTCAGTGCTACCATTCACCGAACCAACAAATTTCATGATGTGTATTTTACCCATCCAAAGGGAATTGGCAAAACCCAATTTGAAGTAAGCAACTTCATTTTTTTTTTACCACCCCAATTTTCGATTATGTATGTTTCACCCAAAATTTCAGTTTTCTTTAGATAATTTCTACCATTTAACTTGAGTTTCCCAAATCCTCGTATAATCGGTTTATGGCGTCAGCATTATCTGAGTCCGAGTTGCTCGAAGAAATCCAGCAATTAGAAAAAGAAAAAAGTGAACAATTTCAGGAGATAAGAAACTTCAATACTACTTTACTAAGTGAACTAAAAACACTAGTAGGAAAAGAAGTCTACCAACTGAAATTTGACCAGCTCAGCATCCAGTGGGGACAATTTACCAGACTTGAAACCACTGATGATATTCTTACGATTTACATTGACGCTGTCAAAAGTCAACAAGAAATACGGGAAAACCAAATTCTCGAACTAAGAAACGAGCTTAAATATCACAACAAGATTCGAAATAAATTGTTTGAAAACCAACAAGAGGCAGAACAAACTAACCGCCAAGCTGAGGAAACTATTTTGAAACTTTCAAAACGATTAGACAATTTAGAGTCAAAAAAGAAAGAAAAATATCGTGAAATAGAAATTTTCAAAGCTTAAGAAGCTGAATTTATTTTCACCGTTGAAAAACTTAAAAATCAAGAAGCAACACACATTAGCCAAATAAAATTCCTTCAAACAGAAATCAAAAAACTTAGAGAAAGAGTTAACACTCCATCAAAAAACATACCAATATTAATGCCATTATCCCAAGAACTAAAAAGGGCGGATACACCTTTACGAAAAACGGATACACCGTCGCGAACTTTAATACCTAAACCTCCAACTGAAATTAAACCCAGTCAAAACCCCAAAATGTCGTTAGGCCTCGAAAAATTACTTAAACTATCACATGGCATCCCTGAGTTTTCAGGTGGAAATGATCCTAAGGTAGCTCAAAAACTACAAACATTCCTTACATGCCTCCGACCAATAATTGAGTTTACCGAAAAAGAAGACGAAAAACTCTTCATAAAGATTCTAAATACTAGGTTACGTGAGGATGCTCTTAATTTGGTAAAGACCACTAAACCTACAACATTTAAAGAATTTGAAGATCTGCTCAATCGAACTTACTTTCCAATCGAAGATTACAACGATCTGGTTAACAGCTTGATAACAAGTCGCCAAAGTCAATTCGAAACTTTAAATGCGTTTGTGAGTCGAATCAGACATTCCCTAACCCAATGTCGGGAAGCCGCTGATATTAAGTACGGGAACAGAGCTGATGTTGTTAAAACTCAACTAGAAGACTTTGCTAAGTCAGCATTGGCCTCCGGAGTATCTAATAAACAATTAGGACAATATCTGTTCACTCTAGAGACGCACAGTCTCGAAGAGCTTATAAGAACAGCTTTCAACATGGAAAAACATGTCCAGAGAGTCGAAACAATCCCACTATCCCAAACCTTTTGTAACTTTCCCCATGTAGGAAACCACAGTTGCAACGAACCACAACATGTAAGCCCTGTTACTCAGGTGCCTTCAGCGATCAACCCCCCAGTCGCTCATCTATCTGCAAAGATCACTTGTAGTTTTTGTAATATCAAAGGACATACTTACAGTGACTGCCTTAAGAGACTTAATACTCCAATTTGCCAACTTTGTAAAAATTATAGGCATGAGGCAGCAACCTGTAATAAACGCCTAAACGATAGTCAAAATACTTACAAAGGGAACCAACAAATGTTTAATAGGGAAAATACAAATCAGAATTTTAACAGAGGAAACGCTTCTTATGGTAGAGGAAATCAACAACAAAACTTTACTAGATCCAGACCTAATGCATACCAATTTCAAAGGCCGAATACAGAACCGAACCGGTCTAGTATTCCACAAAACCAAAATCAGAACCCATTCAGAAATGATAATAGATTTCGAAATGGAAATCAAAACTCACAAAACCAAGTTGGAACAACCAACGAAAGGAGGGTTTTTCATGTAGAAACAACATGTGATTGGTGCGGAAGAAACACCCACACCATCAATGAATGTTCTTTCAAGAATAAGTGGGAAAACACCCAATCGGGAAGCTCCCACTAGTCGGCCTAAAGCGCCCCGGCTCGACTCTAAATAGTAATAAGGAAAATATAGGGCAACCCTGCACAATATTAAAACAAAGCACCAAGTGCCAACCATTACCGAAAAATCGGAATCAAGTTTAAATAAAATTAAATTACCATCCATAGAAATTGGATTAAATATTGGAATAAATAAGACAACCCGTCTGCTAGTAGATACAGGCTCAGAGTTCAGCCTCCTAAAGAAAAATGCAATAGATAATAAGATTAAATTAAATACACAAAAGAAACTAACCATCAACACACTTTGTGGTGCCGGTTATACGTTGGGAGAAAGTATAGGTACTATCGAAATACCAATGTTTCCCACTTGTGAATTTCAAATTGTAGAAAATGACCTAGACATCCCCGGAGATGGTATACTAGGATACAACTTTTTGGGAAAATACTGCAATGTAGATGGACCAAATAAGTTGTTATCATTCCCTCAAATACAAAGAAACCACACAGAGGTATTCAGTATTCCATTAATAGAATCTAACCTAACCCAACAAAATGAGTTGTCCATTTCGCACAATGGAAGCTGTATCACGAGGTCTCACTCGCATGTGAATAACTCAAATGAAACACAAAAATCAACCCAAATAAATACCGCCCCCACAAAAATGTTTGAGAACACAGTCAACATAAAAAATTTTGAAAATAATAAACTTGAAGAAGATTGTGTTTTGCGGTGCCATAACGCAACTGACCTAGACAAACATTCTGAAAGTATAATATCCAAAAACATAGTATGCCCTTTAAAAACACCCAAATCTACATCATCACCAAAAACTCAAAATCCGCCTCGCAAAGTGGAACAGAGAGATGAATTGCAAGAAATCGGTGTGTCTGAAGATAAAGATGTACTGCATGAGCAGAAAAATCATTCTCTCAGACAAAGGAATAAACAGTGTATCTCTAGAGATGGAAATAGTTCAAAACAATTAAAAGATGAAATTAAACAATTATTAATGAACATTGACATAGCTGAAAACATAAAAATAATAACGAAATTTATGGCCAATGCCGCCAGCCGCTGCAAAAAGCAGACACATTAAATAATTCAATGAATGAAGAATATCAAATTACAAATGAAAATATATTGCAACCTACAGAAAATATAAACAAAGAAAATATTGGCTTTCGCCATCAAACTTGTCAAATTACAAAATCAGAAAACGAACTAAATAATATAGAATCTCTTATTACAAACAGTGATTCAAAAATAATTAATGTAGAATTAAGACAAAATACCAGAATACCATGTAGAACAAAAACTATTGTAGAATTACCAATAAAATTCATAGATCCAATGATATGTCTATCTAAGGAGATAGAAAATGGATTATTTTTAGGAAGTTGTGTACTAACAACTGACGCAACTAGTATTAAGGTACCTATAATAAATACGCATGAACATGACATAATTATTAAAAACTTCAACATTGAAGTTGACAAATAAGATAACTATACAATAATTAATACCGACGACAGACAAAAAATCAAAACCGATGAAGTTTTATGTTACCATACAAAAAATGAAACACGAAACGACAGAATTCACGAACTAAAGACGCAACTGAAAAAAGACAATACATTGAATAATGAAGAACGATGGGCGATTATGAATTCGTGTATTCGATATAACGACATATTTTTTTTACCAGGTGACAAACTGACTCATACAATGACTATGTTATACGAAATACCAATTAAGCAAGATCAAGCCCCAATTAACACCAAGATGTATAGGCTACCCGAAAAACAAAGGGGTATAATTAATGAACAACTTGCTGAGATGATTGAGAATGATATAGTCCAACCAAGTAAAAGCCCATGGAATTCGCCACTTTTGGTAGTGCCTAAAAAAGCAGGCCCTGATGGAGAAATTCGATGGCGAGTAGTTGTAGATTTTAGGAAGCTTAACGAATGTACAGTGGGAGACGCTTTCCCGTTACCACGAATTGAAGACATTCTCGACCAACTAGGTCACGCCAGATATTTTACTACGCTAGATTTAGCTAGTGGTTATCATCAAGTATTGGTAGACCCTGTGGACCGAGAAAAAACTGCATTCAGTACAGCTTATGGGCACTATGAATTCAAACGAATGCCATTTGGACTCAAAGGTGCCCCTGCAACTTTCCAAAGACTAATGAACTATATATTAACAGGCTTGCAAGGTTTGGAATGCTTTGTATACTTAGATGATATAGTAGTATACGGTAAGAGTATAGAGGACCATAATAGGAAACCACAGCTAGTTTTCGATGGATTGCGTGAACACAACCTAAAACTAAACGTTGAAAAATGCCAATTTCTCTGCAGAGAAGTGGTATACTTAGGACACAAGTGTTCTGCAGAAGGAGCAAATCCTGACCCTGGCAAAAAACTAGTTGTGTGCAAAATTTCCCTGTACCTCGAACTCTCAAACAGACACAATCTTTTCTAGGACTAGCAAACTATTACAGAAAATTCATACCACAATTTTCAAAAACAGCTAGACCAACTACGAACCTAACAAGAAAAGATGTCAAATTCAAATGGAATGACAAGTGTCAAGAAGCGTTCCAAAAAATTAAAGATCTTTTGGTATCCCCTCCACTTTTAATTTACCCCGATTTTAACGAACCTTTTATACTTACAACTGATGCCAGTGATGAAGCAATAGGAGCTGTACTTTCACAAGGAAAAGTAGGTAAGGTTAGACCGATTGCGTACGCAAGTCGTACACTTAACAAAGCTGAACGCAATTATTCCACAAGTGAAAAAGAAATGTTAGCCATAGTATGGGCAACTAAAAATTACAGATGTTACTTATTGGGACGAAAGTTCACTGTTTATACAGACCACGAACCATTAACTGGCAATTTTAGGACAAGAGACCCGACTTCAAGACTTATTCGTTTTCATCACAAACTTTCCGAGTACGATTGTACTCTCAAATAAAAACCAGGGAGAAGTAACAATAACGCCGATACATTAAGTAGAATTCCAACAAAAGAAACAGGATAGACTAAAAATGCAACATGTTTAGCATTGACAAGAGCACAGCGTGCCCTACAGAACACAGACCTCGGTAAGTCCAATACTAACCAATCGATAACTCAAGATACATTTTCCCCAGATAACGTACAATGTAATATAACACAGAATGCTAACCAAAAAATAATTCAAGAAATATCAAACAATGATGACTCACAACAAACGACACAAGATACAGATGCAAATAACATTCGAGAACAAGTGTATAGCACACAAGACATACAGACAATACTACAGGACTATCATGACTCGCCATTCGGTGGACACTAGGGAGTAATTAACACATACAATCGCATCCGACAAAAGTATAAGTGGCCAAAAATGTTTGGCGACATTTCAAAGTACATAAAAAGATGTCCAAAATGTCAGAAGATGAAATCAAGCCCAGAAGCAAAAATGCCAATGATTATCACTGATACTTGCCAAACCCCATTTGACAAAGTATATTTGGACATAGTTGGACCATTACAAGATTCTTACACAGGAAATAAGTATATCTTGACTTTCCAAGATAATCTGACTAAATTTGTGGACTTTTATGCGATGCCAAATCAGGAAGCAGAAACAGTTGCCCATATATTCTATGAACAAATAATAACAAGGTATAGAATACCCAAACAATTGGTTACTGACCAAGGAACGAATTTTTTAAGCAAATTGTTTAAACAAGTATGTAAACTACTAAAAATTGAGAAGTTACAAACAACAGCATACCACCCTCAATCTAATGGTGCGTTGGAACGTGCACATCGACCTTTAGTAGAATATTTGAGAACTATTTGTGATGAGAATCCAAGATCTTGGGATCAGTTTCTAAGAACAGCAGCATTTGTCTATAATAACAGCATCCACGAGGGAACAAAATTAACCCCAATGGATTGTCTTTTTGGATTTACCGCAGATATACCGTCCAACCTAAAACGAGAACCAGAGCCGATATATGACCACGAGAATTACTTCTTCATTTTACGACATAAACTTCAGAAAACTTATGCTATCGCAAGAAAAAACCTAATTAATAGTAAAAAGAACTCAAAAAATTACTATGATAAGGGAATCAAGCTTAAAGCATTTCATGTTGGAGATAAAGTGCTTATAAAAAATGAAAACAGGCAACATAAGCTATCAGAAATATGAACAGGCCCTTATACTATCGCCAAAATACCCAATGAAACTAACAGTGTAGTATTAATTAGAAAAAAACATGTAACCATCCACAATAACCGTTTAAAACATTACTACGACAAGATTAACAAAAATTAAAACTCATTTCTTACAATTTTTTCTTTTTATTTTTTCGGTTTAGACAAAGAATAATTTATCAACATTTCATCAATATGTCATATTTACACATATCATGGACTCTTTTAATAACAATGGTAGCAGCATCACCCTCTACGTACAAAATTGAAAAGCTGAACAATACAGGAATAGTGTTCGAAGACATAGGGAAAGTGCTACTATACCACGACACTTGGAGTCTGATGACCGAAGTCAAAATTACGGATATTAACGCATACACAAACATCATTAACCGAGCTGAAGAATCCTGGTTAAAGATTTGCAGAACATCGAAGAATAACAATATCTGCGATAATCAAACATCTATGCTTAGTTCCCTTATTACATCAGTTCGCCAACATACTAAAATTATTCAAAAATTAGTTGATCCACATCGATCAAAAAGATCTCTTTTTGATGGAATAGGAAGCGGACTTCACTATTTATTTGGAGTTATGGACAGCCAAGACGAAAAACGACTGTACAGTAAATTGGATGATCTAGGAACTGACACTAAGACCCTAGAAAAACTTCAAAGGAAGCAGATAACTGTAATGAAAACTTCGTTAGACAGTTTACAACAGCCACTCATAATACTAGAAAACAATCAAAAAAATAAAACAGAAGTCATTGAGAGACTTTTAAATTCAACTAATGATGCTCAAAGAATTCAAAAATTCCAAGAAATTTTAAGCAGTATTACTCTGCAAATAACGGGTGATTTTTTAGCTGGTTTGGCAACACTGGTTTTGACAGCTGACGTGTGTTTAGTACCTTGTGTCACTGTCAAACAGCTTCAATTTGGTTTGCAATTTAACCATGGATCGTCTTACAAATGAACAACGCTTGCAAATTATTGAATTTTACTATCAAAATTCGTGCTCGGTTCGAAATGTTCATCGCGCGCTGCTTCCATTTTATGGTCGGCATTCTCGACCTTCTGAGCAGTCTATTCGGAAGATTGTGACCAAATTTCGCACCAAATTTACTTTGTTGGACATTAAACCACCAACACGTTTACGTACTGTGCGTAGTGAAGAAAATATTGCGGCCGTATCAGCTAGTGTGACAGAAGACCGCGAAATGTCGATTCGGCGCCGTTCCCAGCAGTTAGGCCTTTGTTACAGCACTACGTGGATAATTTTGCGGAAGGATTTGGGCGTAAAGCCTTTTAAGATACAGCTGGTGCAAGAACTAAAGCCAGCCAACCTACCACAACGCCGAATTTTTGGTGAATGGGCAACTGCAACTTTCCAAAGACTAATGAACTATATATTAACAGGCTTGCAAGGTTTGGAATGCTTTGTATACTTAGATGATATAGTAGTATACGGTAAGAGTATAGAGGACCATAATAGGAAACTACAGCTAGTTTTCGATAGATTGCGTGAACGCAACCTAAAACTAAACGTTGAAAAATGCCAATTTCTCTGCAGAGAAGTGGTATACTTAGGACATAAGTGTTCTGCAGAAGGAGCACATCCTGACCCTGGCAAAAAACTAGTTGTGTGCAAAATTTCCCTGTACCTCGAACTCTCAAACAGACACAATCTTTTCTAGGACTAGCAAACTATTACAGAAAATTCATACCACAATTTTCAAAAACAGCTAGACCAACTACGAACCTAACAAGAAAAGATGTCAAATTCAAATGGAATGACAAGTGTCAAGAAGCGTTCCAAAAAATTAAAGATCTTTTGGTATCCCCTCCACTTTTAATTTACCCCGATTTTAACGAACCTTTTATACTTACAACTGATGCCAGTGATGAAGCAATAGGAGCTGTACTTTCACAAGGAAAAGTAGGTAAGGTTAGACCGATTGCGTACGCAAGTCGTACACTTAACAAAGCTGAACGCAATTATTCCACAAGTGAAAAAGAAATGTTAGCCATAGTATGGGCAACTAAAAATTACAGATGTTACTTATTGGGACGAAAGTTCACTGTTTATACAGACCACGAACCATTAACTGGCAATTTTAGGACAAGAGACCCGACTTCAAGACTTATTCGTTTTCATCACAAACTTTCCGAGTACGATTGTACTCTCAAATAAAAACCAGGGAGAAGTAACAATAACGCCGATACATTAAGTAGAATTCCAACAAAAGAAACAGGATAGACTAAAAATGCAACATGTTTAGCATTGACAAGAGCACAGCGTGCCCTACAGAACACAGACCTCGGTAAGTCCAATACTAACCAATCGATAACTCAAGATACATTTTCCCCAGATAACGTACAATGTAATATAACACAGAATGCTAACCAAAAAATAATTCAAGAAATATCAAACAATGATGACTCACAACAAACGACACAAGATACAGATGCAAATAACATTCGAGAACAAGTGTATAGCACACAAGACATACAGACAATACTACAGGACTATCATGACTCGCCATTCGGTGGACACTAGGGAGTAATTAACACATACAATCGCATCCGACAAAAGTATAAGTGGCCAAAAATGTTTGGCGACATTTCAAAGTACATAAAAAGATGTCCAAAATGTCAGAAGATGAAATCAAGCCCAGAAGCAAAAATGCCAATGATTATCACTGATACTTGCCAAACCCCATTTGACAAAGTATATTTGGACATAGTTGGACCATTACAAGATTCTTACACAGGAAATAAGTATATCTTGACTTTCCAAGATAATCTGACTAAATTTGTGGACTTTTATGCGATGCCAAATCAGGAAGCAGAAACAGTTGCCCATATATTCTATGAACAAATAATAACAAGGAATAGAATACCCAAACAATTGGTTACTGACCAAGGAACGAATTTTTTAAGCAAATTGTTTAAACAAGTATGTAAACTACTAAAAATTGAGAAGTTACAAACAACAGCATACCACCCTCAATCTAATGGTGCGTTGGAACGTGCACATCGACCTTTAGTAGAATATTTGAGAACTATTTGTGATGAGAATCCAAGATCTTGGGATCAGTTTCTAAGAACAGCAGCATTTGTCTATAATAACAGCATCCACGAGGGAACAAAATTAACCCCAATGGATTGTCTTTTTGGATTTACCGCAGATATACCGTCCAACCTAAAACGAGAACCAGAGCCGATATATGACCACGAGAATTACTTCTTCATTTTACGACATAAACTTCAGAAAACTTATGCTATCGCAAGAAAAAACCTAATTAATAGTAAAAAGAACTCAAAAAATTACTATGATAAGGGAATCAAGCTTAAAGCATTTCATGTTGGAGATAAAGTGCTTATAAAAAATGAAAACAGGCAACATAAGCTATCAGAAATATGAACAGGCCCTTATACTATCGCCAAAATACCCAATGAAACTAACAGTGTAGTATTAATTAGAAAAAAACATGTAACCATCCACAATAACCGTTTAAAACATTACTACGACAAGATTAACAAAAATTAAAACTCATTTCTTACAATTTTTTCTTTTTATTTTTTCGGTTTAGACAAAGAATAATTTATCAACATTTCATCAATATGTCATATTTACACATATCATGGACTCTTTTAATAACAATGGTAGCAGCATCACCCTCTACGTACAAAATTGAAAAGTTGAACAATACAGGAATAGTGTTCGAAGACATAGGGAAAGTGCTACTATACCACGACACTTGGAGTCTGATGACCGAAGTCAAAATTACGGATATTAACGCATACACAAACATCATTAACCGAGCTGAAGAATCCTGGTTAAAGATTTGCAGAACATCGAAGAATAACAATATCTGCGATAATCAAACGTCTATGCTTAGTTCCCTTATTACATCAGTTCGCCAACATACTAAAATTATTCAAAAATTAGTTGATCCACATCGATCAAAAAGATCTCTTTTTGATGGAATAGGAAGCGGACTTCACTATTTATTTGGAGTTATGGACAGCCAAGACGAAAAACGACTGTACAGTAAATTGGATGATCTAGGAACTGACACTAAGACCCTAGAAAAACTTCAAAGGAAGCAGATAACTGTAATGAAAACTTCGTTAGACAGTTTACAACAGCCACTCATAATACTAGAAAACAATCAAAAAAATAAAACAGAAGTCATTGAGAGACTTTTAAATTCAACTAATGATGCTCAAAGAATTCAAAAATTCCAAGAAATTTTAAGCAGTATTACTCTGCAAATAACGGGTGATTTTTTAGCTGGTTTGGTTTTGGCAACACTGGTTTTGACAGCTGACGTGTGTTTAGTACCTTGTGTCACTGTCAAACAGCTTCAGTTTGGTTTGCAATTTAACCATGGATCGTCTTACAAATGAACAACGCTTGCAAATTATTGAATTTTACTATCAAAATTCGTGCTCGGTTTGAAATGTTCATCGCGCGCTGCTTCCATTTTATGGTCGGCATTCTCGACCTTCTGAGCAGTCTATTCGGAAGATTGTGACCAAATTTCGCACCAAATTTACTTTGTTGGATATTAAACCACCAACACGTTTACGTACTGTGCGTAGTGAAGAAAATATTGCGGCCGTATCAGCTAGTGTGACAGAAGACCGCGAAATGTCGATTCGGCGCCGTTCCCAGCAGTTAGGCCTTTGTTACAGCACTACGTGGAAAATTTTGCGGAAGGATTTGGGCGTAAAGCCTTTTAAGATACAGCTGGTGCAAGAACTAAAGCCAGCCGACCTACCACAACGCCGAATTTTTGGTGAATGGGCTCTTGGAAAGCTGGCCGAGGATCCACTTTTTTATCGAAAAATTGTGTTCAGCGATGAGGCTCATTTTTGGTTGAATGGGTACGTAAATAAGCATAATTGCCGCATTTGGAGTGAAGATCAGCCAAAAGCATTGCAACAGCTACCAATGCATCCCGAAAAAGCCACTGTTTGGTGCGGTTTATGGGCCGGTGGCATTATTGGGCCATATTTCTTCAAAGATGATGCGAATCTCAGCGTTACTGTCAATGGTGAACGCTACCGAGCGATGATTACAAACTTTTTTTTGCCCGAAATGGAAGTTCTTGACTTGCATGATATGTGGTTTCAACAAGACGGTGCCACATGCCACACAGCACGCGAAACAATGGCGCAATTGCGAGGCGAGTTTGGTGAACAGTTAATTTCACGTTTCGGGCCGGTCAATTGGCCGCCTAGATCGTGCGATTTGACACCATTAGATTATTTTTTGTAAGGGTATGTCAAGGTTAATGTCTAAAGGGACAAGCCCGCTTCGATTGACGCACTGGAAGCCAACATCCATGCATTCATTCGTGAGATACCGGCCGATATGTGTGAAAGAGTATGCCAAAATTGGACTCAGCGGATGGGCTACCTGAGACGCAGCCGCGGTCAACATTTGCATGAAATTATCTTTTAAATTTCAAGGTTCAAACTATCGATTCAAATAAATATTTCATTCATTTTTTCGAATTTTTTGTGTTTTTTTTTTTAAAGTTCTAAACCTCTTAAAAAATCACCCGTTATTAGATATTCAAAGAAGGCAACAAATGGTATTGGATATATTAACATCATTGAAACAGGATCAACTACACCCATTACTCATAACGCCATCCCAAATTTTACAAACATACCTTGAAGTATGCCCTAGTCCCACTTTACAAAACAGAGAAATGCTACTTAACATTTTAACAAAAGCTTTATCTGTAAGAACACATCTCATGAATGGAGTATTAGTAGTACGAATAATACTCCCAATTTTTAATTTGGAACCTTTTGACCTCCAACAAATACATCTTTTCCCTATTCAAAGTAAAAATAACATTCCGGCTATTCTTAACATACAAGAGGACTTCGTAGCAAAAAATTTACGAACAAAAGAATTCGTACTCATGAAGAAACGAGAATATGACCTCCTTAAAAAGGTATCTACTCAACTCCATAGTACCTGGTATGTAGGACCACTGGAATCACCGGTAACCAAGGGAACAAATACTCACATTTGCTCAATATCACTGATATTTAACCCTTACGACGAAGAAAACCAATGCAACTATTTGTTCCAATCATATGAACAAAACTACCTAATTAAATTGACACAAAAAAATTCGTGGCTTTATTCTTTTCCAACCCCAACAAAAATAAAAATACAGTGTTCAGGAGAGTGGGATGGAGCAAATCTGAATGGAACTGGTATTATATCGTTACTTCAACCATGTCTTTTTCAGATTGACAGTCAAAATATTTTCTACGAAGATTCGGATCATATTCAACTTAGATTTAATCAACCTGATTTAAAAATACCTAGTCTAACATTTAATGACTCAATGAGAGATGTTTTTACAAAGAATGAACCAAAAAAACAATTGTTAATTCTAAAAGGAGTGGACGCGAACGGTATTGTTTAGGAAAATGCGTATGGAATAGCAGATTTGGAAAAAGATATGAAAGAGTTTGAAATTAAGCGTGCACAGAAGACGCAGCATGAAGTGTTCACAATATCATCAATCTCATAAAGCACAGTAGCTCTGATAAGCGTCATTGGAATGATACTAGGGAGATTCCTATGCAAAAGAAAGAAGAATACAACGAAATCTTGGACGGATTACGAAATACCATTACCTAAAATTTCAAGACCTATTATCCACCATTCTGTCCACACCATACCAGAGATTAGACCTAGTCCACCACCTGCTGCACCACCTGCACTACCACCTGTACCACAAATAAATAACATCCCAAGCCAATCATCAGTACGAGAAATTAGAACACTACCCAATGTTGCAAAAGCAACAACAACAACACATGTACCAACAAGTGCTCCCATGCCTCCAACACCACCACCACCTCCACCCCCAACACCCTCAAAACCTCCAACACCTCCAACACCTCCAGCACCTCCATCCAATATTGCACCAAAACCAACCAACTTTAAATTAAATGAAAACAAATCGATACGTAGACCACGAAAATTACAATTATACTAAATAAAACGTTCTTATCATTATAGAACAACAATTTCATAGCCAAAATGGATATGATTACATATTCATACCCATCGAAGTAGTACGACTTCATTGAACTCTTTTGGTCGTTAACAACAAAACACAAACAGTCAAAAGCTATAACAAATTGGGCATATCAGGACTTCAAACATTGTTGATGGTAGAACAGTTTCTTACACGAGAATGGACGAGAAGACAAAAGACAGCATTCGCACCTAAATATGAGTTTAAAAATGTTACTATACCAAAACACCTGAGAGGTTTTGATGACGGTGAATTGACCTGCATGATAACAAGCCACACAACTCACGAGAAGAAGTTACTATCATCTACAGAAGAACTGATGGAGTTCCGAAAATCATTAGATGAAGAAATGAGATGGTATCCAGATTCCCGAATTCAAAAAATAATAAAAGAGGGAGATGGAGTGCCCCAAATTCATTAAATAATAAAAGAGGGACTAGAGCCCCAAGTTCATTCATTATCATTCATTAAAACTTAAAAGAGGGAGATAGTGAGCCCCATAAATTAGAACTTAACTTAGTAAATTAAAATTAAAATTCAATAATTTAAAAATAAACAACAAAAAAAAATATTTCACAAAATTATTAAATAATAACACCAAATCTTAGTCTTATTATTCTTTCGATATATCTAAAAAAAAACACAGAATCAAATAATGAAGAAGTAAATTAATAAACCTAAGTACACATAAAACTTTAATTGTTTAATAAACATATACGAAGTAAGATTTTAATGGCAATGTAAAAACCAAAATAAAATAATAATAATATGATGTCAAAATTAAACATTAAGATGTAAGAGAAAAAAGAATATATATATAAATGTATATAAAAATTGTGATATACAATGATTTCATCCATTTGAAAAAGTAAACCTATTAAAAAACTGAGATCTGTGAAGAATAAATCGAAACCATTTGAACTGAAAATATAGTTTGTTACTTTTATCCTAGTCTTATAGCTGCAGTAATCAATAATAAGTTGTTTATATTACTGTTCAATTGTAGTCAAAAATTTCATTATCTAGTTGTAATTTCTTTTAAAATGTTTAATTATTACCTAGTTGTAATTTGAAAATTAGATAAGTAAAACTCTGTATTAAATGAGAGACTATAGTGTTATGCTGGTAGAAGATATAAATTGCAGATTTGAAGACAATATAATACATCAAGAAACGAAGAAAACCAAATGAAAGCCGAATAATATGAAATACGATGATGACACCTATGGATACTTTATATTTTTGGGTATATTTATTATTTAATAGTGTAAAATAAAATTTGTAACTAGTTATAAAATAAAAAAAAAAAAAAAAAAAATGCATACGTACATAAATAATATATAAATACATCACCATTTAAAACTTTGTATCTATTTTATTCCTGCGGTCATTTCTTGTGTAATCTAGAGGTTTACAAATTAGTATTATTCAATGAAAATCCAATACATTTATGGACCCTTCATCTAACAAGGTCAGCAAACCCAATCAATTTTTGACTCTTCTAATCAAAAATATGATAATTTTTGGAAGGGGGAGGTGTTGTGTATAAATCATATACCAACTATACCAACCAACTACCTTTCAGAAATCAATGTCATTATCATTACATTTAAGTTAAACACCAAAATTGAGGTCATTACCAAGTGTGTGCATTATGTGCCACACTATTTGTTTACAAAAATAAACGCACGTGGGTTACGCAAAACAAAGTAGAGACCTACAAAATGTTTTGTTGCCCTGTTGCAATAAAATAAACAAATCCAAGAATGACCTAGTAAGGTGGTGATGACGAAAATGCATTGAAGCAATATGACACCTGACTCGGGGTTTTGTTTACGTTTGCGAGTAATGAACCAGGTTATTAAATGCATTGCGATATTTGTGAATGAGGAAATAAACCAGGGCAACAAAAATAAACAAATATGTTGTCATGGTAAATCTGAGTTACAAAAGAATGTCGTATGAAAAATTTTGCAATGTAGTATTTAAGAAGAAATTTCATTATATGCAATTAAGAAAAACTCAATGTTAGATTTAAGAATAGGAAGTAAGATAGTTTGGTATAAATAGTTTTAAGAAAACCCAAAAGTGATAATAAAACATAAAGTGTGTTAAACAATCACTTCGTTTTTACTTCAATTTCACAGCAGCCCCAGGACATTAACAAGAAAGAAACGTAAGTATACTAATGCATTTCCGCCTAAAAAGACCGGCCCACCACAGGGCTAAAAACTAAATGTGGAATCTCATAACTTAGGCAGGATCAATTCCCCTAAACCCCTCCTTCTCCCTATTAAAAAAGAATATCTAAGAAACGCGGAGCAGGCGTTTAAATTGGCTAAAGTCCAAGGGATATTTACACAACATCTAGCTTTAAGATAGTTTTAAGATAATTGAAAAATAAAAATGAATTTATAACAAAAAAAAAAAAGGAAAGTAAAGGAGCTTTAATTGAGTTTATTTACTCAATTGCTAATGCCATCTTTCAGCAAATTCAACAATAAACACAAACGAAACCGAATTGGCGTTTCTAACATGGATTCAAAGCTTAAAAATCTTTAAAACACCAAAATAAGGGAGTAAAATTTGAGTAAACATATAATTCACACAATTTTAATTAAAAAAGCCTACAACAATATCAGAAAAGTGTCACCGGGCCAAAAACAAAAAACTTCAGATGATGTAAGCAACTCAGACCTAAAAGATATGATTGCGCTTCTATACCAAAGTGTTACAGATTCTAAAAATGATCTTGAATCGGATATGAAAAATATATCTACAACACTTCTCGGAGTTAAATCCAAGATCGATAATATTGATTCTTAATTTAACACTTTGTACAATAAGGTTGACAAACATGAAGAAAAAATCAATTCTCTCGAATGTCAATTAAGAAGAAGTTGTGCTTTTTGGCATGGAGGAAAAGGAAAACAGTGCGTCGGAGCTTGAAAACACGTTTTTGCAATACTTGAATTCAATCTTCAATTTAGATGTTTCGTTACGAGATTTGGACTTTGTGTATCGCCTTAGAGCTCAGACCGCAGGAAAGACCCGACCAATAAGAATAGGGTTTCTGGCCTATAGGATGAAATCTCAAATTATGAATAATTTAAGCTGTTTATTTCAATACAATAATAATAATAATACAAAATATTCTATTTTTGATGATTTGCCAAAGGAAAATATTGAAAAAAGGAGACTTTTGAAACAAAAAGCCGAAGCAATCATAAATATTGACAGTAGTGCAAAAATCAAAATAAAATATAACAAACTGATAATTAATGACAAACAACTCTCAGATGAAGAACTCACAGACATAAACGTCAATCTTCACTCATTGGTGACAAAAAATAAATGAAATTTGTCTGATGAAGATACTGAAAAAAATAATAAGGTAAAAATAATGAACCCAATAACAGGAACGATCAAAAAAAGCAAGTTACCACCGAAACGAAAAATAACAACTTCTATAGCATCATCTCCACTTAGAAATTTTGTTTTTCAAATATCTTTATCCCAAGAAATTTTAAAAATTAATAGAATTTCCTATAATGTTTTTTACCCGAAGAAGTAGACCCAACCACACAATAGCAAATATCAATGAAAACAATAAATCCATTTTTTTAAACCCCTGCGGGTAAGGGGAAAGAATATACCTGAGGTAGGCATGTCTGTCGTAAGAGGCGACTAAAATCCAAACTCCGTATACTGAGATTGATGTATACATAACTATGCAATGAGCAAAACAATAAGATATAATAAGATATAGTACCCCAGGTGGCAGTCCAGGTTCACTGGAAAATCCACCCTCTTCGGAGGTCGGCTCTATGGAGCCAATTATTGCATTTAATAAATCCCTTCCTAAAAAGTGCAAGGGTATCTCGCTCACCACCATCTAAATCGAATGCAAAACCATCAAAATTCGTGCAAAAGAGTTCACCCGTCACGCCTGCGCGTGCCAAAATAGAGTCAGATAAAACAAAAAATCTTGAAAAAGATAATAATGAACTTCGACAAAAACTTGATCAAGTAATGGAACTTTATCAAGAGCTAAAGAAAGAAAATGAGATATTGAAAAGCGAAAATCCTCCAATAAACTCAAAGTGTAGCTTGCCACAAGTAAATAATTGTAGATATGAAACGGACGAAGAAGAGCTAGCACGTGAAACGGAGAAGTCCTCAAAGAAAAGATTGAGTAAAAAGCGTAAAGCTGGCTCTTCACCTGAAGCAGCCTCTTTCTTTGAAATAAGAGTTTCACCAAAACATGCGACACTAAAAGAAAAACCTGTTAAGGAACGGCCCCCACCACCGATAATGTTATCGGTATTGCGGAGTATAACAAGTTGCAAACCATATTAAAGGCATTATTACCATCGGCTTTTAAAATTATTTCACTTAATAACAACAAATGGAAAGTTTGTGTGAAAGACCCCGAAAGTTATCGTCTTCTGTCACAAAAACTAAACGAAGAAAAAGTAGAATGGTATACCTATGAAAAGAAGTCGGAAAGACCCCTACGTGTTGTGGCAAGAGGTCTTCACGCATCATGTTTAAAAGACGATATTATTAGTGATCTAAAAGAGCGCAACCTCAAAATCTTAGATGCGACGAACATTGTCAAAAGAGAGAAACAGAAAAAAGAGGGTGAAGCGATAGTGATACAACGTGGTCTCCCACTATTTATACTGTCATTCGATAAGACTGTAAAATTAGATGAAATTTATAAAATTAAAGCAATTCTAAACATCGTAGTTAGAATCGAACCTCAAAGA
This sequence comes from Dasysyrphus albostriatus, assembly GCA_946251815.1. Taxonomy (NCBI): domain Eukaryota; kingdom Metazoa; phylum Arthropoda; class Insecta; order Diptera; family Syrphidae; genus Dasysyrphus; species Dasysyrphus albostriatus. Next base: position 129,996,907 of record OX276335.1, on the reverse strand, counting down.
AAGAGCACAAGATTAATCCCTCAGTGTAAACGCTGCCAAGAATTCAATCACCCCGAGTGTCAAATAGCTATATTCGCGGATGATACAGGTATCTTTTCATCGCATGAATTTAGTCTTAACATTGAGACGAATTTAAAAAATGCAATCGAATTGATGACCAAATATTATGGAAAATGGAAAATAAAGCTGAACATTGACAAACTACAAGCTATCTTTTTTAGTAGAAAAAGAAAGTCTTGTTATCTTCCAAGCAATCAGCTTAACGTTAATGGTGTGAATGTCAAATGGGACTCAAGTGTTAAATATCTTGGTATTTATTTAGATCAAAAACTAACTTTTAGGGAGCATATTGCCAAAACTTTGCAAAAAGTAAGCATTGCTATAAATATATTATATCCTTTTATAAATAGAAAGTCGTGCCTTAGTAAAGATAACAAAATAATTATCCAAAAAGTTATATTCCAGGCAATCCTCCTCTATGGGTGCCAGGTTTGGGGAAAATGTGCAAAAAGTCACCTCAAAAAACTGCAAGTATCGCAGAACAAGCTACTCAAAATGATGCTTAACCTTCCACGATACAATTCCACCTTATTGCCTTATTCCACCTAATTGTTTACTCATATATCTATTACTTATTTGTTCAACTGTTAATTTATTTATGTTATCATTGATATGTTTTATACTACTTATTTATTTGTTTTTCTATTAAAATATTTTGCTTTGTTTTATGGTCAATTTATTCATGTTCACACTGTACCTATTTATATATTTAATTCTTTATTTATCTATTTATTTATTTATTTATTTATTCATGTATTTATTTATTTATTTATTTATTTATTTACTTATTTATTTCTTATTTTATATACTTATTTATTCATTTATTTATTTATTCATCTAGTTGTTTACTTATTTATTTATTTAGTTATTTATCTATTTATTTATTTATTTATCTATTTATTTATCTATAAATTTTTGTATCCATCTATTTAATTTTTTTATTATCATATTAATTTATTTATTTATTCAAATTTTTATTTATTGATTAATTTATTCACTAACCAACTACTAATATACTAAAATAAACCTATCTATTTATTATTATTCATACTAACTTCATTTTTACTAACCTGCTTCATAACTATAGTTTTGAAGTTTAAATTTTATCCGAGTCAAAATGTACCTGCCCTTTTCAATTTGCATTGAAGGTTTTGTTGGTATTTTCCTTCAAAATTAATATCCTTACCTTATTAAATTTCAAAATAAATTAATATACTTATTCAGTTGAAAGATATCATAATGTAGTATATCAAATCTCTGTATGTAAACTGTGCGGTAGCTTACCAAATGTAATTGTTAATACGAAAATAAAGATCTATCTATCAAACCTATTGCAAAAAAGAGCCAAGGTGTGTTAAATGCGTTGGAAAACATCTAACCGTTGACTGCAACGGAAAAATTGAAAGTCCACCGACGTGCATTAATTCTAATGGAAATCACCCAGCAAGTTATAGAGGCTGTGAAGTAGCTAAAGAATTACAAAAGCGACGATCAAAATCTGCCCAAACACAAAGAAACCCACCAATGCAATTAGAAACCGCAATTCCCTAGAGTGTCAAATCTACGAAAGGTCCAAAACCTGGTATCCGTAAGGAAAAGAAAACAGTGTCAATACCTTCGGAGAAAATATCGAAGCAAGGAAATGCAGAAACATATGCCCAAATAGCGGCAAAAAAATAATAAAAATAAATAACGACACTGAAACAGACCCGGTTTTGAAAGTCTTTTCAATAATTTTGTCAAAACTTGAAGAACAATGTGAAACAAATAAACTTATCTTTGATAGGTTAAGTAAGCTCGAAAATTGTTTTCGACCGAAGCCCTTTCACAAAATATATGATGGAAAAGCTTAAAATTCTTACTTGGAGAATTGGAGATGTATATGCGAGAAAATGATATTGACATATGTTTGATATCAGAAACGCATGCCAAAAATGAATCAAATCTTAAAATCTATGAATTTCATGACTACCACGCTATTGATCCGTCAAACAAAGCAAGAGGTGGATCATCATTGTATATAAAAGTATGCATTGAACACTCCATAGGCCTCAAAATAGAGGCGGAATCAATGCAATTGAGTAGTGTACAGGCCAAAACTAAAAATATTCCTCTCAATGTCTCTTCCATATATTGCCCTCCGCGTTGCAAAATTGATAAGAGTGAATTTACAACATTGATAAAATCACTAAGTCCAAATTTAATTGTTGGTGGTGACTTTAATGCAAAGCACACCTTCGGGGCCTCACGATGCATATCTCAAAAGGGTCACATGCTATATGAAGCAGGAATGGAAAATAATTGTGACTTTCATTCGACTGGCAAGCCAACTTACTGGCCAACTGATCCGTCGAAAATACCTGACCTAATCGATTTATTCATGGTAAAAGGAATACCCTCTAACCGTATAGAAATTTCGGAGGGCTATTACCTCTTCTCAGATCATTCTGCCGTCGTACTCACTATGAGCGAAAGCCTTGTTAAAATTGAAAAACCACCCAGGTTAACAAACAGTAAAACCAACTGGGATGGATTTAAAAAAAGATATCGAGGACAACGTTGAGTTAAGGGTATCATTACAAACGCCTCTTGAGCTTGAAGACGCAGTAGATACCTTTGCTGATATAATACAAAAAGCAGCTTGGGATAACACACCTTATCAAAGGCTAATGCCTCGCTATAAAGATATAAGATATTCGTAAGAAATAAAAGATTTAGTGAAAGAGAAACGAAAAGCACGTACAAAATGGCAGCAAACCCGTGCTCCTCAACACAAAGCTCATTTAAATCGCTTGAGTAATATGCTAAAAAGGGCGATATCAGATTTCAAAAACCTTGAAGTTGAAAATTACCTTGAAGGCTTGACAGCGGGGAAAGAATCCAACTACTCACTTTGGAAAGCTATAAATACAACGAAAAAACCAAAGCTTCCAGTGCCTCCGATTAAGAAAAGCCAAAATTTATGGGCTAAAAGTGACAAAGAAAAAGCGACGGTATTCGCCGATTACTTCGAGGAAACATTTAAGCCGTTCGATGGGCAAGAACTCAACAAAAACATTAATATGAATTTAACCTCAAATGAAAGCTACATGACGAGAAATGCTAGACTTGCCGAATTAAAAACAGAAATGAAGAAGCTTAAGTTCAACAAAGCTCCAGGATATGACTTAGTAACGGCAGAGATTTTAAAAATTCTCCCTCGTAAAGGGAGGGAGGCTCAAAGGTTAGAATATGTTCCGAGCCAATGGAAAGTTGTGGAAGTCATAATGGTTTTGAAACCTGGCAAACCATCTCACGAAAAGAAGTCTTACAGGCCGATTTCGCTTCTTCCAATAATATCAAAAGTTTTTGAAAGAATACTACTCCTGCGCCTGCAACCTATAATACATAGAAGAGAAACAATTAATACCTGAACATCAGTTAGGATTTAGAAACAAGCATTCGACAGTTGATCAAGTGCATAGAATTACAGACGTAATTGAGAGAGCTCTTGAAGAAAAGAAAATCTGTTCGACTGTCTTTTTGGACGTGTCGCAGGCGTTTGACAAGGTGTGGCATGAAGGCCTCAAATTCAAATTAAGACAAGTTCTGCCTGAAGGACTTTACAACATTCTAAACGGATATCTAAATGAAAGACTTTTCGTGTAAGACACGGAAATGAATATTCTGATTTCAAAGAAATAGTGGCTGGGGTAACACAAGGAAGTGTATTAGGTCCAGTTCTGTACCTTTTATTTACACGCGATATACCTCAAACAGATGACACTATTGTAGTCACGTTTGCTGATGATACTGCAATACTAGCAGTTGGCAAAACGATTAGCGAAGCTACAATTAAATTACAAAATGCTCTTAATAATGTTAATGAGTGGACGAAAACATGGCGAATAGCGCTCAATGAACAAAATTCAATCCTCGTGGACCTTACGTGTAAAAAAATAGTAATAAAATAGATTACCCGTCTTTCTTAATACCGCTCGTGTTCCATTTGCAAATGAGGCAAAGTATCTGGAAATGACTCTAGACGCGAAATTAAAATAGAAGCCGCACGTGAAAAAGAAATGTGAAGAACTAAGAAATAAATTAAGAGATATGAACTGGTGACTCGGAAAATATTCAAAGCTTAGTATTGAAAATAAATTGATTTTATATCGACAGGTTCTTAAACCTGTTTGGACTTATGGTATACAACTTTGGGGTTGTACCTGCGATACAAACTTAAATAACTTACAAACGTTTGAAAATAAATTGCTAAGGTCATTTGTAAATGCTTCGTGGTATATAAGACACGAAGATCTTCACAGTGATCTCGGGATTCCTACGGTCCGGGACGAAAAAGTTTCACGCGAAAACATAGAAATCGACTATTAGAACACACTAATTCAACGATTATTGACATTCTTGACGAGTCGAATTTAGTACGCCGTCTGCGAAGAACAAAACCTTCCGACTTGGTGCGGTGAACAGAAAACCGCTTTAGATCGCGGATTAAGCAGGAACTTTCACCGGAAAGTAACCTGCAATACGTTACTTAACTTCGTTAAAAATAAATTGCTAGATAAGTTTCAACTTAGTTGCAATCGGGAAGTGGAGGTGGTTTTAGTGTAGTAAGAATCTCACACTTCTATGAGCACGCGATTTTCGGTCCTCATAGAGCCTGATGCAGGTTTTGCACCTACCCACGGGAAAATAAAAAAAAAAAAAATTTAGACGCCAACTTATACCCGAACATTCAACAAATAAATAGAAACCCGATTTGAAATTTGAATTTAGTACACCTCCAACCCGGTCGGCCACCGTGGAGGATTTCGGCCAAAACTCCCCTTCAATTGAAACTGCGGAATGCAATCTCAATAGCCTCAATGGTTCAAAATCTCTAAATAACAAAAGTAAAAATACAAATTCAAATATAACTTTGAAAAAACACTTATACATTGCCACACTTAACACCAGAACTTTACAATCAGAAGAAAAATATTTTGTGCCCCAAATGACATGCCGCCCTACAAAGGCATGACCCAGTGAGTCACAACTCACAACTGTTTTCGAGATACCTCAACTTATGAAATTGGTATTCATCATCGACAGCAGTTTCACGTTACACTTAATGTGACGCAATGATTCAGAGGGACACAGTAAAAAAGCCTACTTCCAGAATGCATCTCAGTAGGTCAAAGCTGAGTAATGCATTTTGGAAGTAATTGCAAGTTAGTTCCAGGTAGGTCTTTGGGAACTCGGTGAGTCCGATTGTTACCGTGGTTGAACGTGGTTGTTTTTGATCTTTCTATTGTGATTTTTTAGCTGGTTTGGTTTTGGCAACACTGGTTTTGACAGCTGACGTGTGTTTAGTACCTTGTGTCACTGTCAAACAGCTTCAGTTTGGTTTGCAATTTAACCATGGATCGTCTTACAAATGAACAACGCTTGCAAATTATTGAATTTTACTATCAAAATTCGTGCTCGAAAATTGTTTTCAACCGAAGCCCTTTCACAAAATATATGATGGAAATGCTCAAAATTCTTACTTGGAGAATTGGAGATGTATATGCGAGAAAATGATATTGACATATGTTTGATATCAGAAACGCATGCCAAAAATGAATCAAATCTTAAAATCTATGAGTTTCATGACTACCACGCTATTGATCCGTCAAACAAAGCAAGAGGTGGATCATCATTGTATATAAAAGAATACATTGAACACTCCATAGGCCTCAAAATAGAGGCGGAATCAATGCAATTGAGTAGTGTACAGGCCAAAACTAAAAATATTCCTCTCAATGTCTCTTCCATATATTGCCATCCGCGTTGCAAAATTGATAAGAGTGAATTTACAACATTGATAAAATCACTAAGTCCAAATTTAATTGTTGGTGGTGACTTTAATGCAAAGCACACCTTCTGGGCCTCACGATGCATATCTCAAAAGGGTCGCATGCTATATGAAGCAGGAATGGAAAATAATTGTGACTTTCATTCGACTGGCAAGCCAACTTACTGGCCAACTGATCCGTCGAAAATACCTGACCTAATCGATTTATTCATGGTAAAAGGAATACCCTCTAACCGTATAGAAATTTCAGAGGGCTATTACCTCTTCTCAGATCATTCTGCCGTCGTACTCACTATGAGCGAAAGAATTGTTAAAATTGAAAAACAACCCAGGTTAACAAACAGTAAAACCAACTGGGATGGATTTAAAAAAAGATATCGAGGACAACGTTGAGTTAAGGGTATCATTACAAACGCCTCTTGAGCTTGAAGACGCAGTAGATACCTTTGCTGATATAATACAAAAAGCAGCTTGGGATAACACACCTTATCAAAGGCTAATGCCTCGCTATAAATATATAAGATATTCGCAAGAAATAAAAGATTTAGTGAAAGAGAAACGAAAAGCACGTACAAAATGGCAGCAAACCCGTGCTCCTCAACACAAAGCTCATTTAAATCGCTTGAGTAATATGCTAAAAAGTGCGATATCAGATTTCAAAAACCTTGAAGTTGAAAATTACCTTGAAGGCTTGACAGCGGGGAAAGAATCCAACTACTCACTTTGGAAAGCTATAAATACAACGAAAAAACCAAAGCTTCCAGTGCCTCCGATTAAGAAAAGCCAAAATTTATGGGCTAAAAGTGACAAAGAAAAAGCGACGGTATTCGCCGATTACTTCGAGGAAACATTTAAGCCGTTCGATGGGCAAGAACTCAACGAAAACATTAATATGAATTTAACCTCAAATGAAAGCTACATGACGAGAAATGCTAGACTTGCCGAATTAAAAACAGAAATGAAGAAGCTTAAGTTCAACAAAGCTCCAGGATATGACTTAGTAACGGCAGAGATTTTAAAAATTCTCCCTCGTAAAGGGAGGGAGGCTCAAAGGTTAGAATATGTTCCGAGCCAATGGAAAGTTGTGGAAGTCATAATGGTTTTGAAACCTGGCAAACCATCTCACGAAAAGAAGTCTTACAGGCCGATTTCGCTTCTTCCAATAATATCAAAAGTTTTTGAAAGAATACTACTCCTGCGCCTGCAACCTATAATACATAGAAGAGAAACAATTAATACCTGAACATCAGTTCGGATTTAGAAACAAGCATTCGACAGTTGATCAAGTGCATAGAATTACAGACGTTGAGAGAGCTCTTGAAGAAAAGAAAATCTGTTCGACTGTCTTTTTGGACGTGTCGCAGGCGTTTGACAAGGTGTGGCATGAAGGCCTCAAATTCAAATTAAGACAAGTTCTGCCTGAAGGACTTTACAACATTCTAAACGGATATCTAAATGAAAGACTTTTCGTGTAAGACACGGAAATGAATATTCTGATTTCAAAGAAATAGTGGCTGGGGTAACACAAGGAAGTGTATTAGGTCCAGTTCTGTACCTTTTATTTACACGCGATATACCTCAAACAGATGACACTATTGTAGTCACGTTTGCTGATGATACTGCAATACTAGCAGTTGGCAAAACGATTAGCGAAGCTACAATTAAATTACAAAATGCTCTTAATAATGTTAATGAGTGGACGAAAACATGGCGAATAGCGCTCAATGAACAAAATTCAGTCCTCGTGGACCTTACGTGTAAAAAAATAATAATAAAATAGATTACCCGTCTTTCTTAATACCGCTCGTGTTCCATTTGCAAATGAGGCAAAGTATCTGGAAATGACTCTAGACGCGAAATTAAAATAGAAGCCGCACGTGAAAAAGAAATGTGAAGAACTAAGAAATAAATTAAGAGATATGAACTGGTGACTCGGAAAATATTCAAAGCTTAGTATTGAAAATAAATTGATTTTATATCGACAGGTTCTTAAACCTGTTTGGACTTATGGTATACAACTTTGGGGTTGTACCTGCGATACAAACTTAAATAACTTACAAACGTTTGAAAATAAATTGCTAAGGTCATTTGTAAATGCTTCGTGGTATATAAGACACGAAGATCTTCACAGTGATCTCGGGATTCCTACGGTCCGGGACGAAAAAGTTTCACGCGAAAACATAGAAATCGACTATTAGAACACACTAATTCAGCGATTATTGACATTCTTGACGAGTCGAATTTAGTACGCCGTCTGCGAAGAACAAAACCTTCCGACTTGGTGCGGTGAACAGAAAACCGCTTTAGATCGCGGATTAAGCAGGAACTTTCACCGGAAAGACCTGCAACACGTTACTTAACTTCGTTAAAAATAAATTGCTAGATAAGTTTCAACTTAGTTGCAATCGGGAAGTGGAGGTGGTTTTAGTGTAGTAAGAATCTCACACTTCTATGAGCACGCGATTTTCGGTCCTCATAGAGCCTGATGCAGGTTTTGCACCTACCCACGGGAAAATAAAAAAAAAAAAAATTTTAGACGCCAACTTATACCCGAACATACAACAAATGGAGGATTTCGGCCAAAACTCCCCTTCAATTGAAACTGCGGAATGCAATCTCAATAGCCTCAATGGTTCAAAATCTCTAAATAACAAAAGTAAAAATACAAATTCAAATATAACTTCGAAAAAACACTTATACATTGCCACACTTAACACCAGAACTTTACAATCAGAAGAAAAATATTTTGTGCCCCAAATGACATGCCGCCCTACAAAGGCATGACCCAGTGAGTCACAACTCACAACTGTTTTCGAGATACCTCAACTTATGAAATTGGTATTCATCATCGACAGCAGTTTCACGTTACACTTAATGTGACGCAATGATTCAGAGGGACACAGTAAAAAAGCCTACTTCCAGAATGCATCTCAGTAGGTCAAAGCTGAGTAATGCATTTTGGAAGTAATTGCAAGTTAGTTCCAGGTAGGTCTTTGGGAACTCGGTGAGTCCGATTGTTACCGTGGTTGAACGTGGTTGTTTTTGATCTTTCTATTGTTGTATACATACAACATTCAGGCGCAGCCGGTTATAAGAACCTTTTAAGTGAAAAAAATTTTACAGTGAATTAATAAAAACAAAAAAACTAAGATCTAGGCAGCAAAAAAAATTTTTTGGAGTGAGTAAAAAAAAAAACAAAGACCTGTAGGCAATTTAATTAAAGTCTTTAAAGAAACTATTGTTTATAATGGATTAATCCAACAAAGATCTTAAAGGGTTTGAACTTTATTTTGTAGTCGCGTTAAATTATTGAGTAAAAGCAAGAGACACCTTATTGACCACAAGCGATTAAAAAATAAAACAAACAAAAAACACAAACAATTTTGTTTAGATATTTATTTTATTTTATTAACATCGAATGCATTTCGAACCAACTGTGGTTCATCTTCAGCAATACACTAATTTGGCAAAAAAGAAAGAAAGAAAATACAAATCAAAACAAAGAAAAGAAATTAAAGAAAGCTTTACATTTAACAATTGGAGTGAAAGAGAAACATTAAATAAGATTAAACAAAGGTGACATAATATTTCCATTATCACTGTTCATGGTGTTGTTGTTGTTGTTAATGAAAAGGCTTTCATATGCATCAAGTCGTCGGTGGTTTGTTACATGCTTTATGAGCTTAACATCTTCTAAGCGCAAATTGAAGTGGTTGTTGGTGAGGGCGTGTGAAGCAACGGAGGATTTTTCGGGTCTGTTGAACTTTATGTGATTCGTGTGTTCGTTGAAACGGACACCAATGCTCCGCTTTGTCTGGCCGATGTAAACAGCGTTGCAGTCTCCACATTGAATCTCATATATTCCAGATTTGTTGACAATTGTGGATTTGTCTTTGGTTGACCCTAGCATATTTTTGATTTTACCATTACTAGAGTAAACGCATTCTATATTTTGTTGTTTTAATTTTGTGTGCATTTTGTTTGTTATTGGTGGGAAATACGTCATCGATGCTCTATCTGTATTGTTGTTGTCCTGAAGAAAAAGAGAAATGCACAACACTCCAACTAAAAGTGCTCTTAAACCAAAATTCGTGGAAGATCTAATAGTTAACTTATCAAATGAAAATTTAACCCAAGAACAAGTCAATGTTTTAAATAAAGGTCTAAACTACACCCCAAAACCTTTGAAAATTCCCATCATTGAATCGATCGTTGATCTGGAAACATGCTTAAAATTTAAACAAACAGAAACAAAACAACAAATTAGAGACGTTGCAAAACCCGTTTTAAGAAACGCAAAGAAAAGTTTTAAGTGTGATTCAGAATCAATAAAAATACATTCCATCATTCAAGAACTTAAACAAAAAGAAGTTTATTTCATGAAGGCCGATAAAGGGAACAAACTAGTGATAATGAACAAAAACGATTATGATGAAAGAGTCAGAGATTCGATAAATTCCAGTAATTTTAAAATTTTAAACAAAACACCACTACCTGGAATGATTCGCGAGTCAAAGTTATTAATAAAAGAAATAAATTCTGTTTTTGAAATTCCAAAATGGCGACTGAATATATCCAACCCAGAGGTACCGAAACTCTACGCACTTCCAAAAGTGCACAAACCAGGAAATAAAATGCGACACATTGTTTCGAATATAACTTCACCTTCGGTTAAAATATCCAAGTGGTTAGTAAACGATATGAAAAAATATCCGTTAGAAAGCTGCTCAGTGAAAAATTCTTTTGATTTCGTGGAAAAAACTAAGGACATCCTCATAAAAGAAGATGAAATCATGATTTCATTCGATGTCGAAGCCTTGTTTCCAAGCATTCCGATTCCTGAAGCTATAATCGCTCTCCAAAAACACCTTGAGAAGTTTGATATTGATGAAAACAAAAAACTTATATACCTAAAAACAGCAAAAATATGTATGTCACAAAACTTTTTTCAATACAGAAATATCTTCTACAAAATTGAAACAGGAACAAGTATGGGAAACCCTTTGTCCCCACTGATAGCGGAAGTTTTCATGTCTTTTTTCGAAATTAACTTAAGAGAAAGAGGATTACTCCCAAGAATTTGGTTTCGATATGTAGATGATGTTTTTGCAGTGATAAGAAGGGATGAGATTGATTCGGTTTTAAAAACTCTCAACTCCGAGTTCAATAGAATAAACTTCACTTTTGAACTTGAAGAAAATCAAAAGTTGAATTTTTTGGACCTAACTCTGGAAAGAAAACACGGAAAAATAGACTTTGCAATTTACAGGAAACCAACAACAACGAATCGATACATCACAAACGACTCTTTTAGTCCAATTCAACACAAACTCGCTGCTTTTCATTCAATGGTTCATCGCCTGTGTAAACTACCACTTTCAATTACCAATTATGCCAAAGAATACAACATTTTAAAAGACATCGCTACCATAAATGGATACAATTCATCTATTATAGATAAACTTATAAACAAACATACTAAAAAACTCAAAAAAGCAGAATTAACAACCTTATACAAACAAAATAAACAACTTCAGGACAACAACAATACAGATAGAGCATCGATGACGTATTTCCCACCAATAACAAACAAAATGCACACAAAATTAAAACAACAAAATATAGAATGCGTTTACTCTAGTAATGGTAAAATCAAAAATATGCTAGGGTCAACCAAAGACAAATCCACAATTGTCAACAAATCTGGAATATATGAGATTCAATGTGGAGACTGCAACGCTGTTTACATCGGCCAGACAAAGCGGAGCATTGGTGTCCGTTTCAACGAACACACGAATCACATAAAGTTCAACAGACCCGAAAAATCCTCCGTTGCTTCACACGCCCTCACCAACAACCACTTCAATTTGCGCTTAGAAGATGTTAAGCTCATAAAGCATGTAACAAACCACCGACGACTTGATGCCTATGAAAGCCTTTTCATTAACAACAACAACAACACCATGAACAGTGATAATGGAAATATTATGTCACCTTTGTTTAATCTTATTTAATGTTTCTCTTTCACTCCAATTGTTAAATGTAAAGCTTTCTTTAATTTCTTTTCTTTGTTTTGATTTGTATTTTCTTTCTTTCTTTTTTGCCAAATTAGTGTATTGCTGAAGATGAACCACAGTTGGTTCGAAATGCATTCGATGTTAATAAAATAAAATAAATATCTAAACAAAATTGTTTGTGTTTTTTGTTTGTTTTATTTTTTAATCGCTTGTGGTCAATAAGGTGTCTCTTGCTTTTACTCAATAACCTGTAGGCAACTCAATTATTTAAGTGCGGAAAAAAGTGAATTTAAAAAAAGAAAAAAAAAGTACCTACCTATAGGCACTAAATAAAAAAAAGTGTCAAGTGAAAGAAAACTCAAGTAAAGGAGTAACATACATTTGGTAAAGTACATACAATTTATTAATTTTTTCTTCATTATCTATCTATCGGTATTGAGGTTGCCGAAATAGCAACCTTAACCCGTCACCGGTGACGTCAATTTGACTTACATCAATGGTGACGCCGGTCTCACAGACCGGGTTTTTCAACTGAAGATTCTTTCAAATCGTGTTATTACTATTTCATTTTTTTTGTTTAATATAATATTTTACAATAAAACAAAAATATTTTATCGACTATGGCTCATTAATTTCAATTTTAATAGTTTAAAAAACTATTTTGCGTAGAGCATTAAGAATAACCATGTTTTTAAACTTGACTTTTTTTAAATTAAGAAAAAAATAAAAAAACATATTATTTTAAAATCAAATTAATGCAAGGAGTCTTTCCATATAAGAAACTTCTAAAAATTAATGAAAACTGGTATCCTTCCATATAAGAAATAACAACAAATTCGATTCCAAAAATAACTATTTTTCATACAAAAATGGTTGTTTTTTCGAATAAAAAAGTGTTTTTTTTTTAGGTAAAACATTAATACAATCTCATAAGAAGCTCACCGATCATAAAAGAAATACCAGAAAACACTGAAAATAATAAGAAAGTAGAAAAGATTCTTGAAGAAATTTTAAGAAAATTTTAAGAAAAATTATTTAACTATGACTACTTCACTTGCATAAACGGTGACGCACGGTCTCATGCACCGGGCTTGTACCAAAAGAACAGAATTTCTCCTCACTTTGCCGTTTTGTTGTGAACAGTTGATGAAGGATGTGAAATGCGGCAGCTACACGAAATCACGGCGAAAATCAGTGAGAGAGGACAAAGTTATTCAAATTTTTAAGAACACCCGGTCTCACAGACAAATAGGTCACCATTGGCGGGTTAAATATCATATAAAATTCATTTTTTTTTCTGTTGACATAATTTACATTACTTTTTGATTTTTATTGACAAACGATTAACGTTTGTACATACATACGTATGTAAGAACGTATTCTCTTTCATTAATTTTTTATATATTAATAAATTTCTGTCTTGGTTTTGGTTTACTACACCTTGTTATTGAATTTAGTGTAGAATTGCAACCTTGACATTTGGTATTACATATATAGAATTGTGATAGATATTATACATTGAGGAAGGTTAGCAAATAGTGTAACCTTCAATATTCAATAATTTGGTCACTGGTTTCCGTTTTTGATGTGGTTTTTTTTTGTATTTCGGCTCCAGGATTTGTTTTTGTTTCGCTTTATTTTTTTCTGAAATAGAAAAAAATGGATTTGTTGTGCATGGACAGTATACCTGAGCTTCAATTAATTGATCAAATAAATCAATTTAGAAAAGAGCTTAAAGATCAGGGGATTGAAATTAAGAAAATCAATCACACCTTATTGTCCGAAATTAAGTCGATCACTGGCAGGGAAGTTTATTCCCTTATATATTCGCGACTAAGTTCACAGTGGGGTCAGTTCACTAGGCTTGCATCAACTGATTCCATACTTTCGTATTTACAAGCAGTGAGCAGGCTTAAGGATAATCACCAAGGTGAAAAGGAAAGTTTGAAGAGCGGAGAAAGTATTCTAAAGGCTAAAATTGCGTCGTTACAGTCCAGTCTCACAAAAGAGACAAAACACGACACAATTATGTCTTACGAGAAGGTTGCGAAGATCATTGCGCAAATTGTGCCACAATTTTCCGGAGCACGAACGCCCAACCTATCAGGGCAAGTTTATGAGTTTCTAAACACTTGATCCCTGGGATTGAAATGCATTGACGAAGATAATGAGTCAATGTATGTTTTCTTGTTAAGCACAAAGTTAGTTGGCGATGCTTTTGACCTTGTAAGAGGTAACCAACCAACTACTTTAAAAGAGTTCGAAACGTTAATTAAAAATACGTATCTTACCGCAAGGACGTTGGATAGTGTTTTGGGGGAAATCAAACAGCCCCACCAACTTGCCACGGAGGACATACATGCGTTTTCAAGATGTCTGTTAAGCCTCCAAACAAAAGCGATAGACATAATCGACGCAAGCTACAAGCAAGCGGAATCCGTGGCCTTAAAACAAGAGATTAAAAACTCGATAGTAGCCGGTTTTAAAACAGGTCCAATGGATCCCGCATTGCGTCAGTTTATGTTAACGATCGCTGGGGAAGATATACAGACGCTTGCAGATACTGCGTTAAAAACTTCTCAACTTCTTCGTCCTCAATATTTAAAAAACCCTTCTTACTCATATAATCCCCAGGCATCATTTGCATATAATCAGATGAGCGAACCACAACCACAGCAGCACCAAAACCGGAAACAGGAAGATATAATAAAATGCGGTTTCTGTGGTAAACAAAATCACACATATGCCGATTGTAGGATTAGACGTAATACTCCGTATTGCGATTCTTGCAAGGCATATGGCCATGGCCATGGATTATGTCCGAAAGCCCAAGTATTCACAGCTTCTGCCAAACTATCACGAAAGCCGAGGCTTAAGTGCGATTGGTGCTCAAGGCCAGGACATTCGGAAAACGAATGTTGTAGCAAACAGAACTACTTGGCAAAACATTTGCCGGGAAACGTAATGGGGGCCAGTCAGACCCTCTGAGATGTGCCCCAAAAATCTGCCCCATAGAAAAAAATATTAAAACCCCGCAAATAATTTCTTCCTCACAATTCCTCTCAAAAAATCAAGCTGTTAAAAAATCACACCAAAAACCCCAAGAACAATCTACTCCAAATCCATATAAAACGGCTAAAACTGTGAAAAAACATAAAAAACGTGTTTCTTCGAAACCTTCCTTTACAGCAAAAGCTAACAGAAAACCTCAGAAAGTATTCCAATTTGGAAAAAAGCTACAAGATCAAGTCGAGAGCTTCATGGCCCAATGTTTAAATTTATTTTTGTTGGGATACATTTGGGTATATAGATCTATAACACAGATTTCCCATAAATATAAAAGTATCTTCAAAGCAAACAATAGATTTTGTGACATAAAGCGGAGTGGATTTTGTCTAATAAACAAGTCAAATAAAAACGACGTTTTTGTAGAATTACCACTTCCTGAGGCAAAAGGAGGTAAAGTTACCGTACTCGTAGATACAGGTGCAGACTTAAGCCTTTTGAATTTAATTTTTTAATTTTAATTTAATTTTGGTGGGGGCAAAAATCCCCATTTATTCTGCTTAATACAAGCTAATTCTTAATCTAACTTAAAAACTAAGAACTTAAGCTAACGTTAGTGAGGGGGAGGGCGTTTCAGAAGCCGGAGTTTTAAGGAAGGAGTACTGAGGTTAAAGTCGAAGGAGGACAAATTGGAGTTAACACCCCGCAGCATGCGAGAGATAGGTTCGTTGGAGCCATAACAGGTTCGGTGGGTGGGTATGTAAAAGAGACGAGTGGTACGTGTATTACGAGGCTTAGTATTAAAAGAGACAGAGTTGTAGAGCGACATGCAGTCAACGGAACCAGAGAGTAGTCGATGAATGAAGAGAATTTCTGATATATCTCTTCGTTCCTCCAACGAGTTCAGGTTGATTAGTTTAAGGCGGTCTAAATAGGGAGGCAGAATAAAAGGATTATTCCATGATAGACCCCGAAGAGCAAAGCGTAGGAAACGATGCTGGATGCTCTCGATTCTGGAAATATGTGTAAGTTGGTAAGGGGACCAAACTTGAGACGCGTATTCTAGGAGTGGACGAACGAATGATATGTATAAGGACCGGGTAACGTAGGGATTGGAGAATTCTTTAGACCATCTTTTGGTGAATCCTAGTGCTGAGTTTGCTTTGAGAATGATATCGTCTATGTGAGAAATAAAATTAAGCTCAGGGTCACATAAAATGCCAAAGTCTCGAATGTTATCGACGGAGGCTATGGGTTGATTATGGATCAGGTAGAGACGGGGAGGAGATTTTATGCGTTTGCGTGAAAAAGTGATTGATTGACACTTGGTGACGTTTAGCTCTAGGCAATTTTTTAGACACCATACTGAAAAATTGTCAAGATCTTGTTGAATAAGAGAAGAGTCATGTCTTGAGGAAATGGTCTTGAAAAACTTGGTATCATCGGCGTACAGAGAAATAGAAGAATGTTTAATGATTCTTTCGATATCGTTTATAGCAAGAATAAATAAAAGTGGGCCCAGGTGGCTTCCTTGGGGAACCCCAGATGTAGCTAAGAAAAGACTAGAGGTGGCAGATCTAAAACGAACGCTGTAAAAACGGTTTTCAAGGTAAGAAGAAATCCATTGTAACAGAGAGGGTTCGAAGCCAAAAGTGGACAATTTGAAAAGAATAAGCTTATGGGAAATTTTGTCAAAGGCCTTGCTGAAATCCGTTGAGACAACATCAACTTCGTGGCCTTTCTCTAAGGCTAAGAGGGTGAAGGACACGAATTCAACAAGGTTAGTGGTAGTAGATCGACATTTGAGGAAGCCATGTTGTGAGGGGGAGATGAGAGATTTACAATGGAAACTTAAGGTTTCATACAAAATACTTTCAAAGAGTTTAGGTATGTGCGAAAGCTTGGCAATGGGCTGATAATTGTTAATATCACCCTTCGGACCCTTTTTGTGTATTGGGGTTATGAAAGATGATTTCCATATCTGAGGAAATTCACCTTAATTTAGGGAAAGACTGAAAATTTTTGAAAGAGGAAGAGAAAGGGCGGAAGAGCATTTTTTTAGAAAAATGGCAGGAAGACCATCTGAACCAGGATTAAATTCATCATTAAGTTGATTCAATTTATATTCGATGAGAAAAGGATCGACGGTACGAGGGAGAAGCGGTCCTAGAGAGAAACTTTGCAGATAATTGAAATAGACAAAATCGGGTACAAAGGAGTCATCGGCAAAAGATTGTTTGAAGAATGTGGCAAAAAGGTTGGCAACAGTGCTGGGATCGCTTGAAGTTTCGTTATTGAGAGAGAGAGATGTTGGGTAACCATCGGATTTTCTTTTGTAGTTGACAAAATGAAAAAATGACTTCGGATCCTTGATAAGATTGGATTGTGTTTCCGCTATATAGCGTAGGTAAAAGGAATTGTATAGTTCGGTAAAATGTAGATAAGAGCCAAGACAGTTAGAATAGTCAGTAGGAGAACGAGAGCGGAGGTATATTTCCCACAATTTATTTCTTTTATTTCGGAGAGAACGAAGTCTGTGATTATACCAAGGTGGAGAAGAAGACGAAGTTTTGCGGCGGCAAAAAGGAACATAAAGAGAAATAGAGTTGAATATTTCACTGTAGAATATGGTTATGGCATCGTTTACGATAGAGTTATCAAAATTAAAGGTGACTTTGTTGAGGTATTCATTAATAGGCGAAAGTTTGCTTTGTGGAAGTCGTAAGAAGACAGATCTGTAGGCGGGGTGGACTGTAAAGGAGAATCATGAAAATATGAAAAAAGAAGCGGCGGATGGAAGTTGTCGATGGTCGATATAGAAAGAGGGCTAGAGAGACAGAAGAGTTAATGGGGTCTGTTGTGAAGATAAGGTCAAGTTGTCTACCCATGAAATTTGAGATTCCGCTAACTTGGCAGAGGCTAGAATCAGCAAGGCTATCTAAAAACAGACATTCTTTGGCAGATGAGGGATTCGAAGCAGAATAAAATGAGAAATCGTCTGATGGAGTCCATTTTAAATTAGGGAGGTTAAAATCCCCTAAAAGGAGGATTTCATCATGTGGCTCACACAAGTCAGTGATTTTGTCAATTGTTTCAATGGCAAGCTCATAGGATTCGATAGGTTGTGAAGGTAAGATGTAACTACAGACAACGTAGAGTGACTTTCGGGGTAGTGAAATCTTAATTGACACATAATCAAGAATAGGGGAAGAAGAAATGGCTATAAGGGAAGAGTCAATAGTATTTTTACAGCAAGAAGGACACCACGGCTAGGGCAATCGTTGGTGGGTCGGCTTAGATTGTCATCACGATAAACGTTAAAAGCAGAAGGGAATAATTCTTGATTTTTGATGCAGGGGATAAGATTCGTTTTAGTCAGTGCATATAATTCGAAGGGTAGGGCATGAGTTTGTTGCAAAACTGACTGAGTTTTTGAACGAAGGCCTCTTACATTTTGGTAGTAGAAAGAAAAAGGGAGGTTTTTGGAATGAGAAGCGGAAATTGGGAGTTCATTAGAAACGAAAAAACCGATCATGGTCAGCTCTGCTGCGCTGAAGGTGCGAGATCCACTTTGAATGAATATACTGTCCCAGGGCTTCAAGATCATTTGCCACCTTTTGGGGAGAAAAATTTAGAAAATCATGGTATTTTATGAAGAGATTTTTAAGGCTGGCAAAATTGGTAGGGAGACCTTCTTGTTGAATGGAAACTATTACGCTTGTTTTCGTTTTACCTTCATAGCAGACAGAGTCGGGTTTATCGTGCAGATACGCCAAAAACAGTCGAATGTTGTCGTAGGTTTTCTTATCTCTAAGCCTAGAGAGAGAGCATAGTGACATTCGGTGGATTCACTAGATTGTTGGGTGCATTTGACTGTAGGGGGTATAAGAGGATCAATAAAGGAAGAAGAGGATGTTGCGGTTGGGATAGTTGTAAAGGATTGGGTGGGTATTAATGAAGGAGTAATAGATATCGGGGGAGAGGTAGAGTAGACTGAGGAAGAGGTGGGGATTGATGGATAAGGTCTGGAAGAGGATCTGTGGTTAGGTGTTGTAATGGGAAGAGAAATTGGTGAGGAGTTAAGAATATGAGAACTTTGAAAATTAGGATATTTGGCTTCAGAACTAAGGTCAGCATTTGGATATAAATTAGTTGGTGTTAATTGGGTTGGAGTTGAGAGAAGCGGGGATTTGGGTTGAGTAAAAGGAGTTAGGTTAAAAGAAACCCGTTGATTTCTAGGTTTAGATGAGTTACTGGCAAAAGAGGAGTTCTGAAAGAGGGAATGAAAAAAGTTAGGTAAGATACCCGTTTTAAAGGACCAGTTGTTACTAGGGATTTGTTTATTTCGCGTTGAGGACAACTGTTGAGGCTGACGAAAGGGATTTTGACATTGCTGTGGCATATAGTTGGGGGATGGTATGGGTTGGTTAGATGAAAACTGTCTGCGTTTGGAGGTATTAGTTATCTTAGAGGTAGGATTGTTATGTTTAAATGTTGTAAGGCTGGTCTTCCATTTCGATAACATCATGCTCTCAAGGCGAAGTGATCCACTAGGGTGGTAAAGCATCCAGTCGAATTTGGAAGAAAACTGGATCTTATAACTTCTGGACGACACCCGATGACATTCAGACACAGAGATGTAGAATCGACGTTTAAAGTAAGACCTAACCCAGGTCACATTGGCAAAGAGGAGAGTGTTTTTCAGGCAATAGCAGCTATTGTTGGCGGTATCCAGTTTCTTTAGTCGATTATTCCATTCAGATAACTTCCAGGGGACGCCAAATTTAAGAATTGAGGGTGACGATGGATGTGATGAAGTGGCAGTGGCTGTTGGTTGGGTGGGTGATGACTCACGAACAGGAGGAGAAGTTTCATCCGCAATTTGTGGGAGTAAAGGAGTCTCAGCATTCTGGATTTCATCAAGGATAGATAGACTGTTGTACACCGTTACCGGTTCTGGTCTGGTGTATCTTGGTTCATCTAAAATATCCTTCAAGAGCAGCCGTAATTCCTTCGAATGATTGTTCAAGCAATCCATGTCTCGATGCATTTCTAAAGTCCGTTGACCATTACTACTTAAGTCGTGTCCGATAGATATTACCTCAGCAGAAACTCTAGATAGCAAAGATGTGGCACTATGTAGCTCGTTGTAGATCTGGTTGAGCAAGGTTTGATCAGGAGAATAATAAGGAGATACTATTTTAGACGAGGTACCTTGCAGAAAAACTTCTATGTCGGATCGAAGGGTATTGAATTTGGATGAAATGTTATTATTGAGGTCAATAATCGAGTCATTGGACGAGTGAGGCAGTTTATTTAACATGGTAAGTTGCTTCTCTATGCTCAAAAGCTTAGAAAAACATTGAGAAGAGGAGAGTTGCAATTGTTCATGAAGTTCTTCAACACTTTTAATAATGAGATCGCAGTTCTTAGAAAAGTTTTGGATCTTATTCGCGCATTTATTATTATCACTAGATAAAGTGTCATTAAGGCATTTGATTGCTAGCATAATGTGTGACAGGGAGATACCCTTGCACTCATGAAACAGGGTGTTTTAAAAAAGAAATCCAAATTCGATTCAAAAGAAATACGAAAGTTAGGTGGAGCATTTGGTAGAAACACTACAACGTTGGGTACAGTTCAATCATATTAAAGTTTGGACAAAATTTACTTAAAATGGCACATTGTGGACGGTCTGACGGACATACCCGCCGATGGTATAATAGGCCGAGATATTCTCTGGAACCATGCTATAGTTGACTCTGTTACCAAAACATTGAAGTTTTTGGATAACAACAGAAAGCTGGTTTCAGAATTCCCATTGATTAACCCAAATAAACAAAATGATGATCGAAATAAGGAAGTGAAACCCCATACTCAAGCTATTCTGAAGCTAAAGATAAACACTGGCTTACGTGAAGTTCTCGTGTAAGGCCAAGAATTGAAACCAGGAGTTTATTTGGCTAACACTATATCAAATGTAAAGGGAAACCATTTGTTTATTTCTATCATTAACTCTACCGAAAAAACTTACTCTTTACCCGACAATTTTATACCCAAATTCCAAAATTTCAACAAGTTTCAGGTGCAAACCCAAGAAAAAATAAATCGTTCAATCTTCAGCGTTACAGAACAAGAGCCGAATAAACGACTCTCTAAGCTTCTGGATACACTGAAAATAGGTGCAGACCTTAATAAGGACGAGAAACGGGCAATTGAAAACATATCCATTAAATTTAATGATATTTTTCATTTAGAAGGTGATCCATTAACGCATACCGAAATTCTAACTCACAAGATCCCAGTTAAGTCTGATCAAGGACCGATTAATCAGAAGCAATATCATCTACCTCAAGTTGCTAGAGATGAAATCAATAATCAGGTTAGACAAATGCTAAACGATAAAGTGATTTCACCTAGTAAATCACCATGGAACTCACCTCTTTTGGTAGTCCCGAAAAAGCCTGGGGCTGATGGACAAAAGAGATGGCGAGTTGTGGTTGATTTTCAAAGACTAAGTGAGGCCACGATTAAAGACGCGTTTCCTCTGCCAAAAATAGAAGATATTCTTGACCAGTTAGGAAATTGTCGTTATTTCTCAACCCTTGATCTGGCAAGCGGCTGTCACCAAGTACTAATTACTATAGTAAAGATCGAGAAAAATCTGCTTTTAGCACAGGCTTGGGGCATTATGAGTTTAATAGGATGCCTTTTGGGTTAACGGGAGCACCAGCCACCTTCCAGAGGATTATGAATTACATCTTAACTGGTCTTTACGGAATAGACTGTTTTGTATACTTGGACGACAAAGTGATCTATAGTACGAATTTGCATGAACACCATG
The DNA here is from genome assembly GCA_946251815.1 of Dasysyrphus albostriatus. Taxonomy (NCBI): domain Eukaryota; kingdom Metazoa; phylum Arthropoda; class Insecta; order Diptera; family Syrphidae; genus Dasysyrphus; species Dasysyrphus albostriatus. The sequence continues at coordinate 129,975,147 of OX276335.1, read as the reverse complement.
AAAAGTTGATGCGAATTTTTACAAAGTTAAGAGAGTATAAACTAAAACTAAATACCGAAAAATGTAATTTTTTGTGTAAGGAAGTTGTTTATTTAGGTCATGTATGCTCTGAGACCGGTGCGATCCCTGATCCTTCTAAGACGAGTTGTGTAACGAATTTTCCTGTTCCGAAAAATATAAAAGAAGTTCAATCTTTTCTAGGTTTTGCTTACTGTTATAGAAAGTTTATACCCAATTTCGCCCAAATATCCGCTCCAATCAATCCTTTGTTAAGAAGAGAAGTAGATTTCAAGTGGACAAATGTACAACAAGTTGCATTTGAACAACTCAAACAATCCATTACAACACCACCTGTTTTAATTTACCCAGATTTCTCAAAACCTTTTATTCTAACAACAGATGCAAGTAACCAAGCTCTGGGCGTAGTTTTGTCGCAAGGAAAAGTTGGGTCAGAGAAACCGATAGCATACGCAAGTAGATCATTAAATCCTATAGAAAAAAGGTATTCTACTATAGAAAGGGAACTTCTAGCTATTGTTTGGGCAGTTAACAATTTTCGTTCATACTTGTTAGGTCGTTCCTTTACGGTATATACGGACCATCAGCCGCTTAAGGGAGTCTTCCATGTGAAAGATCCCACAGCTCGTCTAGTCAGGTTCCATCATAAGCTTTCGGAGTATGATTACAAAATCGAATACAAACCCGGGAAGGTGAACACGAACGCAGATGCGCTGAGCCGTATACCCCAAACAGGTGTGGAAGAGCAATGCTTAGCAGTAACACGGGCGCAGGCACGTAAAAACGTCACCAACACTTCTGCTGTAACTTCAGAAACTTCTACTGGTCGTTATTTGATTACTGCGAGTACCAAATTATCCCCAGATACTAAAACATCTCAAGCTATGGAGTTCCTAACAGATCGAGAGGAAATCAAAACAATCTTAAAGGATTTCCATAACTCGGCACTTGGAGGGCACCAAGGTGGAAAAAAAACATTGTCACGCATAAGGCAACAGTATAAGTGGAAAGGCATGGCAAAAGATGTTAAAGACTTTGTCAAAAAATGTCCACAATGCCAAAAGAACAAGTGTTCCCCTGCTAATAAAATGCCAATGATGATAACTGACACTCCAACTTTGCCGTTTGATAAGGTTTATATGGATATTGTCTGTGGACTTCCCAGGTCACACTCGGGAAACAGATACATTTTAACTTTCCAGGACGATTTGACCAAATTCCCGGATTGCGCAGCTCTCCCTGATATGGAAGCTTCAACGGTGGCTCGAGTATTTTACGAACAAATCGTGACGAGATATTGAATTCCAAAAATACTCGTCACGGACAATGGCGCTAACTTCACGTCAAAGATTTTTTCGCAGACATGCAAATTACTGGGCGTGAGAACTCCACACAACAGCATACCACCCTCAAGCAAACGGTTCATTGGAGAAAAGTCAGCGGCCCCTGGCCGAGTATCTGAGATCATTTGTGACAAATGACGAAAGAAATTGGGACCAGTGGTTAAGGCAAGCCATGTATGTCCATAACAACTCCGTCCATACCGCAACTAAATTGACTCCTTTGAATGCTCTTTTTGGTTTTAAGTTCGAAATGCCAAACAAACTTGAGTAGAAAGCCCACACCATTGTACAATGCCGATGACTATCCCGCAAGAAAAAATAGATTTTCTGCTGTATGGTTAGGTCCTTTTGATGTTGTGTCACCAAGCAAAAATGTGAATACGAGAATCAAAATGGGGAACAGGATTAAAAGGGTACATAACAATCAACTTAAACCTTTTTTTCCTATGACGACCATTAGCACCAGTTTACAATATTAATTAACCTACACATTTTCGCAGAGAACTCTTTTGATTATTATACTAATTTTTATTTTAAAAGCACTTAAAAAATTCATTTGATTAATATTTTCTTTTTCTCTTTTCAGTCAAGGTACCTAAACCAATACGGAGTTACAATAGAACAAATTTACTTTAATTTATATTTCTGATTGATACTTTTATATTTTATTTTATACTTTTGTTTTCTGAAATTTAACTATAATTATGAATTTCTTTAACGTGATACACTTTGTATTAGTACAGTTAGTAATAAGTATAAGATCTGGGCAGTCGCAGAAAGTAACACCATACAGCATCCATCGGTTAAAAGACACATCCCCAGTAGGGCGGAGTGATTTTTTTACTTTTGGAAATTTAAAAACATACCCCCCGCAAAAGTTGCGTATGGTTAAAAAATACATTTTAAGAATTTTTTTATTTTTTTAAATTCACCGCTAGGGGTCGCGCAGTGCGAGAGAAAATTTTGTTTTTGATTTTTTTTTCGATTTTTTTGTTGTTTTTTTGTCAGTGTATCCGTCGCTCTATAACTTAGGTATGTATCAATATGAAGAAGTTGAAGAAGGTCTTATTCATTGTTTAAAAGCTCTTCGTTTTTTTATCGTTCGGTGTCAGGTTTTCAACGTTGGAAAACCAACAAAAAAGCAATCAATTTTAGTTCATACAAAAAATTTAAATGACAAGTTTTTTAGATACATTTTTTGAAGGCTATTTTCAATTTAATAATATGATTTTTGTCAGTTCAGAAAATTCAAAACTATTTAAAATGAAAAACAAAGTTGTCTTCTATTTAAAAAAAAAAAACCGTTTCGGGTTTAAATAAAATAAAAGTAGGCTTTGCATTTCGTGTTATTTGAATTCAATTTAAATCGAATTACCTTTCGCTTTCACTCGCGTTTTTTGTTAAACAAAAAAATACGAGTATTCGAACATTAAAGTTTCACCTTGGATTACTTTATTTATATCAACTTTATTTTAAAAAAAGGTAAGTCTTGTAAAGTAATTTCAAAAGTGCCCTGAAAAACAAAACGTTGCAATGTTTGAGTGAATTTAATACATTTGCTGGAATTTTTTTCTAGAGATTAAATGGATACTCGTTCACAAAACAAAACTTGCCAGGTATTTGGAATTGGGAAAATGTTATCGCTGCGTGTGCTACCAACGTACAAAGATGTTTGTCGCTACCTTACCTTCCTCGAAGATGAAGAAAACTCATCGATGAAGCGAATATCGCTCGCAGCTACGAAGGTCATGGAAATATACGTGATTTCTTCAATTCCAACAGTTGGTAAGTTCAGTGTTGAAAAAATGATTCATAAACTCAACGATAAAAGAAGTGCTCTCATAAAAACACCGAAAGCCAGAAGAACCAGCAATGCATTTCAACAACAGTTAAAGGAATTCAAAACTGATGCCAAAAGACTCTTTGACATTAGTGCTTGTAAGTGCGTTGATTTTAAATGTTGTTCCTGTCCAAAAGACAAAAAAGTTCCGGTAAAAGAACGCTCCTTCCTGGATGATCAAAGATCTCAAAGAAAAATGGCTATTGGGACAGTTGATGTTCCTGGAACCATTAAGCTTCAAAGATCTCTCGCAAGAAGATTTGCAAGCTCTACATCTTCACCTTCAGACACTTTAAACACCCAAGCTGAATGTATAACCGAAGACGATGGAACCCAAATTAATTCCGACATCGAATCTGTGATCTCAATGTCACCCTCGCCAGAAAAAAAACCACGTTTAGAGAATGAAGCGGTTTGTAATTTAAATCGTAAATCTCTTCCGAACGTTGCGAAGGTCGCAGACAGATTTAAGATATCTGATAGGGCAACAGCAACTATTGTTACAGCCGTATTAACGGATTATGGAGTTATTAATGATATGGATCGGTCAAATATTGTTGATAGAAGCAAAATAAGGAGGGAGAGATCCAAACAAAGAATGGAAGTGGATCAGAGTTCTAACCGGCATCCCGTGGGCATTTACTTCGACGGTCGCAAGGACATCACAAAAACAGCCAAAGGCAATGTGGTTGAAGAGCATATTGTGTTGATTGGAGAACCTGATAGCCAGTACCTGGGTCATATCACACCACACAACGGGAAAGCAGAGACAATTACCAATGAGATACTAAACTTCTTGGAAAAATCGTGTATATCAGTAAATAGTCTCAAACTTATTGGATGCGACGGTACCAATGTTAATACCGGGGTAAGAGGTGGAATCATTCGGCAAATTGAGACGAAAATACAGCGACCTTTGCAATGGTCTATTTGCTTACTTCATGCCAACGAATTACCTTTGAGACACTTGTTTGAGAAACTGTACGGTAAAACAACTGGGCCAAGCGCATACTCCAGAGAAATTGGAAAGGACTTAAGGAACTGTCAAAATTTAGGCGTCGTGCAGTATCAAGCAGTTCGAATAAATTTACCGGAAATACCATTGGCTTGTCTGAGCTCGGACCAAAAGTATTTTTATGAAATATGCAAAGCTATAAACGACGGTGTCCGAGAAGGCTCAATTTTTGAGAAAAACCCTGGAACAATGGTACATTCGAGATGGCTTACGACTGCTAACCGCATTCTTCGAGTGTATGTTGCAAAACAATCCCCGGATAAGCCATTAAAGCAAATAGTTGAGTATATTGCTAAAGTGTACGCAGTAATGTGGTTTGACATAAAATCTCAACCTTCTTTCGTGTATGGTGCGAAACATTTTTTCAAATCTATAAAGTTGACAAGGTATTTGCCAAATGATTTGAAAGGAATCGTAGATGGTGTTTTCGCACGGAATGGATATTTTGGACACTGCGAAAACATTTTAGTAGCTATGTTGTTCGATGACCGCAAAAATATTCGAGAGCTAGGTCTTCGCCGCGTACTTAAGGCTAGAGCAGCAGTCAACAGCAACACCAGTGAAGAATTTGTCCGAAAGTTTCAGCTCCCAAAATTTCAATTCGAAGCAGATGAATATTTCGAGTTAATAGATTGGTGGAAAACTGAAAATCACCGTTTAACTGAGCCTCCAGTACTAAAAGATTTTATCGAAGAAGAACTTTGGGATATTGTGGGACAAAAAGAAACTACCAAATCTAACTTTTTAAAACAGTTTCCTTGTCACAGCCAAGCAGTTGAAAGAGCGGTTAAGCTGGTGACTGAAGCTTCCCAAACTGTTTGTGGATTTAAGAACAGGGATGGAGTCATTAAAAATACTTTAATTTCACGAAAAGAACTTCCAAATATAGAAACAAAAAAAAATTATATTAAATAAAACTTAAAAAAAAAAACAAATTAAAAATACAACAATTGTACTTGGTTTTCTTATTATCTAGAATTTTAAAAAATAAAAGCGTTTCCTTAAATTAATAGATACTAAGGGCGTTTGTTTTTCTCTACCACGTATGGTTTTGTTTTTTCTTTCATTTAAGTGCGCGCCCCCTAGTGGACATTTAAAAAAAGTAAAAAAAAAATCTTAAAAATGCTCTTAAAGCCAATTAAATGACCCAAACGAAGTTATAAAGGGGTATAAAATATATTTAATTTTTTTTGTTTTTTTTTAATTGCGATGCGCGACCCCTAGCGGTCATTTTAAAAATTAAAAAAAAATCTTAAAAATTTTAAAAAGACTTGACACAACTTTTGCGGGGGGTATGTTTTTGATATTCCAATTTAATTTTTTCCCCATACATCAGCGCTCCGGCCTAATCCCCAGTATTATTCGAGAGTGTAGATTCAGCTAAATTCTACAGCAGCACGTGGACGGTCCTTACGAAAGTCACTCCAATGGACTACGGGATGGTTCTTCGAATGATTGAAAAATGCGACGTCATAGTAGAAAAATTGTGTCAGAGCATCCCGGATGAAGAGTATAGGCCGCATTGTCATGCAGTCGTTCAGGAGACAGCAGCAAATATTGATAACTTGCGAAAAACCGCAAACCGCTTGAACCAACTGTTACGCTCAAAACGACAAAAACGAGCACTTGACTTCATCGGAGGTTTCTCTAAATGGGCATTTGGAACTATGGATAGTGAGGACGCTAGACGTGTTTATCAAAGATTAGAATTCCTGCATAAAAGAGATCAGGAAACATTTCAGGTTATGGACCGACAGCTATCTGTGATGAGCTCCAATTTTGACAAATTGAGAAAACCAATAAATCAGCTAGCAGCGGAGATAGACAACATAACAGCGGGTGTAGAAAGTCTTATTGAAACTTTCCTAGATTACAGTCGCCCACTAACAAAGAAGTGTCGTTGCTTAAGATGAGAAGCGACGTAAACATATTGGCGTCTTCCATCACCGCAAAGGTAGTTGAAGTCCTAAATAAACAAACCTTAGAGCTGGCAGTATTCGATGACTTATACCAGAATAAAATCCATACGTTCATCCTCAACGTAGAAAACATCACTGATCTACTAAAAAGCGCTACGACCAAAGGATTTTCATTTGAAGACTCTTTTGTGATCTACCAAGCATCAAAAACCTTTGTGTTCCCGAAGGGAGGAAATATGTACATCAAAATTGTACTCCCGCTACCAGATACCCTGCACTTCGAAGTCTACAAAGTCTATCTATTGCCAACAGATCTGGAGGAACGCTGGGATCTAATGATTGATACTAAGTACGAATACATCGCGGAATCAGACAACCATGATCTGTTTGTGATGCTGAGCCAAGAACAGTATTCCCGATGCTCACATGTGCCAACAGGAGAATCTTCGAAAAACTTCGCGATATGCCGACACGAGACCCCAGTCTTAACATCAGGATCTAATGAGTGTCTGGTTAAACTCCTTCAACACGCAGCTACTTCAAAAGTTTCGTGCAAATACGCTGCGGTCCCGGCAAGCGAAGGACTATTCCTCAAGATGACGGCCCCAACCGAATGGTTGTTCAAAGTGAAGGACTCCCTTGTTTTAAACTTGAAATGTGGTAGCCAGCAATACACTGCCACTATCAATGGTTCTGGAATCCTAAAAATGGAACAGCCTTGCGAAGCCAGCGCCAAAAGGTTTAAACTATTTTACGAGCACCAGTCTGAGGTCACCACGGAGTACAAACAACCCATGGTGGACCACTCAGAGTTGACGAAGGCTATACAAGCTAGTTCCAATCCCGTTCAAGCAGCGTCAATGCCGAAATTTCTCTCCATACGCATTGGGAACCAAAAAAGTTTTGCCAATGAACTGAGCGCTGGGAAAAAGACCATAGAAGATCTCGCACAAAATTGGAAACTATTGAATGCAGAGCGTAAAACGGCGGACCAAGACTGGGAATTATCATTCCATCGTTATTCGATAATGTCCCTGTCCATCTTCGGAGCTGTTGCATTTTTTGTTCTGTTTTTAATCCGATGCCTCCGGTCCAAAGCACAAACCATTCTACCCACTCGAAACAAAACAACCAACTATTCTGACTACTCATGAGCTGACAAATCGTCAAACACCAAGAAGACGTGCGCCCACTACAGTCCCCAAAGCAGATACAGCGTATTTCAGCGTCACCTCTGCCCGGGTGTAGGCGAATTTATTGTGAAAATTATTGTGAAAATTAAATTTCATTAATACTAAATTTTACATTAGTACAATTGCTTGAATTATTTAAATTTTTATTATATTTTCATAAGCATAAATTTCCTTTTCTCTTTTTATTTTTCAATTTCTATAATGTTTTATTTATTTGATTTTAATATACATATATATATTTGATTTTAATTAATTTTGACTACAAACTTTATTTATTAATAATATTAACTACATAATTATATTGAAATAAATGTTATGTTATTTTAATTTTATGTTTAAATAAAGAAAGACGAACCTATTTCTAGAGACGTGGCTTGAACGTCCAAAGGGGAGAGGGATGTTGTGCCCCAAATAACATGCCGCCCTACAAAGGCATGACCCACTGAGTCACAACTCACAACTGTTGTCGAGATACCTCAACTTATGAAATTGGTATTCATCATCGACAGCAGTTTCACGTTACACTTAATGTGACGCAATGATTCAGTGGGACACAGTAAAAAAGCCTACTTCCAGAATGCATCTGAGTAGGTCAAAGGTGAGCAATGCATTTTGGAAGTAATTGCAAGTAAGTTCCAGGTAGGTCTTTGGGAACTCGGTGAGTCCGATTGTTACCGTGGTTGAACGTGGTTGTTTTTAATCTTTTTACTGTTGTACACACAACAGATTAAGTGGGATATTATAGGACTATCTGAAGTGAAAAGATATGGAGAAGCCGTTACTGAATTAAATTCTCCTATTTCGGTGTCAAAAAAGGGCTCTTTGGTGTAAACCAAAGACTCAAAAAGAACGTTTTGGAAATAAAGGGATTTAGCGACAGAGTGATAGGAATTAAACTAAGAACAGATCGATGCAATATTTGCATAATTCAAGTCTATGCACCAACTAAAAGAGCGAAAGATGAAGAAATAGAAGCCTTCTACATTACACTTGATGAAGCAGCAAACCACTTCAATACTGAAATCCTTTTAACAATACGAGGCTTCAACGTTAAAATTGGATTAAGGAACAAAGGAAAAAATAATGGGTCGCTATGGATATTGTTGAAGCAGCACACAATTCATCATCAGAAACGTTTAGCCATCATAACTATTTTTCATTTAAATATTGTAAATAATTTGTAACTATTTTGTATTTCACGTCAATTTTCTTTGCCATAAAATTTCAATTTTAAATTTAAATCTGGCGCTCAATTTATACCAATCGCCATAATTTTTATGTTATTGAATTTGACTTAAAACTTTAATTGAATATATAACGTAATCTCTCTTCCGAAATTACATGAATTTTTATATAAATACCTATCTACGAAATAAAACTTTCTTCTTTTTATATCTCAACCCTAAGGGGAAATGCTGGTCGTTTTACTTAAATAAAATTTTGTCGTTCGTTTCACTAGCTTTAATGGTCTTTGTTCGAAAGCCATTTAAAGTCCTCTTTCGTTAATTTGAACACATGGTCAGCGAAATAAATCAGTAAGGTTTAAATTATAAATAAATTCGCTTTTTCACTACCGTTGATAATCGATCAAGGCATCAAACAGGATCTACCTATCCTTTCGATAAAGGAATTAATAGAGATCTCCGGGTTGACGGTCAAAGGTTCTTTGATCGTACATTGTTTGGCGCCCAACGTGGTTGAAAAGGTTACCATCATGAATTTCGTATTTAAAATTCACATTTTGGTACCCAACGTGTTAAAGTGGCTAACCACAAAAAAACTTTATAAAAGGTTGCTTAATTTGTGCCCAGCCATCGTGTTCAAAGTGGAAAACCTACCAGACATCCATAGTCAAATCATCAAAAAATATTAAAAATATACGTATGTAAACTATATAATCTATTTGTGATTATACCGTCCATAAAGAAAAATGTCCTATAGTGCAAAACATTGACATTGAACATTTTATCTAGACATATTTCTCGACGCGTTTCGGTTTCGGTTCGGTTTTGGTAGTGCATGGTGTAGGTGAAGTGCTAAAAACCTCGAGAGGAAGGAGAGACAACTACAGGAGAGAACCCAGTCGATGTCCAGAAAATACCATCCACCCATCCAAGAGGAATCAGAAGAAACCTGCAGAACACCAGAGAGAAATTGTGGAAGCTAAGTACATTTCTCAACAAGGTATGTGTGGTCTAAGTTTTACTCAAATGTGCGTTGCAGTTTCCAAGTCAAATTAAAAACTAAAAAAGAAATTTTTAAATCAATTTAAAACATACCTTCGATATAAAACAGACCCTATAAATTAATTGAATTGCTCATAAATAATATCTATATTACCATTTTTTTTTTTTTTTTTTTTTATCCGATGGAAATCTTCAAAAGACACTCGGTAAGAATCGGTACCAAGTAGTGTGGGACTCTTACCGCACCCATTTCGGGGTTGGTATGACTTTGCAGTCGCTGATTGTGTAATACAGCGTGTTTTTTAACCACTTCTGTAACCATTTCAATTTGAAGGTCACGATGTAGATCACTATTTCTTATATACCAAGGGGCATTTATTATTCCGCGAAGCACCTTGCTTTGGAATTTTTGGATGGGTTCACCATTTGTTTTCTTTGTACACCCCCATAGTTGGATACCATATGTCCAAACGGGTTTCAGTACTTGCTTATATAACATTAGTTTGTTCTGGATAGATAGGTCAGAGTTCTTTCCTAGTAACCAGTACATTTTTCTGTACTTCAAGTTTAGTTCTCCTTTTTTCTTTTTAATGTGCTCTCTCCATTTAAGCAGTATCATCAGCAAAGGTGGCCATGATAGCGTTGATGTCCACAGGAATATCCTTTGTACAGGGTGGCGCACCAATTGTGCTACAATAAGAAATTCAAATAACTTTTTTTTAATCGATGTATTTCATTTATTTTTTATTTATTGGTTAGAAAATTAAATTTTATTTTAAATAGTTAGTTGGTTTTAAAGATTATAGACCGCAAATGACCTCCACGCTCTCCCACGCATATGCGGCACCTGATCAAAAAATTATTCATTGCGGCCTGAAGAGTTGAAGTTGGGATCGCCTTAATTATAGTCGTTATGGGCTGCTTTATTTCAGTTAAATTCCTGGGCTTCATTTTATACACCTCTTGCTTGACATAACCCCATAAAAAGAAGTCTGGTGCAGTCAGGTCAGGTGACCTTGGGGGCCAGCGAAGAGTGGAGTTCCTAGAAATTAATTTGTTTGCGAATTTTTTGTTTAGCTCCGCCATAACTGGTCTGGTTATATGTGCAGTTACTCCATCTTGCTGAAACCAAACGCTGTTGAATGGTATACGTCTTCGGTGCAGTTCTGGGTAAAAAAAAATCCTTCAACATCTTTAAATAACGGTCCCCATTGACAGTAACGGTTACACCGTTTTCTTCAAAGAAGTACGGCCCGACAATACACCTTGATGAAACTGCGCACCACACAGTGACTCGTTCTGGGTGCAGTTCCGTCTCATGGAGCATTTCTGGATTAGACTCATTCCATATACGGCAATTTTGCTTGTTTACATTGCCGTTAAGATCAAAATGGGCCTCATTAGACATGAACAAACAATTGATCAATGTGTTGTCTTCTTCGGCCATTGATATCATATTTTGGCAAAATTCCAGGCGAACAGGCAAATCCTGAGGGTTTAACTTGCTAGTAATTTGGACTTTGTACGGAAACAAGTTTAAATCGTCATGAAGTATCCGTTGTAATGACCGTCTATTCTCCAATTTGCCCCGATAAATTTCGGGTCGAAACGCTCGGATTGGCCTGTATTGCAGATGCTACTGCTGCGATTGTATCCTGAACCCGAACATTGGCATCTCGATGGTACGGCCTTCGTGCGATGCTTCCAGATTCGGCAAACATGTTTACAAACCTCATAATGGTCCATCTACTCTGGGGATTACCGCCAAACTCCCGCCTAAATTCCCTTTGGACGGAAATGACGGACTGCAAAGCATGGTACCGTTGCACTATCCAAATTCTTTTCTCCGTATCCCAAGCATCCATTTTTATAAATCTAAATAGTAACGTACAAAATAAAAAAAAAAATAAGCCGATTACTCACACAGAAAAAAAGTTATTACGTTTTTATTTTGTAGCACGATTCGTGCGCCACCCTGTATATAACAGATACAGGGTTGGTCCTAGGACACTTCCTTGTGGTACACCGGCTTCAATTTTCCTTAGTTCCGAGTAATTTTGGTCGTACCGTACTCTTAAGAGTCGGTTCGTAACGTAGGATTACAGTATTTCGTAGTCCTGCCTGGGAAGATCCCTTTGCAGTTTGTACTCAAGTCCCAAGTGCCAAACCTTGTCAAAGGCTTGAGCAACATCTAAGAATATAGCCGAGTATACTTGTTTTTCTTCAAGTGCCTTTTCCACAACATCCGTAATCCGATGCACTTGGTCTATCGTGGAATGTTTATTTCTAAATCGAAACTGATGGCTCGGAATTAGTCTTCTTTCTTCTATTATTTTGCTTAGTATTCAGTGAGTTTTTCGAAAACTTGTGCCATGATTGGTATAAGCGATATAGGCCTGTAAGATGTTACTTCTGTTGGTGGCTTACCTTGTTTAGGTAAAACAATGACTTCTGCAATTTTCCAATGATGTGGCACATATCTTTTTATTACCATTGAATAACATATTCCGTTTTGGCATTTAAAAAATTTATCTTAATACTTAAATTTAAATAAATACAATTTAAATCTTCGAACTTAAATACAAACCATAAATAATAAATATTCTCCACATAAATTTGTCTATTCATCATTATCCGCCTATTGCATAGTGCTTTCGCTGGAAAAAATCATATACAATCCACAAAAGAGTAAACTTACGATCCACCTGCGTGTCCAATACACACCCACGCACAATCGTTAAAATATAAGAAGCTCTAATCTATTTTTTGCCACCACCACACCATTGCTTATTTCGTCGTTTTCGCCTCAATCTTCTCGTATTCTCGCTTGATTCTTGCATTTGATTGCAGAATCACCAAAAACCAAATAATTATTAATACATACCTGATTTCAGTGCATCGATCCTCATTTCGCCCATACATCATTCGCTCTAAGCTCATGGGAGTTTATTTTTTCATCGTCGTCGCGGGAGATCTTGCTGCATGATCATTGCACTGAAGGAAAGCTTTTTTGTTGATTGAATTTTCGTCGTTGCATATCAAAAACAAACAACTTTGGTTCGAATTCTATATTCACTTATTTAAATTACAAAATTTAATTGAAATAAAATATCATCGCTCTAGTCGTAGGTATTTGTACTAATATATACTTCTACTATATATCTACAATAACTTGATTCGCCGCTATCGTGGCAAAAAACATAATTTGTTTTTAAAAATAAGTTCGCTTGGAACAGGGTTGCCGAATACTATTTTTATTTTCATTGGAATAAAATAAGCTTGTTGAGTTAAATAAATCAACTTCTTTGAATTTTATCGTTGATATTTGAAAACATTTTCGATTTTTGGTAAGAAAAAAAAAAAATATTTGCAATGGCAACCAAAACGGCTACTCTTGATGAATTAAAACAACAACTATCGTTTACTAAAGGAAGCATAACCCGTATAAAAAATATAGTGGAATCAACTTCAAATGTACTAACGCCAACTGAACTTGAGTGTCAGTAGTAACGGGTGATTTTTTAGCTGGTTTGGTTTTGGCAACACTGGTTTTGACAGCTGACGTGTGTTTAGTACCTTGTGTCACTGTCAAACAGCTTCAGTTTGGTTTGCAATTTAACCATGGATCGTCTTACAAATGAACAACGCTTGCAAATTATTGAATTTTACTATCAAAATTCGTGCTCGGTTCGAAATGTTCATCGCGCGCTGCTTCCATTTTATGGTCGGCATTCTCGACCTTCTGAGCAGTCTATTCGGAAGATTGTGACCAAATTTCGCACCAAATTTACTGTGTTGGACATTAAACCACCAACACGTTTACGTACCGTGCGTAGTGAAGAAAATATTGCGGCCGTATCAGCTAGTGTGACAGAAGACCGCGAAATGTCGATTCGGCGCCGTTCCCAGCAGTTAGGCCTTTGTTACAGCACTACGTGGAAAATTTTGCGGAAGGATTTGGGCGTAAAGCCTTTTAAGATACAGCTGGTGCAAGAACTAAAGCCAGCCGACTTACCACAACGCCGAATTTTTGGTGAATGGGCTCTTGGAAAGCTGGCCGAGGATCCGCTTTTTTATCGAAAAATTGTGTTCAGCGATGAGGCTCATTTTTGGTTGAATGGGTACGTAAATAAGTGAAGATCAGCCAGAAGCATTGCAACAGCTACCAATGCATCCCGAAAAAGCCACTGTTTGGTGCGGTTTATGGGCCGGTGGCATTATTGGGCCATATTTCTTCAAAGATGATGCGAATCGCAGCGTTACTGTCAATGGTGAACGCTACCGAGCGATGATAACAAACTTGTTTTTGCCCGAAATGGAAGTTCTTGACTTGCATGATATGTGGTTTCAACAAGACGGTGCCACATGCCACACAGCACGCGAAAAAAAAAAATCACCCGTTATAAACTAGAGGGTACGGGGACACCGGTATCACCGATATGGGTTCTGATTTATGCTATACCGGTATGAGTTCTGATTTATGCTATACCGGTATGGGTTCTGATCTATGCTATACCGGTATGAGTTCTGCTTTATGCTATACCGGTATGAGTTCTGATCTATGCTATACCGGTATGGGTTCTGATCTATGCTATACCGTAAAATTCGCGTTCACGTTAGAACGCAAAAACGTAAAATTCACGTTCACGTTAAAACGCAAAAACGTAAAATTCGCGTTAAAACGTAAAATTCACGTTCACGTTAAAACGCAAAAAACGTAAAATTCACGTTCACGTTAAAACGCAAAAACGTAAAATTCACGTTCGGAACGCAAAAATCACCAAAGGAAACTGAACAAAATCATGAACAGAACATGATGTTTAAGAGTTAAGTTTTCAGAAAGGTAGTCCATTTGAGCGAAGAGAGAAAAGAATAGTTAAGTAAAAAAAAAAAGACATGGTAATTTTTTTTAATTTTTTTTTTTATTTTCTAATTAGATTAGTTTTATATTAAGTAAAAAAGGTATTATAGCTGGTAGGGGGCTTACATCAAACCCCCCTTTCGATGCTTTCATGTGCAATGAATGCAGCAGGTGGGCCACTGTCACAAGGCTGTGAATGTTGTTAGTATCCACACTACCAACCTCCTCCCAAGCGGCATCCTGAAGCTGCTGGAACTCCCAGCATTGGCAGCCATATTTCGATAGCCACTCTTCCATCTCTTGTCTGATTTTAAAGTCCTGGTGAGTCATCTTGCTTGCTTGCTTACTTTAAACTGATGATTATGATGATAATGCTCAAAGTATTTATACAAAAAAAGGGAGGGCAAAAAAAAAAAAAAAAATACACATACAAACATAAGTATTCGTATGCAGAGCATTACAATCCGCACATTTTCAGAGACCCTCTGATTTTCGTAGCACACTTTCAATAAATTTAAAGGATGTTAAAAGTCATCAGAAATAAAAATCAAATAGGATCAACATTATATTTCTGTAAGGATGGATATCAACAATTAAAATTTACGATTATGATATTTGCATTGCTATATCAAAACCCTGATGCATCGATAGCGTCATGTCAATCATCGTTTAATAGAACTTGACCCCTCTATCTGATGCTTTAGGATTTTTCCTGGATTGAGGTGATAATTAGTGTAACAAAAGCCTAATACCTCACTACCATCATATCATTCATTCGTCTAATAGGACTATACCTCCTTTATCTATTGCTTTGCTAGCATCATGTCAATCATATTACTAAACCCTGTCCCTTATCATTAAAATCCTGAAAAATGGTCCAAGGGATATTTTTATTGCGGAATACAAATGTACGTCAATAAGGTCAACACATTATTTTATCTATAGGGATGGATGCCGACAATTAAAATATCCATTCATGATGATCGCAATACATAAATTTATCCAACTGCTTCCTTATTTAGGTACACCGATGATATCCCAAGTGTCAACAATACAAATTTATGATAAGGTTAACTGGTTGAATGAATGCGGGGGGAAAACTCTATTGTTCTACTATTAGCAATCAGTATGATATAAGCATACATTATTACCTCAATACTTCTTTTAATTAGTTACTTTTCACCCCAAAGAAACCTTTTGCAATGTGTAATACGACATTTAGGATCATACGAGTATCCTGTATATGACTACTTTCCTACCCTTAATAGCAAATGAATAAACATATAAATGTTATGATATTCCTATATTATTTAGAAGTGGTGATGTAAATTAAATGGAATGAGCAAATCTTGAATAATAACACATGTTTTTTTTTTATAATATTATATTTTATTTATATATTTTCTGGTTTTATTTTTAGGTTTACATTGAAAAATTAAAAAAAAATAATAACAATCCTTAGACAATTCTGTTAACAACTTGGTCAAGTGGATTGTATTCAATAATCCGATCATGAAGCATGAGGCAGTAAGATGAAGTATTTGCAGGAAAGTTTTTTGATGTTCTCATCTCCAAGCGTATATCGATAGGTCCTGTTTTCAAAGCCTCATTTTGATGTCTGCAGTCTATAACAAAAATTGGAGCACGAGATTTAAACAGATCCCAAGAAAGCAATGGTTCAGTGTTTGTTTTATTGTAGTAAGTTCTTTGAAAATCCGTATACATTTTGTAGAACAAGCTATATCTATTTCTCTCGAAAGTAATATTAAGATCTTCATGAGGATATACATCAGAGTTTAAATACACTTTTAAGTCTGTTAAATCACAATGGTCAAACGTTTTAGGATCAGCAGATATTTTTTTATTTTTTGCAGTTTGTAGTGCAAATACAATGTATCGAGGTTTTTCTATTTGCGTTGTTGTTTTAACGTTCCAGATGTGATGATCAGAGCTTGATAACATGGGATACTCATAGAGACCCCAGTTTCGGAAAGCAATTTTCATAAAACTATTTGCATTTATAGATTTATATAGATTTAATTTCATCGAATCTGATAAAGTCACGTGTGGTACTCTCCACTGTACCTTATGTAGTTTTACTTGTACATTTTCATCAGTTGGGGAGATTATAGAACGTAAAATTCACATTCACGTTAGAACGTAAAAACGTAAAATTCACGTTCACGTTAGAATGTAAAAACGAAAAATTCGGGTTAAAACATAAAATGCACGTTCACGTTAAAACGCAAAAACGTAAAATTCGCGTTAAAACGTAAAATTCACGTTTACGTTAGAACGTAAAAAAGTAAAATTCACGTTCACGTTAGAACGTAAAAACGTAAAATTCACGTTCACGTTAAAACGCAAAAAAACGTAAAATTCACGTTAAAACGTAAAATTCGCGCTCACGTTAGAACGCAAAAACGTAAAATTCACGTTCACGTTAAAACGCAAAAACGTAAAATTCACGTTAAAACGTAAAATTCGCGTTCACGTTAAAACGCAAAAACGTAAAATTCACGTTCACGTTAAAACGTAAAAACGTAAAATTCTCGTTCGCGTTAAAACGTAAAATTCACGTTCACGTTAAAACGCAAAAACGTAAAATTCGCGTTAAAACGTAAAATTCACGTTCACGTCTAATAAAAATCTTAAGCATAAATGTCCACATATAAATGTATCAAAATCTTGTTCTCGAATATAATTATAATTTATTTGATTACCAAGATAGTCTATTACTTCAGTTGGTGGTCTTAAATTACCAAAACTATCAAAATACTTTATAATATTATATTTTTTATTTCTAATATATGCTACCCAATGAGTACCCATACCAGCTTCACTATCCAAATGTATAACGCCACACTCTTGATCCGTAGAGGTTTTTGGTAATGAGTCTCGCATAAAAACTCCTCTAAAGTGCTTGAGATGTTTCTTTCCAAACCGTAGAATATCATGGTTATTTGAGGGTCTCTTAGGCAGCAAATCAATCAGTTTTTTGTATATGGTGTGTTTAGAAATAAACCAAGACCATTTTTATATGGTTTCAAGTATAACCCCTTCCCTTGAATAGCGACTGCCTCCATAGCCTTATTATGTCGTTTGTTTTCTTCAAAAGCTCTTTTAGCAACATGAACGTCATTGAGTGCTTTTGCAACTCCGGCAACACCACCTGTTAAAGATCCAACAGCTGATAAACCAGCTAGATTAGGAGGTAGAAATGGAAGAAAACCACCTCTCTTTGGAAGTGGGATTATTCTTGGAGTTTGTATATTTTGTTTTTTTTATTTTTAAAAACATTTTTTGCAGCTTTCAGAGCAATATTTGCCATAGATGTTGTATCACAACAATTGATATTGCTTTTAATAGCATTTCTTGCTTCAGTTATGGCCTTTTTATAAATATTTTTCTTACAAGGCTGCTTCTTTTGTTTACTAGCTCGGATAGTTTTTTTTTATTCTCTTTATTACCCATACCGAACTTTGTTTTCGCCTTCATCATGTTGGTGACCAAAAGGCCGCTTAACTTTTCAGACGTTGAAGAGTCGTTTGCTTTAATTCGTTTCCACGCTTGCTCAGTTAGAATTTTATCAGCAACGTGTCGATCTGAGACAGAGCTACTCTTAGAATATGCAATATCATGCAAACGACAAGCCTCATCCAGTTTATTAACCCCCTTATCTCCTCTACGTAATCGTTTTTCCAATTTAGTTCCGGGGCCACAATAATTATATGAAGGAAGATGTAGCTCAAATGGTAATTTGTCTATAACCGTATTCAAAAGCCCCTTTCCTTCAATTGATTTTCTTTTATTATGAGTATGACTTCGAACGTTGTGCTCAATCATATTATAATTTTTATACCTTCCTACTTGGAGGTTGAAACACATATGAATATAATCATATAAAAATGTTATGTTTTATTGTAAAAGCTATCAGTCGGCATTATGCGCTTCGTAAAGCAGTCAGAAGTTATTAAAGTAAAAAATTTTGATTCCAAAGTCAAAATAAAAAAAAAACATGGTTCATTATTCCCAAACAGTATTCGAGGAATTATCGTTGGACCATCAAACTGTGGAAAAACAAATGTTATGCTTAGTATTCTTCTCGACCCGAATGGATTAAGGGTTGAAAATATTTATATTTATTCTAAATCCTTACATCAACCAAAATATTTATATCTCAAAAAGCTGATTACATCCGTGAAAGGAATGGAATACAATGAATTCTCAAATAATTCCGAGATAATGCCCCCATCAGACGCGAAAAATAATTCAATATTTATATTCGATGATGTTGCATGCCAGAAACAAAATAACATAAGAGATTATTTTTGCATGGGTCGTCATAATGGAGTTGATAGAGTTTGGTGAACAGTTAATTTCACGTTTCGGGCCGGTCAATTGGCCGCCTAGATCGTGCGATTTGACACCATTAGATTATTTTTTGTGGGGGTATGTCAAGGCTAATGTCTATAGGGACAAGCCCGCTTCGATTGACGCACTGGAAGCCAACATCCATGCATTCATTCGTGAGATACCGGCCGATATGTGTGAAAGAGTATGCCAAAATTGGACTCAGCGGATGGGCTACCTGAGACGCAGCTGCGGCCAACATTTGCATGAAATTATCTTTAAACATTAAATTGCAAGGTTCAAACTATCGATTCAAATAAATATTTCATTCATTTTTTCGAATTTTTTGTGTTTTTTTTTTTAAAGTTCTAAACCTCTTAAAAAATCACCCGTTAAAAATAGTTTTCACAAAATTGCAATACTATAAATATACATTTATCATTTGAAAGCAACACATTACATCAGCACCACTGTTTGGAGGTACTAGTCCATCATATATAATCATAATAAAATAAATATTTAAATACTGTCTCATATTTTGTTCTATAAAAAATGGATGAAAGTGTGTTAAATGATCTAATAAAAACGCGAAATGTGCTAAAAAATAAATATTTTCAACTAAAAACTGGTAAAATGAAGCGAGAAACTGAGTTGGAAAACACTTTCAAACCCATCGTTGAGCCGTTGAAAAAATTGGTTGGAAATATTAAAAAAGAAGAATCACAACAAGAGGATAATATTAAAACACCGAAACGTCGTAAGCTACATTTCAAATCTTTTAATGAAAAGGATGAGGAGGACCATGAGCGAGCAGAATCACCTTCATTAGAATTGAATAGTCCAGATAATACTTTTTTATTCAGTACACCAAAAAATTTTGATAGTTCTAATAAATCATCGTCTTTCAATCAACAAAAACTGTTGTCAGAGTTGAATCGTGATACGGCCTATGGACCATATTTTGATGCAAACACTCAATCTGTAATAATAGGAAAGTGTAGCTTTAAAATGAGTGATAAGAATATTATCATTGATGATGAAATTTTTACTCGAACTCCGGGTCTCATTGAATTGGTGTTAAAGAAAAATCCTTGTAAGCAAAAATATACTAAGGATGACTTAGAACAATATTCGAAAATCCTCCAAAAAACTAATGCATACAGAATGAATCATGATAGTTCTTCTCGAATTAAGAGTAACAGAGGTGTGAAATACACACAAATAATAAAGGCTATTGTCGCTGGACTTAAAAATGATAATGCTAAAATAGGAACATCCTATTCTTGTATTACTGAAATGAAATACACAAACAAAGATATTGAATATGTATACTGGAATGATCCAAATGAACCTGTGGATAGACTACGACTTTTGATAGCATCTAAAAATGCTGGTAACGATAACCATGAGAATGAAATCACTTCCATAATTGAAGAATTAAGGGAATCAAATATTATATATTAGTATCATACAAAAAAGAAAACTTAACATTTGAACAATGAACGTCGACAAGTTCGGTAGGAACTTCAAACCTACTCCAAAAACCAAAGGTATTGTGGGTCCTCCAGGATTTGGGATTTAAACTCTTACCCTCTGGTGATTTTGATATAGAAAGTAGATATTTAAACAATGTTGGAAGTAATCCTGAATACCCCCACCAAGCCGTGTGTAAAGGATATGTTGATGATCAAATAAGTCTTAAAGAATCAAGCATTATAAACCACATAAATTCTTCTTTAATGGAAGTTTTATCCACTTTTAATAAGGAAATTCATAAGCTAAAAAACCACATAGACTCTACGATAAAGGAAACAATAAAAAGTATGGAACGAGAAAACACAGCATCACAATTAATTTCTCAAAAAAATCTTAAAGACTCCATAGACGAAAAGCATATTGACAAGAAAATAAAAAATAAAATTGAATATTTAATGAAGATGATGTTTCCTAATGTACCCTATACACCCATAGATTAAAATAAAAATCACAAATACAAATGCTATGATTAAGAATATTAAATAGTTTTCAAAGTTTTATTGTTGTATGTGTTACAAATATTTTTCATTTTACGTTAATTCCTCTTACAAAAAGTAAAAAATTGTTAGTAAGCATTCAACACTTTAACCAGCAACAACTATAAAAATGGACTCAAAAGTCATAATTAAAAACATTTTTGATTTTTTAAAAACTCATCGCAAGAATGTATTGGATGAGCGTTATGAAAAGATCTTAACTTGCATTTCCCTGCTTAAAAGATTCGATAATGTACATTACACTGAAATTATTCACGGACATCATTACTCCAATTGCTGCTGGGCATTCAACCAATGTAAGCTAAGACCCGATACTTGCGCCTGCTATATGGTAGAAAACCGTTTGGTTAGAATTAAGAAATTGATGTTATTATATAAAAGATTGGAATAAAAGCATACATTTATAAAAATATATAAAAGATTTGTTTTATTTATATGAAGTCACTTTTTTTAAATATGAGTAAGCGAAAGGTTGTTGAAGAGTTACATAAGGCTACACAGCGAAATTTCAAACGTCGTCATGTTATCATAAAGGGATATGATGACTTGTGGCAAACAGATCTGGTTGAAATGATACCTTACAGCGACCAAAACAATGGATTTAATTATTTGATGACAGTTATCGATGCTTTTTCAAAATTCGCTTGGGTTGTCCCAATGAAAAACAAAAAAGGCATTACTATTTCAAAAGGAATGGATGAAATATTTACTAATTCTTTTAGGATTCCAAAGAACTTGCAGACTGATGATGGAAAGGAATTTTTCAATACAAACTTCAAGAGTTTGATGGAAAAACATAAAATTAATCACTATTCTACAGCTCATTGAAGGCTTCAATTATTGAAAGATTTAATAGAACCTTTAAGGAAAAAATGTGGAAAGAATTTAATTTCAATGGAAGCTATAAGTGGATAAATATTTATAAGAAATTGCTTTATGATTATAATCATTCTTACCACCGAACCATTAAATGTAAACCTGCAGATGTAAACAAGAAAAATTCAAAGTCAATGTTAGCACTTTTCAAAAATAAGAAAGAAGTGTTTAGTAAAAGAAAATTCAAAGTTGGTGATAACGTAAGAATTAGCAAGTATAAACATGTATTCGAAAAAGGTTATACACCCAACTGGACTACTGAGGTTTTTAAAATAAGAAAAGTCCAAGCAACAAAACCTATAACATATCTTCTCGAAGACTTTCAAGGAAAACCTATTCAAGGAGGCTTTTATGAACTAGAACTGCTGAAATGTGATTGTGACGATGTATATCTAGTTGAAAAAGTTCTACAAACGAGAGGAAATAAAGTTTTTGTAAAATGGTTGGGATTCCCACCAGAACATAACTCTTGGATCGATAAAAACAAAATTCTGTAAAATTAATAAAAGAAATAAATTTGATTTTTAAAAATTTTAATTTTGCTTCTTTTTCTTATATGTATATATGTATATACATATATATATATATATATATGCTTATAAATTATATTAACATAAAATTATTTATATTTTTGAAAATTTCAGCTCAAACGTTGATCCGCGTTGATATCTTTTCTCTAAAGCATAAGAGCCTCCTCCAATTAGTAATATGCTTTCTGTGGATAGCTTTGCGTATCTTATCGGTAAAAAGACCTATAAGAAAAAAAAAATTATTTTCAGGTATTTTGTATAAAGGAAGCAGAACGAGAAAAATTGTATCTTACCGTATATTCGCCAAGATCCGCTACGATTCTATCACCCCACCATGTCGTAACCTTTCGCAAGGTATAAATGTTATATTTTAGACCCATTTCCAACTCCGATAGCTTCTTTGTTGGCTTGAATCCACTGGCTAGGGTTAATGAATTTGCTTCAAAAGCAGCGAAATCATCCAGAGTAAAAACGGAGTATTCTGCTTCATCGGAATTAATCATTATGTATAATATTAGTAATTATGTTGACTGTGTAGCTTCTTGAAATCGACTATTCTGATTATCACCAAATCATTTCTTATTTATAGAAGTACCCCCACCCAATCTTCTTACACACACACACACACACACACACACACACACACACCATCGGTTTGAATGATAGGGGTATTTGAGGGTGAGAACGATGATAGTTAATCTCCTCCACACAAACATTTTTTTTTCCAATTTTCATAGGATGAGAATGATCCTTTCACCTCCCCCATGCAAACATTTTTACAATTTTCATGTTGAAAATGGTGGTGGTGGTGGTGGTAAGGTGCTACTTATGAAATGACTCCTCCCTCAGAGTTCAACCCCTTGTTTTTATTTTATAGAGTATCTCAATCGCAGAACTATGAAAAAAAAAAAAAATCTCTCGGTAGGACCTATGTTTTATAGATAGTATGCGGGTGACTTGATTGAATTCGTATTTCTATCGTAATATAAAAGTAGAAATGTTATGCTAACTAATTAACAGTCTTATTCCATATCGTGAGTAGAGAACATTGCTTCCCATATAAGTTTTTCAATTTTATTAAAGATATTTGTAGAATATTCATATCTAAGAAAAGTTATCCAAAAAGTGTGTGTTTTGCAATCGGTATAAACTGTAAAGTTAATATAATACAGTGGCGAATTTTGTTTGTAACGTATGCAGTAGCAAATTTATACAAAAGTGCACTCTTAACAGGCATATAAAAGCTGTACATGGTGATAAGATAAAATGTCCTCAATGTGAAAAACGTATACTCGAACGGATTCAATGAAGGAACACTTCCGTAAGAAGCATATGAACAACCCCTCCGATAATCTGGCAATTAATAATGAAATCGAAAAGTCAAATAATAAAAGAAAACTTCTTGATAATGGTGACCCTCCATCTTCGTCAAACGCACCGAAAAAACGTAGATGCGTTACTTGTGAAATAGACGTGAGTACTTCTGAATGATCACATCACAGTAGAACCAATGATCATAAGAGAAAAAGTAGAGTTCTAGTTATTAATACGCGGTTTAACAGAATAAGACATTGTTTTGAAGGTAAAGTGGAAACGTACTCATTGGAAAATACCGATGAGGGGGTTATAGACATTAATACATTTTTGAAAAGTTGTAAGACTGATATTATACAACTAATTGGAAAATCGTTTGAAACAAAAGGAAGTGTAAAGTTCAGTATTGAGCTGTTTGCAGAATTTTTAAAATATATAACAGTGCATGAAGAATCAGAAAAAACTGAGATACGTATAAAATCTTTCAAATGTCCAATGCAGATAGCTCTTCAAAATGATAACTTGGAAGATATACTTGAAAATATGAGTAAGATCATTGAGACTAAAAGTGTAGAGTTTGAGGATAAAGATTCTGGATGGACACTATTTTGTATAAAACATATTGAAGTCAATGTTTGTGAATATAAACCCTTAAGAGGTTCAAGTTACTTAAAACTACCGAGAAGCATTGAATTGAAACAAGCCTGTGTTAATGTGCAAAATAATGATAAATTCTGTTTCAAATGGGCAGTTATATCAGCTCTTTCCCCATAGATGACCTCTCGCATAGAGCTAGTAAATATCGGATTGAAAACATTCAAAACGGAGTGATAAGTTTAATGAATGGAACTCTAGTTAACTTTACAAATTTAGTTTTCCCTTTGAAACTTAAAGATATTTCGATTTTTGAAACTCTAAACCCTGCAATAAGTGTAAATGTGTTCGGAGTAGAAAAAAATGTAACTGGAGAAAACTATAGAGTTGTAGGTCCATATTATAATTCTAACCATAAGAGAGACCTACACATAAACTTGCTACTTATACAAGAAGGCGAAAACAATCACTATGTGTGGATAAAAAATATGTCCAGATTAATAGGAGCTCAAATAAATCATGGTAAACGATCAATTAGAATGTGTAATTCATGCCTGCTGATATTCAACACGGATAAAGGATTTGAGAAGCATGAAACTGAATGCAACAAAATTGTGACAGTCCTACCAAATGAGACAAATAATATACTACAGTTTGAGCATCAATCTAGGTCACTCGAAGTGCCATTTGCCATCTATGCAGATTTTGAATGTATGCTGGTGAATATTGATAGCTGCCAACCTGATCCCTCAAAATCATCGACTACATCGATTAAAAAACATGTTCCGATTGCTGTTTCATACTTTATCAAATGCTCATTTGATCCATCTCTAAATAAGTTGTTCAAATACACCGGTAAGTAAATTTATTTTAAAGGATTTATCTCTTATGCTATATGAAAATTATGAGCGCTGTAATATACATTTTTTTTTTTTTTTTTTTTTTACTCTAGGTGAAGACTGTGCACGAGTTTTTGTTATGAACTTGATTGAAGACTCCAAACATATTCATCGACATCATTTGAGTAAGGAGATCAAAATTAACATGACACCCCAGGATGAAATCAAATTTCAGCAGGCAATAAGATGTCATATTTGTAAGAAGTCAGTATGGGGCGATGTAAAGGTACGAGATCATGATCACTTGACTGGTAAATTCAGAGGAGCAGCGCATTCAAATTGTAACTTAAACTATAAGATACTTAAATTCATTCCATTTTTTTTCCATAATTTAACCGGTTATGATTCACATTTATTTATAAAAGAGCTGGGTAATATCAAAGGGTTTATCAATATTAATTCTCTCAATAAAGAGAAATACATATCCATATCAGCAAAACTATTATTAAATAGTGAACAGAGCGAGTTTCTAGAATTACGCTGAGAAAGTTTGGTCACATTTTAAATGTAGTAATTTAAGAGAATATCTTGAACACTATTTAATTACAGACGTCTTAATTTTATCAGACATTTTTGAAAAATTTAGAATTGATTCTAGAACAATTTTTGGTCTAGGTCCCTGTCACTATTATACATTGCCAGGTTTTTCGTGGGATGCTATGTTGAAAGAAACAGGTGTTAAGCCTCAACTTTTGACAGACATCAACATGTATAACTTTTTCGCTAAGGGTATAAGAGGAGGTTTAACACAATGTAGCTTGCGACATTGAAAAGCAAATAATAAATATATGGTTGATTATGATTCAAGTAAACCATCTGATTATTTAATGTACTTGGATGCTACTCGTAAGAACCTATACGGTTGGGCCATGTCTGATTACCTCCCACATTCAGACTTTAAATGGGTTGAACCTCCAACTAATTTAGATGAGATTAAAGGCTGGTTAATTTCAAATATAAACATTGGTTATGTTTTAGAAGTGGATCTCGAGTATCCCCTAGAAATACATGATAATCACAATGATCTACCATTCTGTCCTTCAAACATTTCATTGTCTGGTAAATCCGATAAAAAATTAATTGCTGATTTGAATAATAAAGTTAATTATATAATTCATTACAAAACATTAATTCAATGTCTTGATAATGGTTTGGTGCTTAAGAAAATTCATAGAGTGATGCAATTCAAACAATTTAAACAATGAACTAAGAAAAAAAGCCACCACAAAGTTTGAAAAGGATCAGCGTAAACTTTGCAATAATGCTGTATTCGGAAAAACTATGGAAAATGTAGACAAACGAAAAGATGTTCGAATTGTCGATTCTATAGAAAGCAAAGGTACCCATCTCGGTAGTCGCGCTCTTATAGCTAAACCTAATTTTCATAGCATATTAGAATTTTCGGAAACCATGGCTGCTATTCAGTTAAAACGAATTCACAGTGTATATAATAAGCCTATATACTTAGGTTTTTGTGTTTTGGAGATTTCAAAGTATAAAATGTACGACTTTCATTATGCATACATGAAACCTAAATTTAATGACAACCTACATCTGGCCTACATGGATACCGATTCATTTATTTATAAAATAAGAACAGATGATTTCTATAATGATATAAGAAATGATATAATAGATAAATTTTATACTTCAGACTATCCACCCCAAAACCGCTACGGTATTGCCCAGCTCAATGTTAAAAAGTTAGGATTTATGAAGGATGAAAATAATGGTCTAATAATGAAGGAATTTATAGGATTAAGAGCTAAAATGTATAGTATAGACATAGAAGATGCAGCTCTAATAAAAAAGGCTAAGGGTGTTAAATCATCAGCTGTAAAAAAATGTCTTTACAAAATTACAGAGACTGTTTGCTACACAAACAAAACTTCTATAGTAAAATGTTGAACTTTAGATCTAAACATCATACTATATACACCGAATGTATAAACAAATTAAGTTTAAGTTCTTCTGATAACAAAAGATTTATATGTAGCAATAATGTAAATACACTAGCTTTGGGTCATTTTCGAATAGAACTTGAAAATGACATATAAAACTGATCTAAATAAAAATAAATATTAAAAAAAAAAAAAAAAACAAATATGTCTTTTAATCAAAACTCTTCTGAAATTCTCTTGCATTTTATATAATTCTAACAAGCACAACCAACAGAGGTAAGTATTTTGGAATGCTAGTTCTTATTTGATCTTAAGCATATGGACATCCTATTAAGAACATGTTTATCCAATGCACACATCAATTTTATACTGCATGCCGTGCAGGTGCTAATGTTGTGCTATTCAAAAAATCCAACTATGAAAGTATATCCCACAACCAATTTATCACTGAAAATCCAATCCCACAACTAATGTAGAAATGAAAAAAATAGATATGGTGTTAGAAATCCAACCACTGATAATTATTCCCAATCGATGGTTGATGCCGGTGATACCACGTTTTTGCATTCTAACGTTTGCTAAGCATGGCCTAGAACCCAAAAATAATACCGGTATTTAGCATAGCATAGATCAGAACCCATACCGGTATAGCTGTCAGAATCCATACCGGTATAGCATAAATCAGAACTCATACCGGTATAGCATAGGTCAGAATCCATACCGGTATAGCATAGATCAGAACCCATACCGGTGATACCGGTGATACCGGTGATACCAGTGATACCGGTGATACCGGTGTCCCCGTACCCTCTAGTTTATACTACTAGTGTCGCCTAGGAATTTTGGAGTCTTACTTCAAACAAATTTTAGTTAACCAAACCCAGATGGAAGTCTTAGCCCCCAATGATACTTGTCGAGGTGAAATTGAAGATTTGTACATCACTGCGAAGTCAAAAATTGTTTCGCCTTTGGGAACTGGTAGGCGATGCAGTGTTGCAGATATGACGTTGAGTAGTGTCCCAACTTCAACTAGTCGTCTCCCTAAACAACGTTTACCTAGGTTTAGTGGAAAATATTCTGAATTAAAAAATTTTATAAATTCATTTAACAATTTAGTCGAAAATGATTCAAGCTTAACTAAAATAGAAAAATTTAATTATTTGCTCTCGTGCTTCACTGATCAGGCTCTTGGTACAATAAAGGCTTTTCAAGTCACGGAAGCCAATTACCCTAAGGCACTTCTTAGTTTGAAGGAGCGCTATGACAATGACTGCCTCATATTTTTGGAAAATATATCCGAATTAATTGAACTACCCTAGGTTCATAAGTCATCTCCGGCTTCATTAAGGACTTTAGTGGACAATATTTCTGCTTTATTTAGTTCACTGTTATCGATAGGGTCGTTTGAGAATGTTTGTAATGCAATAATAATACACATTGCCATGTCGAAGGTCGATCCAGAAACGCAGTCTGAAAAGGATGAGCAACTGGACTATAGCAAGTTACCTGAATGGAAAGAATGCGCAACTATTCTCAACAAACGGTGTCAGTTTCTAGAAGCTAGAGATAGTAAAATGCTACGATCGGATTTCACTCACAAATCATCCCACAAACCAAAGCCTACTTTTGCCAACCATCGTCTTTAAACTTCACTTGCTGCTAATCAACATTCTTGCATCTTTTGTCGAGACAATACTCATTCGGTTACAAACTGCAAAGGTTTCACGGAGCTGTCGGTAATGGATCGTTATTATAAAGCGAACAAATTAGGGCTTTGCTTAAACTGTTAAGGACAGGGTCACAATGTTTCGAAATGTCCCTCGACCTACAAATGCAAAAGTTGCAAACAATCACATCAAAGTCTTTTGCATAAGCCCCAAGCTACAGACAATGCTTCTAGTGTTGCAATTTCAAAAGGTACATCGTCACAGAATACATCAGCTGCATCACATTCCGCATTGGAGAAGGAGCGTGTTCTTGCTCGAGTTATTTTGGCGACCGCCTTAGTTCTTGTCAAGGACTCATCAGGAGGTTTTCAGGTTTCAGCTGGGTAGGGTTCTACTTGACTCTGGTTCTCAAGTTAATTTTGTTTGTTGCAAATTCACTTTGTCTTTAAAAACAAAGAAGGAGCGTCGATATTGTGGGAATTCGAGATACAGAAACACAAACCAAGTATCTAACACAATCGACAATTCGCTCAAGATACAACAATTTTGAAATTTCTTTGGAATTTTTAGTCGCACCCTCCATCACAGGGTATCAACCTGAAGCAGCACTGAACATGAATAATTGGCATCTACCTACGAGTTTGGAGCTTGCAGATGAGAGTGTCAATCAGCCATCTCAGATAGATATGTTGCTAGGTGCTGAAGCATTCTTTGATTTGCTGGAAACAGGTCAGGTCAAATTAGGTGAAGGACTTCCACTCTTACAAAAAACTGCTTTAGGTTGGATCGTATCTGGTAGATACAAAACAAAAATATTTGAAACGAATAAATCATGCTTCGTAAATACAAACAAAAGATAGTTCTTTGGACAAATACTTAGAGAAGGTCTGGGAACTTGAAGAAGTGGTCTGAAGAGCAAACCACATGTGAGGAACATTTTAAGGACAACATTGAGGTTCTACCTAGCGGTCGGTTTATGGTTCAACTACCTCTCAAACGAGATGCCAGCTATCTTGGAGCTTCCTATGATATCGTCTTCAGAAGATTTTTATCTCTTGAGCGTAGGTTATCTAAAAATTCATCTTTAAAATTGCAGTATGTAGACTTCATGAATCAATATGAATTGTAAGGTCATATGTCTGTTGTTTAAAATCCCAGTCTCGAAACCGCTCACTATTATCTACCACATCAGTGTGTAACTAGGCCTGATAGCGTGTCCACAAAATTACGCATGGTATTTGACGCATCTTGCCGAACGTCGTCGCAAATATCCTTAAACTGAATTCTTATGGTCGGTCCTACGATACAGGACGAACCTGTTATCATTTTGCTTCGCTTTAGAATTTATCGATACGCTTTTACAGCCGATATTGTCAAGATGTATAGACAAGTCCTAGTACATCCATCGCATAGGAGGTTGCAGTTTATCTTATGGAAAGAAGATGCACAAACTCCTATACAAACATACCAGCTTAATACCATAAAATATGGTACGTCATCTGCACCGTTTTTGGCAATTCGTTGTTTTCAGTACTTGGCTGAGAAAAACCAAGAGCATTTGAGTCTTGGTGCTTCCGTTTTAAAGTATGACTTTTACGTGGATGATATGTTGACTGGAGCTGACGACATAGATACTCTAACCCAAAAACGAAACTAAGTCGTATCCATTTTGAATTCAGCTGGATTAGAGCTTTCAAAATGGAATAGCAGCCACCTTTCCTTAATCGAGGAAGCTAAACAAAAAGAAATAAGATTAACTGAATCCAATGTGACAAGTACGCTAGGTATCACTTGGAATCCTGTGGCTAACGAATTCAGTTTTTCTAACAAACCAAATCGGATCTATACAAAATACACTAAGAGAACTATTTTATCTCTTTCTTCGTCCCTTTTTGACCCAATGGGTTTGCTAAGTCCCATCATTATTCGAGCTAAGATCCTGCTTCAACAGCTTTGGATTGATAAAGTTGACTGGGATGCAGCAATTCCACAAAACATCGACACACTTCAAAATCTCTCGGTACCTCGATTCATGTTTGTAGTAAATAAAATAAGCTACCAAATACATGGCTTCGCAGACGCATCTATGAAGGCATACGGTTGTTGTATGTATTTGAGAAGCACAGATACTTTTGGGTAGGTAAGAGTGAAGCTGTTAGTCGCCAAATCCGGGGTTGGACCCGCTAAAAGGAAACAACTTCCTCGTTTGGAGCTGTGTGCTGCACATCTTTTATCCAAACTCTGGGTTACAATTCAAAAGGGGATTGGCAGTAACTACTCGGAAGCATTCTTTTGGACTGATTCGGCATTTGTTTTGCACTGGATATCCACACACTCATCGAAGTTGAACACATTTGTCGGAAATAGGGTAGCAGAAATTCAGGAAACAACGAAGGAGGTGGTTTGGAAACATGTTCCAACAGACAATAATCCTGCAGATGTCGTTTCCCGAGGATGCACGGTAGAAGAGCTACAAAACTCGATTTGGTTCAAGGGTCCAGCATTTTTAGTTGAACAGGAGGAAAATTGGCCATCAACAACGGGAATACTTCCTTCTCTAGAGGACCTTTCGTTGGAGAAACGAAAAACAGTTATGAGTTGTCTACAACCAGGAAAAAACTATTATTTTGAATTGATAGAGAGGGTGAGTTCTTACACAAAGCTCATCAGAATCTTTGCGTTCGTTGCAAGATTCCTTAATTTACGTGTATGGAGAATCCCCTTTCCTGGTGAATTTCTGACAGTAGAAGAACTAGAATATTCACTACAAATCATCGTTAACGTGATTCAACTGAATTACTTTGCTAAGGAAATCGAATCTATAAAATCAAACGCACCGCTTAAAGGATCCATAAAATCTTTAAGTCCATTCATCGAGAAAAAGAATGGGCTTCTTTTGTTAAAAAAGGGTGGGCAATTGAAGCACGCAAACATGCCAGAGGGAAGTAAGCATCCATTGTAAAACGCTTGTCGAACATCTTCATTATTCGAATTACCATGCTGGTCCAAAAGCTCTTGTCGCACTGACCAGAAAAAGATTGGCTGATTAATGTTCGAGAGTTAGCACGACGTGTAGTACGAAAATGTCCCCATTGTGCAAGGTATAGGCCAAAATTAATTGAGCAGGTTATGGAAGATTTTCCTGCCGAAAGATTGAACCCATCACGTCCATTTATTTGTTGTGGGGTGAACTTTTGCGGTCCGATATACACCTATTATAAAATTAGAGGCAAAGTTCCGTATAAAACCTAT
The DNA here is from genome assembly GCA_946251815.1 of Dasysyrphus albostriatus. Taxonomy (NCBI): domain Eukaryota; kingdom Metazoa; phylum Arthropoda; class Insecta; order Diptera; family Syrphidae; genus Dasysyrphus; species Dasysyrphus albostriatus. Next base: position 129,943,353 of record OX276335.1, on the reverse strand, counting down.
GTGGCAGTTTTTGTCTGCTTCTCGTCGAAGGCAGCTCATTTGGAAGCTGTGTCAGACCTTTCAGCCGATGCCCTTATAGGAGCGTTGAAAGGATGGTAGGTCAGAGAGGTCTCCCAAGAGACATCCATTGTGACAATGCGACAAATTTTGTTGGCGCACAGTCAAAGCTAAAAGAATTACGCGATATGTTGTTTAAAAAATCTAACTAACAAAACATTATTGAATTTTGTCCTAATGCCACCATAAAGTTTCATTTTATACCCCCGAGGTGGAATTTGGGAGGCGGCCGTTAAAGTTGCAAGGGGCCATCTGTATTGTAGCCTAGGAGGTGCAAAGCTGTCGTTCAAAGAGCTGTCAACTGCGCTGGTGGAGATTGAGGCCATAATGAACTCCAGGCCAATTACTCCGATGTCTGCAGATCCCAATGATGTCCAAGCTCTAACAGCTCATCTGCTAATTGGGTAATCACTTAAAGCTATTTCTGAACCAATAGAAGATGGCTCCAACATTAGCTATCTACAAATATGGTGGCAAATAAATGCCGTCAAAAAACACTTCTGGAAGCAGTGGTCATCAGAGTATGTCCAAGAACTCCAAGGTCGTGCAAAGTGGGCGTCGTCCAGTCCAAACATCGAACTTGTCATTATTCACGAAGACAACCAACCCCCTCAAAAGTGGCTCCTGGGAAGAGTCACGAAAATCATCGAAGGTCCAGATGGTCGAGTCAGAGTTGCCGAGGTAAGAACTTCACGAGGAGAATTCAGGCGACCGATTCGCAAACTTGTAGCGATTCCATCTTAAAAGGAAGTCCTTTAAAAGGAGGCGGAATGTTGAAGCAGAAAAACCACACAATTCATCATCAGAAACGTTTAGCCATTATAACTATTTTTCTTTTAAATATTGTAAATAATTTGTAACTATTTTGTATTTCACGTCAATTTTCTTTGCCAATTTCAATTTTAAATTTAAATCTGGCGCTCAAATTATACCAATCGCCATAATTTTTATATTATTGAATTCGCCTTAAGACTTTTATTGAAAATATAACGTAATCTCTCTTTCGAAATTACACGAATTTTTGAATAAATACCTGTCTACGAAATAAAACTTTCTTCTTTTTATATCTCAACCCTAAGGGGAAATTCTGGTCGTTTTACTTAAATAAAATCTTGTCGTTCGTTTTGCTAGCTTTAACGGTCTTTGTTCAAAAGCCATTTAAAGTCCTCTTTCGCTAATTGGAACACATAGTCAGCGAAATAAAACAGGAAGGTTTAAATTATAAATAAATTCGCGTCTTCGCTACCGTTGATAATCGATCAACGCATCAACCAGGATCTACCTATCCTTTCGATAAAGGAATTAATAGAGATCTCCGGGTTGACGGTCAAAGGTTCTTTGATTGTACAGATATGAAGAAAGGAATGAGAGGGGTAACTGTCTCATCCAACATGTTTGGCAACACAAAGTTGGGAACGCATTATTTAAAAAGAAACCTCAAAACCAATGGACTTGGATAACACCTGATAATAAACATAAAAATCTAATCGATTACATCCTTGTAAATAAAAGATTGATATTAGACGATGTCAATGTTCTAAACAATTTCGAATTTGATTCAGATCATCGATTAGTCAAAGCAAAGTTAAAGATAAATCACAAGACAAGACAACTCAACAAAACAACAAAAAAAAGCGTATCAAAGATAATTACAGATAAAGACATTATGATTTATAATATTGATCTTCAACAACGGTACTATCATCGAGAAATGAACCAGTTCAAAATTTTTATAACAGCCTGGAAAGAACAATCAAAGAATCTGCAGAACGATTCATTCTTACAGAAACAAAACAGAAACCACAAAAACTTTCAAACGAAACATTACAGCTAATTGAAAAACGAAAAAAATTGCGTAGAAAGGAAGACCTAAATGCATTGACATACTGTATTAAAAGGTGTTCAAATCTTTTTATCCACATAGCTGCTTCTTGGAGCAAAGTGGCAAAAAGAGTTATTATTATTAATGCCATCTCTTGACACTCCTAGTTTAAACAAGCTTTGTTGACATAGAAACTAAGGCCATCTATTATTATATTCAAGCTTATTCTTTGACGCCTGACGTTTATTACCATTTTTTTATTTCATTACAATAATTGCGTCAGTTTGTTATAATTTATTGTTTGCTGGCGTTAAACCAGCTCATTTTCCTGGTATTTAATTAATAAAAACAAAGAAAAGTGTCCATTTTCTATTTCTAATTGTTATTATATAAAAGTAAATTTGTGAATTCTTTAAATTTTTTTCAAGCACAGAACATTTACTGCAGCACGTAAATCTTCAACAAACAAAATTGCTTCAGAACTCATGCCACTCGACAGTTTATTTTTTACCTCAACTCGCTCCAGCATTAAACGTAGATCCACTTTAGGGCGACCCTTGCTCTAAAAAAGCAGACAGTTTGATGGCCAATAATTGGCTCCAAGAATTAGATAAACTTCATCCCACTCATCGAGAAAAATTTAAAAAGTTGAAATATTAAAAATGGTCGTAAGTTTTTGCTAGTATTGACTGTTTTGTGTTTTTTTTTAATACCCTGACTCCACAGAGCATACAGATGTCCAACATCGCAACCGCAACCCAAACGACGATCAGCAGATTTTTTTTCTCGCTGGGCAAATCATGTGCTGTCGCTTCATCACCACTCCTTCTATCTTTTGCAACAATATCCAACCCAAAGAAAAAAAGGTCATATAAATAAATAACTAGTTAACAATATTTACATACAGATACAACGAAAAGCAGACAAAAAAATTTTAAAACTAACAAACACTTAAAATCTCAAATCTCATGACCAAGTTTTGAACAACAGCGTTCATATTGTGTTCAAAAGATTTTTCTCAACATGTTCATAGCCCGAGCATTACTCATGTCAAGTGGAGCCGGCGCGTAATCAACTCTTTCAGATTAGTCAGTTGCCCGAATCAGTTATAGAGTAGAGGAGTAGTTAACTACAAAAATGTTTGCAATCTCAATATTCAATTTTGTATAACGAATCTATACAGATTAAAACAATTCTCGATGAAACAATGAACCAACTACAAACCAGCAAACACCACATTGGCGGATACAAGGGGGGGGGGGGTCATGGGGGTCATGACCCCCCCCCCCCCAGGGCTTTTCCCAGATACAAAATACTAGACACATGAATTCATCATAAACAATTAATCATAAACAAAAAATTTCACTGCTCAAAGGATATACGAGTAATCCGCCTTCAAATTTATTTTAATTAAACGTGCGTATTTAAAGAGTTTAAACACAAAAATCAAAGTAAAAAATACATATTGTCGGTTTTCTGTCAAAACATATTTCGAATTTGAAAAATTGCTAAGATGACACAAAACACCGAATTAAAAGGTAATAAAATAGAATTTTAAGATAATGAAAGGTTTTAAAACTGGTTGATAGAGCCAAAAGAAACCATTACACAGGTACTAGGCATTGATATTCGAATTCAGTAATTCTTGTTGACCAAAAGTAAATTAAAATGTCATTTAAGGACTTACTAGGTTTTTACAAAAAGCCGACGATATGTACATCGTTTGTGAAAAGTTGAAAAAAATTGTTTTTCCTCTGTCAGAAAAACAATAAAATTTTTCATTTCAAGAATAATACAGAATTCTACTTTTTGTTTACTATAGTTTTAAGGTAAAAATAATTTGAAATTGATTTGATGATTTTGTGAACATTTCTGACACCGTACACCGAATCACTGCTTGACCAAAATAGAGTGCTGCAACTGGAGCTGGAGCTGCAACTGGAATAGCTGTCAAAAAATGCTGTACGTGATTTTTACTCGCCTACCTAAAAGAGTTTGAAACTCTGTTCAACCCCCATGTAAGCACTTGGTTGCGCTCACAATTCTGAAACGTTAAAAAAGCTGCATGCAAAACTTGTCCAGCTGCGTCTGCAGCTCCGTATGCAGCTGCGTCATGTTCTGTTCGTATCATTGGATTCGTGTGTATTTAACATTTTGACAGCTATTCCAGTTACAGCTGCAATTGCAGCTCCGTCTCCATTCTGTTCAACCAATCAGATTATAAATTCCACGGCATCCCGTATATGTACTCTTCGAAAGGTTACTGGTCATAAAAGAACAGGTAGTAACAGTAGATAATATTCCAGACATCGCATTTTCAAAAAGTTATACTGAACCATGAAAAAACTTTGAAAATTCATTTAAAAAAATGAATCTAGATGACCTTTAATAACAATTTAGTGACCTTTGATATGACATATTTATTTCTTAAGATAACCTTAATAAGGTACCAAAAAATTTTGTTCAGTGACCTGGAATGAATTTAAAAGAAACTTTAAAATCCTATTAAAACAAATACACAACCAATTAATGTAGCTAGTTGACCTTTTATCAGCGGCCTTTTGAATTGGGCACAAATTACAAAATCCTGCAAATGAAAAACTCGCATTCGAGATCTTGCAAATAAAAATCCCGCTAATTATGTGACCACTCAATTTTGAGTAGGTATTCGAGATTTCAATTTTCGAGATTTTGGTTGACATTTGCAATGTTTTATTTTTACTTAGTGTGAGATATCATTTTTCAAGATCTATAAATAATGCAGTTTTGATATTTAAGATATTTAAGTATCTTGCAAATTTCTCACAGTGAAGTGCGAAAAATTGGGCGGTACTTGGAAAAACTTTTACAGTGGATTCAAAATTTTCTAAGTCCAACTCAACAAATTTCTAAAGTTAAACTTTTTACTGATCGCATACAATCTTTGCAAATATCCTAAATGACATATCGCTTGCTTAATCTCAAAATCAAGGTCTAGCAACCATAAGGCAACTAAGTTGTAAATTGCGATTAACTTTTAGTTTCTAGCACTATGAAGAAACTTTAAGCATAGAACAACTTGAAGACATGAGTGGTAGCAAGCCTTTTTTTTATGGAAAATCTTCCTCATTTTACTTCATTTTCCCAAGACTGTAATTGCATACGCTTTCCCACTAACTTGGGTGCACCATTTTGGGAATACAAAGATTTTTGTTTTGTAATTTTGACGTTTCATGAATTTGTTTTGTTCGGGAAATGTCATTAAGGAAAGTGGTAAGTATAACAAAAGTAGCTTCTAGTTGCCAGGCAAAAGATCAAAATAGATCTTGTACAAAAAGATCTGGGGCAAAAACAAACTTTTCCTAAACAATATTTTTAGTATCTAGTGGCATGATGGTTCTGGCTTCAATTCTTTAATTAATTAATTTATTTAAAAAAAATATTTTCAATAGAAATAAAATGTACGACTGTAATGCAGGTACTTGCACTGATGTTCAAGTTGCCTGTAATTAAGAACTTTTAAAATATGCCAGTAATTACATATATAAACAATATAAAAATGTATATAAAATAAGAGCATTTAAATTTTTCTTTTAATCGCTTAACAACTTTTCAAATGGCTTAAAGCTTAAAACCGATTTGATAACTTGAAGAAATATGAATATAAGCACAAACAAAAAATTAAAATCATTGTAGCGATTTTCTTAAAAAGCAATTTCTTATATTAAATAAAATAATAATTAATTTAAAAATACATTTATAAACTTGTTTCAAAACATTTCATCAACGCATTCTTGAAATATTGAATTTTCAAAAAAATAATTAATATCTTCTTAAAAGGCCAACATTTATTTTTATTTTGAAATGCAATATTATTGAGATTTTTATGGAGCTTTTGCATGGAAATTTTGATTGAAATTCCTTAAACAAATCGAAGTTCAAAAACCCTTAAATGGCAGGTACCGTTATTAACAGTTTTTTGGATTTTTTTCCAGAATGTTCACCATACCTACAGTAATCCATTGGGTTATTAAATTCGTTGAAGCCGTTTTTCAGATAAGTAAGCTTCTTCTTAATGGTTGTATAGCAAGTACCGTAATTTTAGAAGGTAAGAAATATCCCCTCCGAAGGATAAAAAAAAATAATAATTTAAAAATTTGAAGAAAATCGCTTCAGTGGCTTAGGCTGTAGCTGTAGGTCAAGGAATATACAGACAGACTACCAGACAGAATTGTGCCACCCACTTTACTCGAATAAAAAACTTGCCCTATATCGTAAGTACAATTGATGGGTGCAGTACTTTATTGATATTTTAAGAAACGTGACCCCCCCCTTGGGGCAATGTCTGGATCCGCCCTTGAAACACCAGCACCTTAGACAAATAAAAGTGAGGAGCTCCAGCTCATTGCTCAAAAAAAGGTTCGCAGTGAAATAATCCAAATGGAGGACGTGGCCAAGATGCGGAAGAATATGTAACATTTAGCACCAATTAACTGAGAAATGTGGCATTTGATAACTTCTTTATAGAATCACAACGGACAGCTGAAAGACGTAGTGCAGCGTTACAATCGTAAATAATAAGATACATCTGCCGATAACGTACAGGTACTATTGTTTAATTGAAAGGCAAAGACCGCTTCATTTTTATTTTTTTGCAGTAAAGAAGATATGGTTATTAAGTTATAGAAGGCAGTCAAAATCAATCATCTATAAATGATGAATTTAAGTAAGAAGGATCAATAAAAGAAGAAATTAATGCCGATGTAATGCTGTCTGTCAAGGAGGAAAGCACTGAGGCACATATTAAAGGTATGTTCGTCTCTACTTTTATTTGCTAATTGGAATTTTAATTGTTGTATGGGCAAATTTGTGTGAAACATGGGCGTGTAGCCAAGAATGGTTTTGTGAATGGAAATGTGAAAATGTTTCTCCTACTTTCTTTGAATTCAACATTATTTGTTGTTTTATTTTGGAAATATATTTAGTATGAAGCCAGATTAGCAAAGAATAATTTAACAAGGGGATGAAAGAGACACTTGAGTGAGCGAGCTGCTTGCGCCGTGTCGCCTCGTCGGTGTCGTAGGTCATAGCAAACAGCATAAAAACCTTTCTGCATAGATTTTGTTGTAGATGATGTGAATGAGAAACGTAGGTATAACTATAGGTATATTTTTTCATATTATAATTGAGGGTAGGCATTGTTTTTATGGCTGATTTAAAATGTTCGACGATAACTTTTCGTATAGTTATTTAGATATACATTTTCTCGTATAACTTCGATGGCAGGATACCTATAGCTTCTGGTGGGTATTTTAATAAATTTGAATTGTAATTTCTTGTATTATTAATTGTTTCGAGGATATATTTTTTGGTAGGTGTTTAAATAAAATAAGTATGTAGGTATTCTTTTGAAAATTCAGAGTTAGGCTTAGGTAACGATACATTTTATCTTTTGGAAAGGTATTGAGATATTTTTGTTGAAGATGGGGTGGGTTTATGTAAACCGAGCTACATAGGTATTTCATTTGCAAGGTAGGTAGGTATTTTGATTAAAGTTTGTTTTGCTAAATTCTAGGGTAGGTAGGTACTTATTAATTTATAAAAAAAGTAGGCAATAATAGAAAGATTTTCGTGAAATGTTTTTATTTCTTCAATATCTGTACGTACATAAGTGTGAGTGCATATGCTAAACTTCTTATCTAATAAAACTTTCTATCTAATAAAACTTTTTATAAATATATTTTGAATAAGTTTATAAGTTGGTATGTAGGTACCTCGTTATTCAAAATAAATTTCTAAAAATGGTAACGGATGCCTATGACCAATAATAGCAATACTTATGAAAATGATTTCCCAAATTCTCTTAACACAAAATAATTTTTTTTATGATTCTATTATGACCCAGAGCTCACAGCAAATTTTGTATGCCAGTGATATCAAAAAAAGAAGTATAGGCGTACAAAACATGAGTTAAGGCTATTCAAAAAGTCAAAAGTCTTGGAGTTTATTGCCGGTTATGGACTGCAAGACTTGACTGATTGATTTTGCTAAGTATCACTCATACAAAACATACTTACGAAGTTTAAAGTTTTATTACGTTTACGTCGCGTTTTTCAAAATTCAATAAAGCGTAACACTCAATAATGCATTTAATTTCACTTACATAGGTAGTTAGAATGCAAGTTCTGCATTCGTAAAAAAATCGAAATCGAGATTTTGATCAGACTTGCCATTACGATGATAAGGAAGATAAAAAAGTAGGTCTCACAATTCTCTTTGTCTGTTCGGCTACAACCTAAACGACTGGATTGGTTTTCTAAAAACTTGGTACATAGTTTTTTTAGTGATTCTCCCCACACTTTTTTGTCATTTTTTTAGAACCAAAAATAACTGCCAATACAATTTTTTAGTAATTTAACAATATCTTATTTCTCTAAGAAACGGGTCCAAAACTTTTCTTAGGTAAATTTTTTTTAGTAAAGGCTACCTTTGGATAGGTAACCATATTTCAAAAAAAGGTTATTAATGCTACCTGTAAAAGAATCATTTTTTAGTTTCAATTTTCTTCCAAACGGTATTTATGATTCTAAAAAATGTAAATAATTTTTAACAAAATTTTCCAAAAAATAATTTATGGATTTTTAAAAATGTAAATTTTTTCTTTTTTGAAAATCTAATATTTTGAAAACCACATGGTAGATTTTTTGAAACTCAGTATTGAACGGTTTTTACCCCTGTAGAATTTTTAAAGAAAAAATTTTACTCTTATGAAAAAATTAATCACAACTTACATATGTTGTTGCCCTGGCCTTTGGCTTGGAAATGGTCATTTCAATCAATTCATAGTACAGACTTTATTGTTTACCTTTTTATTGGATGACTTTGTCCTAACGTTTTGACAGTGGTTGCCATTTTATTTAGAGGAAAAAGATAAAAAACAAATACCGCATTTCAAATTACTCAATAACATTTATTTATTTACTTGTACCTCGTGGCATGATGGTCAGTGCGTAGGACTGTCATACCAAAGGTCTGGGTTCGATTCCCAGCCGCTGCCACCTAAAAACAGAAATGTTTTTTCCTAGGTACTGCCTCTGGCGAGGAACTGACAAATCCTCCAAGAGTATTACTTGTCACGAATAAGTGCTTTCTCATTAGCCGTTCGGACTCGGCAAAAAATTAAAGGTCCCCTCCATTCCTGCCAAAAATACGCACACAGGAATGGTTGAGAGTTGTTAGTCACTAGGCCTTGGTTCTCCACGAGCTGTTGTGCCACCAAATTTATTTTATTTATTTATTAATTCAATATAATAAGCTTATAGATATTTGAATAAAATAACGGGTGATTTTTTAAGAGGTTTAGAACTTTAAAAAAAAAATACAAAAATTCGAAAAAATTAATGAAATATTTATTTGAATCGATAGTTTGAACCCTGCAATTTAATGTTTAAAGATAATTTCATGCAAATGTTGCCCGCGGCTGCGTCTCAGGTAGCCCATCCGCTGAGTCCAATTTTGGCATACTCTTTCACACATATCGGCCGGTATCTCACGAATGAATGCATGGATGTTGGCTTCCAGTGCGTCAATCGAAGCGGGCTTGTCCCTATAGACATTAGCCTTGACATACTCCCACAAAAAATAATCTAATGGTGTCAAATCGCACGATCTAGGCGGCCAATTGACCGGCCCGTAACGTGAAATTAACTGTTCACCAAACTCGCCTCGCAATTGCGCCATTGTTTCGCGTGCTGTGTGGCATGTGGCACCGTCTTGTTGAAACCACATATCATGCAAGTCAAGAACTTCCATTTCGGGCAAAAAAAAGTTTGTTATCATCGCTCGGTAGCGTTCACCATTGACAGTAACGCTGCGATTCGCATCATCTTTGAAGAAATATGGCCCAATAATGCCGCCGGCCCATAAACCGCACCAAACAGTGGCTTTTTCGGGATGCATTGGTAGCTGTTGCAATGCTTCTGGCTGATCTTCACTCCAAATGCGGCATTTATGCTTATTTACGTACCCATTCAACCAAAAATGAGCCTCATCGCTGAACACAATTTTTCGATAAAAAAGCGGATCCTCGGCGCGATGAACATTTCGAACCGAGCACGAATTTTGATAGTAAAATTCAATAATTTGCAAGCGTTGTTCATTTGTAAGACGATCCATGGTTAAATTGCAAACCAAACTGAAGCTGTTTGATAGTGACACAAGGTACTAAACACACGTCAGCTGTCAAAACCAGTGTTGCCAAAACCAAACCAGCTAAAAAATCACCCGTTAAAAACAGACAAATTTCTTATTATATAATAATAATTCTTATACTTATTTGTTGCAGAATATTCTGCTTCACGAAGATCGAATCGAGTCAGAAAATCACCTTCGCATTTGTATAATCCATAGAAAAGAAATCGCAGTGTATAGTAAAATAAGAGTACAAGTGGTTTTAAGGTAATTTATCATATTTTAGATCACATAAATTATCTATAATTAATTAATGTTTTAGCTCAAGATTGATATTCTTTACTCTTAACAACCAAAAAAGCAGTGAGCACATTAGTGACGGAGATGAGGATGACGATCAAGAAGCTGATGACTTCCACTACCATGATTATTATTCAAGCGAAGCAGTTGTTAATGGTAATAGTATTAAGGATGAAATGAGAGCTCAAGATTATATGACAAAATTGCAGCTTGATGCCACGAAATGTTTTTGGGTATATCTTGATTGTACCTATTATTATCATTAATTTTTCAACTTCGATTTATGTTTATTTTGTATTGATCAAATTTATTATTTTGTATTACTTTTTTCAATTGCTCTAAAAATCAATGGTAAAAATAATAAAATGTAAAAAATAAACAAAAATATGTCCATTTTTGTTTTAAAAACAATAAGGAAAGTGCTTATTTGTGTGTGTATGTTTGCAAGACAATACAAATAAATGTAAACTTTTATTGTAAAAAGAGCCTGGGTGCGACCCAAATTGGTTACTTCCCATTGGTGCGGTCGGAAGCAAGAGGCTCGATATTATTTTATTTTCAAAACATCGCCTGTTAAAGATCTTCGAAAAAGTTCTTAGATATTAAATATGAAATCAAGTGAAGATTAGTGAGAAGAATAAAACTAACCCAATGCCAACATCATTGGTGGCTCACAAGTTATTTAAATAAGTTTAATAATTTTTGGTAAGGTTTATAGTAGTTTTTTAACTTTAAAACAACAATAGGGGTATTCATGCAACAGCGTAAAGTCGTCGTAAATGTAGTAAAGTTGTAAACTTCGTAAATCTGTCAATTTTTCCATAAAAATTGTGACAGAAATAACGAAGTTTAAAACTTTACAATATTTACGATGAGTTAACGCTGTTGTATGAATACCCTTAATGTTTGTTGATATATTTTATAAAACCAATCAAATATCAATTAGGAACTAGTGTACAGAATTTAATAAATTCAAAGCAATTCTGTAAAATTAAATTATCCCAAGGCCAACATCATTGTTTGTTCTCAAGATAATTGAGACGAAAAACAATTTTCTACAATTATTGGTAAAGTTGCGTGTAGATTTTTTCGTTAAAAAAAAACTGTTGATTTTTTTAAAAACCCTATCAAATATCAATTACTAACTAATATATAGGATGAAATCAACCGGGAGCCAATATCGTTGTCTGTTCTCAAGATATTTGAGGCAAAAAAAAAACATTGGTAAAATTACTTAGTTTTTTAGCTTTAAAAAACTATTTATTTTTAAAATTTTTACCAATTTTTATTAGTAAACTTGTGCATAAAATACAATTATCGGCAGTCTACATAGATCGTAACAAAGAATCTGCGCTGCGTTATTTGAAGTTGAGGAAGAAGAAGTCGGTTCTGATTCGATCCGGGAATCTCATTCTTAGTTCCAGCTTTTCCTTGGTAGACTTTGGCTATTGGTTTCAAAGGACAAAACATATGGGAAGTTGATCTCGTCAGTGGGGATTGAAGCTCCGGATCGATATGGACTTTGTGTTGGGGCCAATGACCCCGCTGATGCTTGGCGGAGCAGTAGTTGATGCTGTGCATAGCGGACACACTAATTACCTCGACAACCACAAATGGAGCAAACTCTGCAAGGTGGTTCAACAGCAGCCTGAAAGTAATGATTTGTCATTAAGCGTAAAAACTGTTTGAATTGATGTTCTTTTCTGCATTTCAAATCGTCGGTAGATGGAATTTTTTCCAAATCCATCAAAGCTGGTTTTCCACCATTTTTATGGAAAATACACATTTCGCCCACATTTGGACTCACATTCTACGCAAATCTTAGATCTATTTGTTATTCATTGCCTGAGGCCATTTGCTTTTTTTTTAATATTAAGCTTTTCCTTAGAACTTTTGAATGTAAAATCATCATTCATTATCAAATGGAAACGAAAATCGTCCAGGAACAAAGAAAGCTGATGAATAGATTGTTAACAGAATGGTTGTAGTTTATTGCTTGGAGATTTCCGTGGCGATTAATTACAAACTAGATGTGGCTGTGTGATAAACTACGTCGTAAACTCCTGTACTGCAATGAAATTGGTCCAGGTCCATTGGATGTTGGTAGTGCAGGATGAGACAGCGTCGTTTAGATCCTTTCTTTTAGTTTTTTCAACGCTAGTTTTTTAATGAAAACTGAAAACTCTTAAAATAAAAACTGATTAATTTGAAAAAGAAAAGTTTTGTTTTAAACTATTATTACTATTTTCTAAAAAAGTAAATAAACAAATAACGACAACACAACCGTCAAACCAAATTGTCAAAAGTTACACCATTTTTCTGTTTTGCTCCAACTAGCGCTGGTGGCGCATGATTGTTGAAGATGAGCCGTTGTGAAGAAGTAGGTCAATGCCTAAATCAACCTGAAAAGATCAACTTAAGATTGCTCAGAAAACAAATTAAACAAAAATCACAGGAAAACATAAAAATCTTCAACGACAACTTCCTCAGAAAGTTGATCTAAGCAACAGGATCAATTAAAAAGGCGAAAGCAGCATTACAACCACATTAGGAATGGATCGTGCCTTTATCAATTTGTATAAAACTCATTTAAAGCATTCAGAAAGTTATATAACTTGGAAGTCAAGAAGAAGAATTTCCTAGTTTTCTACAAAGCGAAATCGAACATTCAATTCAAAGCTTGAATAATGATAAATGTAATGAAAATGATGGAATCGTTGCAGTGTATTTAAAATACGGTAAATTATCACTGGCCAACTGGTTGAAGGAAATTTTCAATCAGGTTTTAGTCACAGAGGATATTCCACAACAATGGAAAAAATCTGAAATAATCCTCATCCACAAAAAAAGGTAGCAAAGATGATATCAATAATTACAGACCCATTAGTATAATTTTTTGCATCATTAAGTCTTTGCAAAATGTTTATTTTATAGAATAAAAACCAGTTTGGAATTTAAACAACCTCACGAGCAAGCGGGATTCAGGTCTGGGTTTTCAACAATGGATCATCTTCAAACAATGAATCAAATTCTTGAAAAGGCCAAAGAAAGCCATGGAAAAATCAAGGTATAGAGCCAAAATTGTGCAAATTTTAAGAAAGCTGTATAATGAAAGCAATGCATGCATAAGAACAGAAACCACGGGACCTGTATAGCTTGTGGACCATATAGCTCGTGGAGTAAGGCAAGGTGATCCACTTTCACCAGCACTTTTTTCAGCAACTTTGGAGGAAATTTTTCGAAAACTAAACTGGGAAAATAAAGGTCTGAAAATGAATGGAAAATACTTATCAAATCTAAGATTTGCAGATGATATTGTATTGATCGCCACCTGCAGTGAAGTCCTATAAATTATGCTAAACGACCTCTGTCTGGAATGCAAAAAAAATAGGACTATCAACTAATAGACAAAATACAAATATCATGTCAAATGGCTTTCACTCAGAAATTAAAATAGATAGCAATATTCTAGAGTATGTAGAAGACTATACGTACCTTGGTCAAATAATATCTTTCATTGACAAAGATACAAAAAATGTTTAGCAACGAATTACAAATGGTTGGTGACAGTTTTGGAACCTAAGAAATCTATTAGACCTTAAAATCTCAAGCCAAACAAAAAAATATCTTTTTGATTCTTCGATTCTACCAGTTATGACTTATGGATGCCAAACGTGGAATTCTACAGGGTTCCTTGAGAACAAATTACAATCTTGTCAAAGGTCAATGGAAAGATCAATCCTAAAGATGCGGGTCTCTCAACGAATAAGCCACAACGTAATTAGAAGCCAAACAAATTTGAAGATGTAATCCTCACAATGAGAAAACTAAAATGGGATTGTGCTGGGCACATAGCTCGAACAAGGGATGAACGATGGACCAAGACGGCAACCGAGTGGACACCATTGGACCGGAAACGAAATGTTAGAAGGCAATTCAAACGGTGGAGAGACGACATCAGTACCTTTTGCTCAAACTACTGGCGAGAAGCTACAGGTAGAAGATGGAAATTGAGGGGGAGGCTTATGCTCATCAAAATTTTTGAATTCAAAAACAAAACACTTATTTTATTTTTAACTGTTCTCTTTTAACTTTGTATATTTTAGTTTCACGAATGAATAAAGGCTTTTTAATAAATAAATAAATAAATAAATAATTCGGTTCTCAATTAATTTGTATTGGGATAACAAAATTCGAGCCGTTAATTCTAGCGACCCGAGCATGTTTCCCCAAATTAACAAGATATTTAGAAGGACTGATATGAACGACCTTGTCTTAAGTTTCAGAGAACGACAGACATCAGAGACGTACTTCTGATAGCAGGAATTAATCTTGAGGACGCCATCTTGGACGATGACCTCTTTACTGTCGAAGATCCACAGGAGAAAGTGGAGGCTGTGGGGGCTGCTTTCCAGCAAGTGTACAAGGTGAATGCGTGAATTCGCCCCAATCATGACCTGGAAAACAGAGCCTTGCTCCATCACTTCTACCTTCGGAATGACATCACGCAATGGCGATCAGAGAACCTCGGTTTCACCGGGTTCAATGAAGATCATTTGGCAAACACCATAATCGCCGAGCGAAATGGGCCCAGTTCCCTGTTAATTACGAAGGTAGAGCTTCAGCTCATCTTTGGTTCATTAAGGAAGAAGAAGTCAGCAGGAATCGTTGGCATATCCAACGTTGTACTTCGACATTTACCTCAAAAGGCAGTAGACATTTATACCACTCTGTTTAACAACGCTCTGAATAATGCATATTATCCAGTGCAGTGGAAGACAGCTGTAGAGCATCCTCTCCTGAAAAAGGAAAGGAAAGGACAACTCCAATCCAGTGAATCTCCGGTCGATAAGTCTTCTTCCGAGTATCAGCAGGGTATTCAAAAAAGTTATCAATAGAGCTCTGTCTAAGTGGGCAGAGGACAATAATATCATACCGGACAATCAGTTCGCTTTTAAGGTGGGACATGACACCATTCATGCCACGTCTGAACTCGTTTCTGATGTCCAATGGAACGAATCTAAGAAGCAGTGTTCGGGTGCCTGTCTGATTAATTTATTCTAAAGTTGACCAGACTTGGCATTAGTAAACCACTATTATAAATGCTTTTTGATATGCTCAATGGCAGAAAGTTTGTTGTCAAGAGTGGCAATGTAACTTCTGCCACAACCTTTAATATTAAAAATGGTCTTCAGGGAGCGGTCAACTCGCCAATTTTATTCAGCAATTACACCAGCAATCTGATAAGTAATCTATAACTCAGGCAATTGCGTATGCCAACGATCTAATCGCGTACGGAACAGCTCCAAAAGTCGAAGTCATCAGGATTCTTTTGCAGCGTGATTTCGAGAAGATTTTGCAATATTGCGATGACTGGGAGTTAAAAACCAACTTTCAGAAATCAGAAACTATCTTGTTAAGGACTCCGTTGCGTGGAGCCACAAGGGATACGAGAAAGAACTGGCTCAAGCTGGTGATCGTAGGGCCGAATGGATATCCACTGGCGAGCAAAAGTGTAGTAAAGTACCTTGTCATCTGGATGTATAAGTATTTGTATTTCGACAGACAATAAATGCTGCTCTGGCCAGGGCTAGGGGAGCTTTTGCCCTGAAGAAACGGTTTTTTTATACCAGCCAGCTTGACAGTTGGGTGAAGGTGATTTGCTTCATGGCCCTTATCCGGCCGATGATTGCCTATGAATGCCCGGTTTAGTTCAACGTTGCCCCATCTCAAATGGAAAAGAATCGAGTATTTGAGAGGCAGTGTCTTCGACGCTGCCTTGGATTGTACAGAACACCAGAGTTGGAGTACAAACACTTCTATTCCAACCTGATTTTATACAACGGCGCCAACATAAACAGGATAGATAATTTCTTGCTGAAGCTTATTCGGGGTCTTATTGCAAGAACGATGTCCTCGTCTAACAGCTTAATTTTCGGGGCTTATTACCCTAAATACGAATACTACGAAAGTGTGCGTCTGAGCGGCTTTATTTCGCCTGATGCATTCCTCCATCTAGACAGTCGAGGGCTGATCCAGAATAGAGCGGCGGTTCCGCTAATCTATCACGTCGGCCGAAGAACTGTAGATCGGTGGCTTCTTTACAATCGAGACGTCCTCGCACAAGACGGAGCTGAGCACCTTCGGTTCAGTAGGACTTTGTTCGAATGGAACCGAAGAGCTAGGGTAAAGCAGGAGAACCTGTTCTGGTGGTTGAAAAACGAACATAAAGTTCCTTCAGACATTTAAAAGTTGACCTTACTATTTTCTTTTTTTGTATGGCCAGCTTACATAGGCTAAGGAAGTTAGTTTTAAGGAGGGACAGTCAGGATGGCTCCAAAAAAAATATAAAACCAACAAAATACAAACAGAAATATTAAACTGGAAAATGCTTGCTGTGGCTGTTCTAGTTTGTAAGAAGTCTGTAAGTAGTTTGTAAGTAGGTTGTAACTAGATTATAATTAGTTGTAAGTAGTTTTAAGTAGTGTTTTCAT
The DNA here is from genome assembly GCA_946251815.1 of Dasysyrphus albostriatus. NCBI lineage: Eukaryota > Metazoa > Arthropoda > Insecta > Diptera > Syrphidae > Dasysyrphus > Dasysyrphus albostriatus. The sequence goes on along the minus strand of OX276335.1, from coordinate 129,926,511 downwards.
TATTTTTAATTAGCTTTAATTTAGTTTTATGTAGTTTGTTACTTTTATATAAAACCAAAAAAATAAAAATAATGATACCGTGTTTTTTGTAAATTCTTCTCGGATAAAAATAAAAATCGATCTAGAATTTTAGTATTAAGATAGTTTTAAGGCCAAAAGGCATTAGCATTGAGTTATTCTAGGTTAACTCAGAGCGTCCAATTGGGGCCAGTAAGTTAGTTTTAAGATATTGATAAGGAGGCTTGTTTTTATGAATTTTTGTCTAGCTTTAAGATAGTTTTCAGAAAATTGAAAAATAAAAATGAATTAAAAAAAAAAACGACACCGACCGACAACCTCAGGATCACGGGTTCCAGTCCCAGCCGGGCAAAAAATATTTAGCCGCTTTTTTGGACAATCGCGAGGTCGAAAACTTTATTGAGTGGGAGCAGCAGCAAATGTCATCCAATAACACTGCGAGGACATCAAAAGGTGTCCCAGTAAAAACAATAAGGCCAGTTGTGGCACCACCAGCTAAAGCTACATCAAATGCCGTAGCAACAACAACAACATCAACCAACCAAGCGATTGCACCAGCAGCCATACCATCGTATAGTGCCGTAGCATCAACGGTCAATCCACCAACGGCACCAACAGCCGATACTAAAAATAAGAGGAGGAAGAGGATTAGCTGTGCGCCGAACCTCAACAAGCGCCACTCCACCACCACCTCAGCCCAGCTGCCAGTCAGGGTGAAGGAGGCAGTGCACACAGCCAAAACTGCAGCAGCAGCAAAAATTCATCAACTTCTCGATACCTCGCCATCCGATGACGACATCGAATATATGTCCGAAAGTGGCGAGGCTTACAAAAGAACTTAAAAATAAACAAAAGCAATACAGGCGCCACAAAAAGCAGCGCCACCAGCAGACATACAAAAAAATATCAACACAGCCAGAGCAAACGCAAGCTCAGCAGCAACAACAGCCACAGCAGAGCCAACAACAGCAGCAACAACAACAGCCGCTAACTGAACAGGAGCAACCGAAGGTGCAACGCACGACAAAACAACAACACCAGCAACAAAAAAAGCCACAGGAGCGGAACCAGCAGCAGCAGGGAAACCACCAGTAGCAGCCACAGCCCCCTCAAAATAAAAAAGAAAAGGTGCCACTTATTAATACTATCAAAATGGAACTTCAGGAAACCATTGAACTATGTAGCTCGGCCATAGGCCAAAACTTTTTTTACCAAGCGATTACGTAAAGATAGACATGCTATCCACTGCTCCACAGTGTAACAGCACAAAATTATTAAAGAATCATTATATAAATCCACGACTGAGTTCTTCAGTTTTACCCCCAAAGTCGATAAATATCAAACGGTCTTAAATGAGCTCCGTCAAAAAGCGAGTGACGATCTCATCTCGAATTTATCGGGGTCAAGCCGTTTGCTACAGTCAGAGCCAGACGGGAGAAGCGGTCCTTGCCGTTCTTCCTGGTTCAGCTATCGCCCAGCAGCAAACTGGATAGTTTGAGGAGAATCTCCGTCCTCAACTACCAGGTTATAAATTGAAGAGACCCGGTGACATGCTTCAAGCGTGTTGCTGGCAATTCAAGGCCAGTTGATAGGACTTCACAACCAGATAGATAAAGGAGCAGGTGACTAGGGTAGACTATCTTTACTCTGTTTCTGTTTTGCCTCTTAGGATCCTTGCTGTGAATGTAAATTCACTGATTAGGACCGAACTTAGAGCTAATCTTTTGCAATTGTTGAAAGACCAAAGTCCAGATATGTTTATGGCCAGCGTAACTAAGCTGAACCAGAAACATAAGTTGACTAACAACAATTACAATATCGTCAGAAGAGATCGACCCAACTCCGCTCAAGGGGGAGGCGTCGCAATCTTCATACGAAAAGGCATAAATCATAAAGTTATATATAATAGTGATCTACGCAGATTTCGGCTGTTAGAGGCGTGCATCGTGTGCATTCTTTTCCAACAGGGGAAGTGAATGTATGTGATCGCGGCTTATGCGCCGGAATCACCTCAGTCAACTGATTTTATGACAGAACTTGAAAAACTTTTTCAATATCTACGCTTGAGCTTGGAAGAAAACTACTTTCTCATGGCCGGTTATTTGAATGCCAAATACGTAGATTGGGGAAATCAAATTCAGAACCAAAGAGGTATTCATCTTTTTAATTGGATGAGTCGGTCCAATACTGAATATGGTATCGACCTGCTGGCTACGGATCGGCTATCGTTTCCAAAAAGCGGTGCATATCTGGATTTATTGCTAATAGACGCAAGACTGACAATTGCTGACACTGTTACAACAAAATACAAAATCAGTTTTAACATAAAAATTAACATTAAATACACAAAGTTAAAACATTTCTACATTAACGAAAATGGTGCACTGGTTCGAAATACTATTTTTAATCCTATTTTACTCATGTTGAAATCAATAGATGAGGCGCTTAAGTTAAAAAGTTTGCACATACGATTGAGAGGTTCGTGTGTGCCATAGTTTGTTCTGTGAAAAGGAACGTAAAAAAGTTCAAATCTTCGCAGATGATGGGATCCTCAACGACAATTAAAGCCTACCTTGGCTAACAAGTCAGGCGCATCAATTTCACCATTGATAAGTTAATGAAAAAATACCAAATCATTATTAACACGCCTTTGATATAAAGTTTGAAGTTGCAGAAGCTGCATTCTGTGTTCATAAGGTAGCAGGTTATACGGATCAGCCCAGGGAAGACCTTTTACGGAAAAACGAATGAATCTATGTTGTATTGCTTCAATACGGTTTTTATGAATTTCGTAAAAAGGTGCCCATACTTCAGAAGCGTACTCAAGATGGGGTCGTACATAACAATTGTATTACGAAAATGTAACATACAGATCGTTAAATTCCTTTGCCCATCGTTTTATAAATCTAAGCATGGAACTCGCCTTATTTACAATATAATTAATATGTTCTATGAAACGTAGATCAGAACTTGATTGAACGTCCAGGTCTTTGAAAATTAAAACACGACAGAGTGTGTGCTGCGAGATGGAGCAATCAAAAGCAATCACTACTCGTTCCTTAGAGAAAGTTATAGTTTGGCATTTAACGGGATTTAAAGATAGGCCATTTTTGCTACATCAGACATTAAAATTGTCAACATCAGCCTGCAGCAGAATGTGATCCTGACTAGATTGTACTTTTTTAAAAATCTTCATATCATAAGCGCATATATAAGAATATCACTAAAACGCATAGAGGAAGTAACATCACTTATAGCTAGAATGAAAAGTACCTGGGGAACACCCGAGTAAGCATTGAACGAGTTTGAAAGGAAGTTTCTAAATTTTACTTGGTAAGATCTATTTTCAAGGTATGATTTAATCCATGCTATGAAAATGGTCGGAAAACCAAAAGCCTTGGGTGTTATTATAATAATGTAATGACTTAGCTGGTCAAATGCTTTGGAAAAATCAGTGTGTATGCAATCAACTTCATTGCCGTTATCTAATGCAAGAGAACATTTATGCAAAAACGTCAGAAGATTTGTTACCGTTGATTTCTTTTTCACAAAACCATGCTGTTGTTCACATATTATTTTCTTTGTATGAAATGCTAAACTCTCGCACACAACTTGTTCGAAAAGTTTTGGAATGTAAGAGAGCTTTGCAATGGATCTATAATTTTTAATATCAGTTTTTTTCACCCTCCTTAAAAACTGGTGTAAGGAATGATTTCTTCCAAAAATAGGCGAAATTACCTGTCCTTAAAGAAAACTCGAACAAGAGTTTAAGAGGTTGAACAAGTATATACTTACACTTTTTCAATACTTCAGGGGGAATTACATCTGGACCCGATGAGTAATCATCATTTAATGATGAGAGAAGGCCTAAAACAGTACTCGGTGGTACTGGGATATTATTGCAGCTAGTTTGGGAATAGGTATGCAAATCTCTAAAGTAATCTTCGTCAACATCTAAGGGCTTGTCAAAAAAGGAATTACAAAAGTTTTTCGCAAAAGCGTAACAAATATCAACGGATTCCTGCAACAAACAATTTTCATACATGAAATTATTCTGATAACCATCTGAGTTTTTTTTTCGAATTGACAAGCCTCCAAAATGCCTTAGGGTCATCTTTTAGAGAACTACCCACTTCGTTTACATGCTTGGTGTGTAGATTTTTCGAAAAAGTTTTAAATTCTTCAAAAAGGGAAATGTAGGAGTTGCGGTCTACTGGCGAAAGAGTTATTATGTACACTTTCTATGCTTTGTTTCTTTTATTTCGGAGTGTTCTCAGCTCCTTCGTATACCATGTATGGCAAAAGTTTCTATTTTTTGATGTTTTTGAAGGGACAATCTTATTAATGCAGCTGTTAAGGATGGAATAGAAACTTAAAACTGCTTCGTTTGTATCGCTTGACACTGATATAATCTCAATACCAGACCTAGCTTATTCATCTGAGAGCAACTGAAAGTTTGCCCTTCTGAAGTCAAAACTATATGAACAATCATAAGGGCTACTGTTTTCAATAAGATGATTGCTCAAGTCAAAAAAAAAATATCCAAAGGAGGATGACAGTTATCTGTGTAAGTAATTCTGGAATTAGATTCTAGAACCAGAGTACTGTTAGCGTCTGAAGAAAATACCAAATCGAGAATTCGATTTTTACAGTTCTTAATACAACTTATTTGCTGTAAGTCAGTCGAAATTATTCTATCTAGAAACAGTAACTCATTTTGAGAAGAAGTCAAAGAAGCTTCTTGGTAGGATTCGTCATCAGAGGAAACCCACTCTATGTGAGGTAAATTAAAATCACCAAGAAGTATAATGTTGCTGTTGGAGTTCAAGTCAGAGTTCAAAGAAAACTGCGCATGAACTTTTCGGGGGAATATAGGCATTTAAAATATACAATTGTTTGGACTGTATAGTTAATTTTAAACAAATTAATTCAATAGAGAGGTTGAAAGGGATCGAAACATAAGAAGATGTAAATTTACATCGAACTGCAATTAAAACACCACCTCCGACTTCTTTTGGTTTATCAACACGACGATCTTTTCCGTGTCCAAAAAACTAGAATTTAACCAAGTTTCGGTTAAAACAATGATATCATGTGAGAATGCTTGGGAGTTCATATAGATATTAGCGGTTTGCTGCAAAGCCCTCTTACATTTTGGTAGAAGAGGGTAATCCTATTGAGTTTTTCGGAGATGAAATTTTTGGGTGCATTTCGCGTTTGTCCTTTTTTTCTTGAAGTAGTGAACTCTTTAACAAGAGCTTCAGAAGGCCAATTAATAATATCGCAAATAGAATCGGAAAACGAAGGATGTGTTACTACTTTGAAAGAGGAAATGAAACTATTTGGTTTGCTAATTTTAGTACACTTAATGGAAGTGTTAGAGGGTATACTATTTGTAGATACTAAATGGAAAATAATATCATCCGGAACAATATCAGGTTCCAAGCGTGAAATAAAAATTGATCTAGGCTTGGAGACTGCTTCTATCGGTTTAGGATTAATACTTATATTAGGTAACCTTCCACAGTCCAAGTTAGGATCAACCGTCTCTGAAGTTTGATTCAAAGCTTGAACGGCAAAGGGTAATTCTAAATTATTATTGTCATGGTAGTTGGGATTGCATTTAAGATTTGAACATTTTGGGAGTGGAGAGCTTATAGCAACTAATGAGTTCTCTCGACCTTTTTTATTATAACATTTGACACCAGATGATCCAGACTGGGCAACAAGATTCTTTTTTTCATTATTTATTGGAAAGATAACTGGATGAGGTTCAATAACTAAGTCGTCGCGTAGAAGTAGCACTATCAACCATATCATTTTTGAAAGAGAATGAGCTAACATTGGAGACAGCATTATTTAAATTAATAAGCAGTTCTTCAAATCCCTTCGAGAGTTTTATAATGTTTGCTTCAAAAAAAGACATTTTAAAAGCCATTTGAGATATGGAAAGCTCACGACAGTCAATGCAGTACCAAAAGAAAATTTTGAGTTTGATATCTTTTTAATAAATTCATTTGTGGACCCAATGCATTTTGCGTGGAAGAGATTACCACAAGATCCAAAACAGGCAAAAAGTGGTGTAGAAGGCAAACCTTCGCAGTTCTTTGCCGAGCAAACCATTATAAATTAAAATGAAATTATCAAAAAGAAATTAAAAAAGAAAGAAATAAGAGGTCTAGAAAATAAAAATTTAAAAAAAATCAGTTGGAACAACATATCCCCACCAAATGACAGGAATTTGAAGAAAAACGAAATAGACCAATGCTTAGAACAAATAGACGAGACAATCAAACGAAAAATGAACACAACAATACAGAAATACAGAAATACGGGACGCAACCGACCTGTACGACTCAAACTCTTGTACCGACGGCTTAATGACCCTCACAATCTGGAGATTAGGTAACTGAAGTCGTCGATCAGAACATCAACCAACTAATTAAAGAGAACAATCGGTTGTCCATTAATTTGTATTGGGATAACAAAATTCGAGCCGTTAATTCTAGCGACCCGAGCATGTTTCCCCAAATTAACAAGATATTTAGAAGGAATGATCTGAACGACCTTCCGTATCTTAAGCTTCAGAGGACGACTGACAACAGAGACGTACTTCTGATAGCAGAAATCAATCCAATGGACGCCGTCTTGGACGATGACCTCCTTATTGTCGAAGATCCACAGGAGAAAGTGGAGGCTGTGGGGGCTGCTTTCCAGCAAGAGTACCAGGTGAATGCGTGAATTCGCCCGAATTATGACCTGGAAAACAGAGCCTTGCTCCATCACTTCTACCTTCGGAATGACATCACGCAATGGCGATCAGAGAACCTTGGTTTCACCGGGTTCAATGAAGATCATTTGGCAAACACCATAATCGCCGAGTGAAATGGGCCCAGCTCCCAGTTAATTACGAAGGTAGAGCTCCAGCTTTTTCGATTCTTTAAAGAAGAAGAAGTCAGCAGGAGTCTATGGCATATCCAACGTTGTACTTCGACATTTACCTCAAGAAGCAGTAAACATTTATACCACTCTGTTATATTATATTAATTATATATGCTTTTTGATATGCTCAATGGCAGAAAGTTTGTTGTCAAGAGTGGCAATGTAACTTCTGCCACAACCTTTAATATTAAAAATGGTCTTCAGCAAGGAGCGGTCAACTCGCCGATTCTATTCAGTATTTACACCAGCGATCTGATAAGTAATCTAACTCAGGCAATTGCGTATGCCGACGATCCAATCGCGTACGGAACAGCTCCAAAAGTCGAAGTCATCAGGATTCTTTTGCAGCGTGATTTCGAGAAGATCTATCTTGTTTAGGACTCCGTTGCTTAGAGTCTCAAGGGATACGAGAAATAACTCGCTCAAGCTTAGGACCAAATGGACATCCACTGGCGAGTAAAAGTGTAGTAAAGTACCTTGTCATCTGGATGGATCAGTATTTTTATTTCGACAGACAATAAATGCTGCTCTGGCCAGGGCTAGAGGAGCTTTTGACCTGAAGAAACAGTTGTTATATAGCAGCCAGCTTGTCAGCAGGGTGAATGTGATTTTCTACATGGCCCTTATCCGGCCGATGATTGCCTACGGGTGTCCGGTTTGGTTCAACGTTGCCCAATCTCAAATGGAAAAGATTCGGGTGTTTGAGAAGCATTGTCTACGACGTTGCCTTGGATTGCACAGAACACCAGAGTCGGATTACAAACACTTCTATTCCAACCTGGTTTTAAACAACGGCGCCAACATAAACATGATTGATAATTTCTTGGTCACATTGCGAAAGCAATTTCCTCGAGCAACAGCTAAATTTTTGGGGCTTACTATTCCAACAATGAATACTACGAGAGTGTGCGTCTAAGCGGCTTTATTTCGCCCGATACATTCCTGCATCTTGACAGTCGAGGGCTGATCCAGGATAGAGCGGCGGTTCCGTTAATCTACCACGTCGGCCGTAGAACTGTAGATCGGTGGCTCCTTTACAGTCGAGACGTCCTCGCACAAGACGGAGCTGAGCACCTTCGGTTCAGTAGGACTGTGTTCGAACGGGACCGAAGAGATAGTGTAAAGCAGGAGAACCAGTTCTGGTGGTTGAAAAACGAATATGGAGTTCCTTCAGACATTTAATAGTGGACCTTACTATTTTCTTTTTTTGTATGGCTGGCCTACATAGTTTTAAGTAGTTTGTTTTAAGTAGGCACAGTTAGGGTGGCTCCAAAAAAAAAGATATAAAACAAACAAAATACAAAAGAATTATTAAACTGGAAAATGCTTGCTGTGGCTGTCCTAGTTTGTAAGAAGTCTGTAAGTAGTTTGTAAGTAGGTTGTAACTAGTTTTAAGTTAGTTGTAAGTAGTTTTAAGTAGCTTGAAGGCGTTTTAATTAGTTTTAATTAGCTTTGATTTAGTTTTATCTAGTTTGTAAATTTTATATAGAACCAAATATATAAAAACAATGATACGGAGTTTTTTTGTAAATTCTTCTCGGGGAAAAATAAAAACTGATCTAGAATTTTAGTATTAAGATAGTTTTAAAGCTGAAAGGCATTAGCATTGAGTTATTCTAGGTTAACTCAGAGCGTCCAATTGGGGCCAGTAAGTTAGTTTTAAGATATTGATAAAGAGGCTTGTTTTTATGAATTTTTGTCTAGCTTTAAGATAGTTTTCAGAAAATTGAAAAAAAAAATGAATTTCAAAAAAAAGGTCACCGACGAACAACCTGAGGTTTACGGGTTCGAGTCCCAGCCGGGCAAAAAATATTAAGCTGCTTTTTTCCACAATCGCGAAGTCGAAAACTTTATTGAGTGGGAGGAGCAGCAAATGTCATCCAAGAACACAGCGGGGACATCGAAAGGTGTCCCAGCAGCAATAATAAGGCCGGCTATGGCACCACCAGCTAAAGCTACAGCAAATGCCGTATCAACAACAACAACAACAACAACCAACCAAGCGATTGCACTAGCAGCCATACCATCGTAAAGTGCCGTAGCATCAACGGTCAATCCACCAACGGCACCAACAGCCGATACTAAAAATAAAAGGAGGAAGAGGATTATGTGCCGAACCTCAACAAGCACCACTCCACCACCACCTCAGCCCAGCTGCCAGCCGGGGTGAAAGAGACGGCAGTGCACACAGCCAAAACTACAGCAGCAGCAAAAATCCATCAACTACTGGATACCTCACCATCCGATGACGACATCGAATATATGTCCGAAGGTGGCGAGGGATTATATACAACAGGGGATAGCAACAGTAACCTGCTTGTTGATCTAACCTCACCAGAGGCGTCCTCCGAAGAGGAAACTGAGGCGCAAGAAGCACACGATGGACAAGCCATCGATGCCATTCGGGGGGAGATGGAACGACTCAATTCCATTGTTATCCCGCTTACAGAAGCTCTTAAAAATAAAGAAGAAGCTCAACAAGAAAAAGGGAGGCACGAGCGCGAGCTGTATAAAGCAAAACAGGTGCCGCAAAAAGCGGCGCCACCAGCAGACATACAAGAAATATCATCACAGCCAGAGCAAAGCTTAGCAAGCAACAACAGCAACAGCCACAGCAGAGCCAACAACAGTAGCAACAACAACAGCTGCCAACTGAACAGCAGCAACGCACGAAAAAGCAACAACAACAAAAGCGACAGGAGCGGAACCACAGCAGCAGAGAAACCACCAGCAGCAGCCACAGCCGCCCCAAAATAAAAAAGAAAAGGTGCCACCTATTAATACTTACAAAATGGAACTTCAGGAAACCATTGAACTATGTAGGTCGGCCATAGGCCAAAACTTTTTTTACCAAGCGATTACGTAAAGATAGACATGCTTTTCACTGCTCCACAGTGTAACAGCACAAAATTATTAAAGAATCATTATATAAATCCTCGACTGAGTTCTTCAGTTTTACCCCCAAAGTCGATATATATCAAACGGTCCCCTTGAAGGGCATAGACTCCTGCACGAAGCCACAGGTGCTCTTAAATGAGCTCCGTCAAAAAGCGAGCGACGATCTCGACTTTATCGGGGTCAATCCGTTTACTACAGTCAGAGCCAGACGGGAGAAGCGGTCAAGGCCAGTTGATAGGACCTTTGTATATATAAATCATAGTACTATCATGGACGCACTAGAAGAGGGTGACATAATTGTATATAAAATCCATAGTAATATTATGATGGCGATTGATAGTGGCGACATCTGTTAGACATTAAGACAACTAAGGTAGGAGAGTTAGAAATATGAGTGGAGACTTGAGAACATGCATATGATGAAGAAGTACTGATATTAGTAGAACGGGAATGCTGTATACTAATTGTATGAGAGTTTGACGGAGAGAAAAAAAAGAATAATGAAAATGAAAGAGAAAATTGAAATTTAAGAAGGAGAAAACATCTGACTGTCGTTGTACAAATTTCACGGTTATTTCTGTGATATAGGCAAAAATATAGGTTTGTGGGTTAGTGGTGTGAGTGAATATAATAATAAATATATTCATATGCAAAGCAAACATTTTGTTGAAAGCAATTTTTCGCGCCTATCTCCGAATCAGTTTCAGTGTCTATCTCGGTGACTAAGATTCTGTGCTTTAAAGAAATTTAATATTATTTCAGTCGGAATATATAAAATATCAATTTCGAGAAAAAGTAGATAAACCTACATTAATAGCTTATAGTGAGTTGATTAGAATAGTATTTAGAAATATAAAAAAATGTTTGAAAACTTTGTATTTTATCTATAATCAATTTTATCATTCAGAAAATTATTGAAAACTGTTTTAAAGGGTTTTCTTTTTTAAATAAATTATTTTTTGACGATTGTGTGCTAGTGTTTAATTACATAGTGATATTTAAAGTTAATTTTTGTTCATTTTGTCCTTTTTTAAATTAAATTTTTCAAACTATTTTGTAAAGAGTTTTATTTTTTTATTTTGTGGTCATAGATAGTGGTATAAAAATAAAATATAAAGCAAAAAACTGTTAAAGAAACTGAAGTGAAGATTTCCATAATTCGCAGGGTGTTTTAATGTTAGTTGTAGTGTTTAAAAAGTTATTAAGAATTTAGAATTTAATTTTTTTTTTATTTGGTTTTTGATCTTAAAGTGAGGTAAGTTTGTTAATTGCAAACTTTTTCAAATTTTCATTTACAGGGTATTTTAAATTTTAAACTTTTTTCAAGCATTTAAATATCGAACTTAGTATTTATTTATCTTTAAATTGCTTCTTTAATATAAGTAGGGTGGCGCACCAATTGTGCTACAATAAGAAATTCAAATAACTTTTTTTTTAATCGATGTATTTCATTTATTTTTTTTTTATTGGTTAGAAAATTAAATTTTATTTTAAATAGTTAGTTGTTTTTAAAGATTATAGACCGCAAATGACCTCCACGCTCTCCCACGCATATGCGGCACCTGATCAAAAAAGTATTCATTACGGCCTGAAGAGTTGAAGTTGGGATCGCCTCAAATATTGTCGTTATGGACTGCTTTAATTCAGTTAAATTCCTGGGATTCGTTTTTACACCTCTTGCTTGACATAACCCCATAAAAAGAAGTCTGGTGCATTCAGGTCAGGTGACCTCGGGGGCCAGCGAAGAGTGGAGTTCCTAGAAATTAATTTGTTTGCGAATTTTTTGTTTAGCTCCGCCATAACTGGTCTGGCTATATGTGCAGTTGCTCCATCTTACTGAAACCAAACGCTGTTGAATGGTATACGTCTTCGGCGCAGTTCTGGGTAAAAAAACTCCTTCAACATCTTTAAATAACGGTCCCCATTGACAGTAACGGTTACACCGTTTTCTTCAAAGAAGTACGGCCCGACAATACACCTTGATGAAACTGCGCACCACACAGTGACTCGTTCTGGGTGCAGTTCCGTCTCATGGAGCATTTCTGGATTAGACTCATTCCATATACGGCAATTTTGCTTGTTTACATTGCCGTTAAGATCAAAATGAGCCTCATCAGACATGAACAAACAATTGATCAATGTGTTGTCTTCTTCGGCCATTGATATCATTTTTTGGCAAAATTCCAGGCGAACAGGTAAATCCTGAGGGTTTAACTTGCTAGTAATTTGGACTTTGTACGGAAACAAGTTTAAATCGTCATGAAGTATCCGTTGTAATGACCGTCTACTAACTCCAATTTGCCCCGATAAGTTTTGCGTCGAAACGCTCGGATTGGCCTGTATTGCAGATGCTACTGCTGCGATTGTATCCTGAACCCGAACACTGGCATCTCGATGGTACGGCCTTCGTGCGATGCTTCCAGATTCGGCAAACATGTTTACAAACCTCATAATGGTCCATCTACTCGGGGGATTACCGCCAAACTTCCGCCTAAATTCCCTTTGGACGGAAATGACGGACTGCAAAGCATGGTACCGTTGCACTATCCAAATTCATTTCTCCGTATCCCAAGCATCCATTTTTATAAATCTAAATAGTAACGTACAAAATAAAAAAAAAAATAAGCCGATTACTCACACAGAAAAAAAGTTATTACGTTTTTATTTTTGTAGCACGATTCGTGCGCCACCCTGTATTTATAAAGCGCTTATTTTTCAATATTTAGTTATATATTCTTGCTTGTTTTTTACTTAATAATTTACTTAGTTATAGTAATTGCTTTTCTCGCTCACTTTAAAAATTACTTATTTGCTTACTTATTTACTAACTTATTTATTATTATTTTTGCTTTCTTACTTTTTTACATACTTACTAATTGCTTTTCTTATTTAATAACTAACCCCGTTTACTTTTCAATTATTCATTAAGTTATACTCATTTGCTTGACTATTTAAATATTGAATTGATTTTTCTTATTAACCGGTTACTCGTTTAACTATTTATTATTAATTTATCAATTAGCTTTTTCATTTAGTAACTAATTGACTTATTTATTTACTTACCATCTTTTAAAGTAGTTAACTCAGTAATAGAAAGTAGTTGACTTATTCACTTTCTTTTCCTATATAATAAATAACTCTCTTCCTTATTTTTTTGTTTATTACTTTTTTAACTATCTTTACATACATATATTTTGTACTTACTAATTTTCTAAATAATTTGTTTTTAGTAAATAACTGCTTTTTTATTATTAGTATCTATTAACTGCTTACCTTTTTGACTACTTTGTTACTTTTTAATTTGCTTTATCTAATTAGATTGGTTACTGATTGCATATTTCCCTAGTTTATTTATTTATTTGATTTATTGATATATTGCTTGTCTACATACTAATAAATTTAGTAACCAAAATGATTGAACTACTTGTTTACTACCTGATTAAGCTGCTTATAGCTAATACTTTTTTTTACTTCTGCTTCTGTACTGACATAGTTAAATTGCTAGTTTATTTATTCAATCATCTCTTAACATATACTTTTCACATACTTTCTACTTTCTTACTTGCGATACTTGTACTATATAGCAAGTTTTCTTAACTACCTATTTACCCACTTACTTTCTTTTATAATTACCTGTTCAGTAATTAATCTACGTACCCACTTCTTAAGAACTATTTTCAACTTCATTAGCGTTCTCATAATTTTCTTTATTTTTTTAAATATCCATTTACATATTTATTTTCATAAATTTACGCGCGTAATTTTATAAAAAAAAGTAACAATGGTTAAATGCTGTTACAAATATTGTGATGAGGTGCAAGGACGACTAGGATCTATTTCATTTTTTGGACTTCCAACTGACCACAGAAGAGAAATTTGGATTAGGCATGGGTGTGTTTCACTAAAAGAGGATAAACAAAGCATGTGTGAAAGGCACTTCTATGATAAGGATATTATTGTGAGATGCGCTTGCAAGGTCCTTACTCGCAATGCACTGCCAAAGTCATCTGCATCTATTTGCAATTGCTCTGATAGTGTTGTCGACTCTTTATGTCTTTCGAAGATGGGAGAATGGAGGCCACCTAAGCAGCCGGTGAGTTCTACGGTCACAACACTAAACGTTAGTTCCGTGCCTCCAAGGCCAAATGTACCTCCACCTCCACCTCCACGACCACGATCACTTGCACCTCTACCCTCACTTCCGCCTTTACGTCAGGCACCGCTTTTACCTTCATCCATGCCTCCCAGTCCAACTTTACCCCGCATAAACTTGGCTACATTCGCTTCCAAAACATATGCCAAAGATTATTCCTTGGGAGATGTTTGTTCTACCGTACCAATTTCACCTTCGCAGTTTCCATCCCCAAAGTTACGTTCTTACAAGGCAGCGCGAAAAATAAATCGGGCGAGCGTTATTCCCCGTTACATTTGTCGAACACCTCTAAAACTCAAGAGAAACTGGGAATATAGACTCAAACAAGAATTAAACTTACAAATGGAAGGGTTTTCATTCAAGCGCAGCTATTCCACAAAGCGAATGCACCCTGGGGACCCAAAGAAAAAGATTTGTTTTTGAAATTTTTTTTCAAATCCCCATCGTGCTATTTATTTCTGATTAATATAGGATTAAAATTGCCATCGGTAAGTACAATTTACCGATGGCACTCAGAGATACGGCTACCAGCGGGTCTTAGCAACCCATCACTGATATGCTAACTGATAGGGCAAAATCCATGTCGGCCATGGACAGGAAGAGTATACTGGTTTTCGACGAAATGAGTATACGAAAAGAGTTAGAATACAATATCAAAGATGATATTATTTATGGTTATACTGACTTTGGGGAGTTTGGAAGGCAAAACATAATAGCCTCTAAGGTAATGGCGTTTACTCTTAGAGGCTTGAATACAAATTGGAAGCAAACCGTTGCTTATTACGTAGGAAGTCCAAATGGGGAAATACTTTCCAAGATGATAGTCACTATAATTACAGGTGTAATCAAATGTGGACTGACGGTAAATGCAGCGAGTTGTGACCAAGATTCCAACAATGTCTCAGCGTACAAACATCTTGGACCACCCCTTTTCTGTGAGCGAAACCCATATGTTGAAATAGAAAATCAAAGGACTTTTCTACTCCATGACTACCCTCATCTTTTTAAGAGTATAAGAAATATACTTTTAAAATATACAATCCATGTAGGTGACGATGTAGTTGACTGGCGAGTCATAGAAAGAATTTTCGAAGAAGACTCGAAAAGTCATACCTTTAAAGTTTTATACAAACTAACAAGGGCCCATGTCAAGCCAAATGAGTTTGAAAAGCTTTCGGTTAAGTTAGCTACGCAAGTTTTTAGTGATAATGTTTATAGTGGAATCATGTATGAGTTGAATTCTAACTGTTTCAAAACTGTTGATGAAATAAAAGCCACTGAGGGTACAGCGAGGTTTATCAAAAGACTAAACGATCTATTTGATGTTTTGAACACTAGCCAGCGTTATTCTAGGAATCCCAATAAGCAGGTTTTATCAACAACAACTGACACATTGGACGAATTAAAAAAAGCAAAGCAAGGGACTGGGTTTCCACGTGGAGATCCAGTAGTGTTCATAAAATCCCACCTTGTTTTAAAGGATTGCAGCAAACGTTTTTGGGTATTATACAAATGTGGGAAATCTTCAAAAGGGAAGAACAAAGCTATTTCCTGCTCGGACATCTAAACACTGATGTAGCGGAAAACTTATTTTCTATGGTAAGGAACAATAGAGGTTCATATGAACAATCTACTTCGGCTTGTAGGTTTATTAGAAATCTCAAGCAAATCATCTTCCAGAATTTAAGGTCCAGTGAACACTCCGGATACGAAGATGCTGGGGCAGAACCACTTCTCCAGGGTATGGACTACGAATTAGAATGAGAAGTTCAGTAAGAAGACGAGGACAGGGACTTCGAGATTGAAGAACCAATCGAAGACAACATTTTGATGAAGAAAGTAGTGTATACCATAGAAGATAACTTCAGTGATGATGAAGACTTCAATGATGAAGAAGAAATGGACTTAGATCCAAATGTCAGAGAAATAGATATATTTTCGGATAAGCTGCAAAAAGCAGCGGCTGCTTATTACGCTGGCTTTGCGGCAGCCAAACTTAGAAAAAAACTGAAGTGTGAGACTTGCTGTCAATTAATGATCGCCGAGGATGAAGTTGGCAATGTACGTCAGCAAACTTTGTTAATTAAACTAAGAGCCTACGAATAAATTTCCACAAGTTCGGAGTTTGGAAAGTTAACTGTTCCTTTCATCTTTTTCGAAAGAACTGTAGAAACTCTTCAAGCTCTTTTCGAAGACGGTTTCCCTCAAAGGCAGCATGAAGTTAGGCTAGTGGAAACTTGGATTTCCGAAATAATGAATGAAATAAACACCTTGGAAAAGACAAACTGTTCAAAGAAGCATATAGAAATAATAACAAAATGTCTGCTCCGAGGATTGATAATATTAACAATCAAGAAAACAAATAAGGATATCAAGCCATCCAAAAAATTTCTGTAAATAGTTCAGTATATTATACACTAGCTTTTACTCGAGACTTCGTCCGCAATGAGGCTGTCCATATTAGTCTAGTCCATAGGCATTTTTATTTCTGGCAATTTTAATTTCAATTTGCTGTTGTGCTTACGTGTGTTTTCGTCCTCACGTCCACAGCCATTTTTTTTATTTTTGACACTTTCTGTTTTGACAATTTTCTATTTGTGTACTGTAGCCCATTAAAATATTTTAAACATTTTATTTTTGAATGGAAATACTTTATAATTCATTATACTTGTAGATACTTGCATGTTGCTTTTAGTTTAGCCAATTTTTGTTTGATGCATGTGCAATTCATTAGTAGTTTTAAGTAGTAATAGAATGAGGACTAGGCCTACCGGGGAAACCTCAATAAAAAAAACGCATTTAGTATTCTACCTCACTGGGTAATGCGGAAAAGAATACATACACGTAAGTAAAATATATGACTAAAGACGGAATAATTGCTCTATCAAACCCATGCAGATCATTTGCCGACGTTATTTTATTGTTGTTTTTAATGATTCTTTTTCTTTCATATTTTGTATCGATGTGAATAATTCGCTATGATTTCGCGTTGGTTTGGGAGAGCCTTAATTTTTGATTTTGTTATTTGCTAAGTATGCTCAGGAAAGATGTCTGAATGGTAATGTGAAATTTTCACCACAGGTTTCCAAACATGGTCTTTTCCCTATGGTTTCTAACAGCAAATAGTGAAAATTTGCAAGAAATTTCACGTTAGTAAATAAACCTAGGGTCGTATATATATTTTTCTGTTTAAAAGTGAAAAAGCGAATTCAATTTTTTTTTCTCAGTATTTTGACAGCCAAACTAAATTAAATTTTGAGTAAAACTATGAAGTGTTTCCAAAGACGGTGAACATTGGACTGATAAACTGATTTTTCTTAAACTTTTCAGTATTCACATCTCGCTGCCATTCCTTCAGTGAACAGCGATGTAAATACAGAATCATTTTAAAAAAATCCAATTTTTCCGTACAATGTAAACTCGTCAAATAGTGTTATCATTTCACGAACATAGACAATATAATTCCCGAATTCGTTATGGAAAACACGGTAAATAGAACACCACGAGTACAGAATCCAACGACTGAGCTGCGGAGGGAATCAGACTAAATTTTAACAATTTTTCTATAAGCCAAATGTTAAAATTGAGTCTGATTGCCTCGGCAGCTTATACATCGCGCATTCTGTAATAAGCTGAGAAAGAAGGTGCACCCAATTCGCCATCTTGGTGTTTTTATAACGTCACAATCATCAATATATTTGATTTACACGAAAAACGAAACGACCGAAAAAACGAATCGTGTAATCAAGCTCTAAAAGATGATTTTGACGTCACAGAAACAACAAGATGGTCACCTGGGGTGCCTATTAACAAAATAAAGTTTTTTCCTATTTTTGTTAAAAAAATCATTTTGAGTACCTATATCAATATGATTACTTTAATTTGTATATCTTGAAATATTGCAAATTTGCTTGCGGATTCCCTCTTAAAAAAAGTGAAATGTAACAACGTTGCATTCTGTATGATTTTCAGTTTTCACCCAAAATTGAAATTTTCTAATATCATAAACCACAAAAGAAAACATACATACCTCACAATATATGATAGAAACATGTATACACATATACTTCATTCCTTCTTTATTCTCATGGCATAGATAGAACAAATAACTACATAGGAAGGCATTTGGCCTTTTTTCATTTTTTTTTGCTGAAAACAGCTCACTCAATTGTCTCCTTTACCCGCCTTATTGTTATCAGAATACAATTTATACAATCCTCTCTTTCTTTCTACTTGTTTTTCAGTCTTTTTGATACTCCTATCCCTAAATCTCCACTGTCAAAGTCATCGTCACCGCAGCGCCACAGCAGATATTAAGACTACTACAAAAAGTCTTTTCATAATATTACTATAGATTTAATATACAATGGTGACATCTGCAGGCAGTATGGGGAACCCTGTAGCGGAGAGATGCAATTTTGGGTGGAGACTTGCGAATGCTTGAGAATTGAGATTATGATTTGAACGGGAAAGACGTATTAAGAATTTACTAGGGTGAGACTGAATCAGGTAGAGAGCATTTTTGAAAAGAATATACATAAAAATCTTTGAGTATAAGATGAAAATGAAGAAAATAGTCAATTTTGCTTTGGTTTAGTTTTGTTTACATTTGTGTATTCTTTATGATGAGATAAGATGAAAGAATTCAAAATATTTTGGGTATTCTTTCTGTTTGTAGGGTTTTTGTGCATAAAGGGGGAAGTGGTTTATATTTGGAGTTTTGCAAAGCATTTGGAAAACGTCGTTTTTTTTAAATTTCTTATGTCTTCATGCACACAGCTGATGCCAATGCTTTTGAGCGGTGGCGCGGCGCGCGTGGCTCAATGGATAGAAGGGATGATTGGTTTTTATTTGACAGATATCCCATATTTTTTCTTATGGCTGTTTGTATGTGAGCGAGATATGAAAGGTATAGGGTGCGTTCATCGGCAGAAACATAGAGTACCTATATTATCTAGAGTCGCGACTCGTACCCCTCTTGCCTAAAACACCCGCAAATTTTATTTGAGCACACCAAGAGAAAACTCTCTCAAATTCCGTGTCGGTGAATACGTGTGAATTGTGGATAAAAATACAAAATGGGGTTAGTAGCTCAAAGTGACGTTTGTTTTTTTTGTTAAATTATGAAATGTCAAAATGACAGATCTCGATTCTAATTTGTGTTGGGTGGAATTGATTATATTTAATTCTTCCAACAAAAACTCGGTTTTAAAAGAAAATTATACTTTTTATAGGTAAAATATTAGTAATTTTTAAGTAAAAGTGGATAACAATAATAAATAACTTAAATTTCAAGTGCCAAAAGTCGAGTGATCAAGTGAAACTCGATGTGTTACTCGACTTGATTTTTTTTTGTTTACTTCGGTTTTCCCAAATTAATATTGTTTATTTTGCATGTTTTTGGTATGTTTTTTTGCAATCCAATGAAATCATTATTGTAAGTTATTTCTTCTAATTGAATGAATTGCACTCTCGCCTTCTCAGTGCAATAATTGCTGGACTCTGCAGTCCTTCCATAAAATTGAGAACAACATTTTCCCTTTTGACATCCGGTAATGAACGACAGTCTATCGTTAGTCCAAGTGATAATTTTGGTCTTCCAATGTTATCGAGTTCAGAGAATCATCAATATCCCATCCTGGTAGAACAGATGATCTATCGAACACAACAGGAAAAGACCGAATTTACAAGGATATCAATCAAGGTCTGATCAACAACTGTTGTCATCTTTTGGCAAGGGTTCTGGCTGAGATCGTTTACCAAACATCTCTAAATGAGGTGGGAATAATTATACTTTTTTATAATAATTTAAATCTGATTTAATATTTTCTTGGTTTTAGGTTTGAAAATGCTTTCTTGCCACCTCGTAGTTTACACTCAGATTCTCCCGATGTGATGTGAGCCGAACATGGAACACTGGAAATTTTGTCGAGATACAGCTCTTCAGGTTGCAACTGATATCACCAAGAAATGCACGGAACTATTGATTTTGGCAAGGAATGCTCTGGCTGCATCTCTATCGCCAAGTGATAATTCTTTGAATCATACTCAGACAATTGATTCGGAGCACAATATAACACCAATTGAGGAACATATGGACTTCAGCTCTTTCTGCAGATCCAAGCCTTACAACAGCCAGAGATATCACAAAGAGAATCGAGTCCTTCTCCAAGGGTTTGATAGAAACTTTTAAATTTGATAAACGATCCACAAACCCATTTGATATTGAGATTGAAATTGGTGCAACTGAGATTCACCCAAAAGATTTAATTGAAGAGAGCGGAGCAATTCAAGAATTGCACTATCGCAAAGGACATGTTGATACAAAACTCAACGGTAACGACCGAACTGACAATGAATTAGATGTGATAGATAAGAGAAGCGATTCTGATGATGGAGTCTTGGGAAGTCAGATGACAGTAGTGCAGTTGTTGGAGGTATTCAATACATCATCAGCAAATGTGTTTCATACTTTGCTGCCCCTGATTTATGCACAGATTGGAACCTTGGCGTGTAATGACCCAAAGGTGAGTTTTTTTTTTAAATTTAATTGTGCTATATTTATCAACTTTTTATATTTAAAGAGTTCTGTCCAAATACTTGGACTGATTAAGGAGATTTTGCCACATGTAGCTGCGTTAAATCAACTTTATTCGAGCAAAGAATATCTTACACTCAAATCAAAGGATAAAAAGGTAGACTTCTCAGCTTTGGATATTAACAAAAAGAGAATGGATGAGATCGATAAGAGCGTAGATATATGTACTACAAGCAATCATTATTGCATCGTAGAGAGCGAGCATCCATATCGAAGTGGATCCATAACATGTCAGAGGTAAGAATCTATATATGCAAATGATTGTATGTAAAAACTAACTTGATTTTCAATATTATTAAAGGGTGGAGTTTCCTCATTGTGTACAATGGTTTGCCATAGAATTCGATTCACAGTGTGGAACTGCTCAACTTGAAGACTACTTATTGATATCTATTCCAACAAAGCCATGTTTAGTTGAAGCTTGTCAAGTTGATAATGATTACCTGGATATACTGGACAATAACATGTCTATGCAACGTTCCAGTTGCAAAAATGCCATTGTGACAAACTATACTAGAGGTCATGGTGCAAATGATAATACAAATGACAACGATTGGGTTGTCATAAAGAAGTTTAATACATAAGCCACAGAGGTCTTTTCTGTCGGTTTTAGTTTTTGTGATAATTATATTTACAGTGTCAGCAATTGGCCACAAAATATTATGATTTTGCCTGGAAATCAGGTGGAATTTTCTTTGGAGACAGCTTCTCTTTACGCTCAGGATCCGCATAGTAACCGTTTTGGATTCAAGTGTCTTGTTGTTGGTTATGATAATCCAACAGCGGTAAGAGTTTACAAAAAATGTTAATGTTTCATAGCTACATAGTTTTTTTTTTATTAATTTTTCAAAACAGATGAATGCAAAGAATTCTTGCCTAATACGTTTGGAACATGAACTGGCTTATTTAGGAGGAATGTGCAGTGCTAATTTGATGAAAAAGGATTTAAATTTGCCAGGTATTGTTGTTCTGATTTTCTATTAATTTTTATTTGGCTTTTTAACTAAATAGTAAAGCTGATGTCTGCTCAAATAAGAGCATAAATTGTTGCTGAAATTATGCTTTGAATTTTAAAAACAAGATCTCTGTGATTCAGAACTTGAATTTGAAAAAATAATTAATGGAAATTTAATGAGAAAATCTATGAAGAAATATTTTAAAATACAGAGAATAAGTTGAACATTGAGATCCCAGGAATAAAAATGGTCAAAAATTAAAAACAAAAAAATTTACATAATATATAAATTACAACATTTTAATTTAATTTGTATAAATAGCATCTTAGTAAATAATGTTCTTTTCGTTTATTCACTAAATTTAGTAAATTTTATATATCCATCTAGATGACAAAGAAGTCGAAGACCAATCGACAATCAAAGACACGCTCACAAATCATCATGCTTTGCTGTCAAAGGGATTCGCACTCTCCGAATCAATATTGACTGTTAATCAAGCCTTGGAATCTTATCTGCCTATTGGGTAAGTTTTGTGCACAAACAATATAATTACAACATAATTAATATATCAGCATTGGATTTTTTTTTTTTTTACAAATCAGTCTTCAATAAGCCAGAATTTTCAATTTGATAAATAATTTCTGTTTCCCTATAAGTTCGTGTTTCTGGTAGCACAACATCCATAATGCGTTTCCTTCGTTTCTTTGCAATTCGCATAACAATTATAGCTGCTGTTATTATTATGATAAAAATTAAAACTAAAATGCATATAACTATGTACACCATATAGGATTTCTCCTTACAATCCGCATCGATGATTTTACTTAATGTTAAACTTTGGTTATTGCTCTTTGTCTGAAAGTATATGTTTTCGGAGTAACTCCGAAAGAATGGCGATTTAGGCAGAGTTTTAATTACTATATCATCTTTAAATCTTATAAATTTTCCTTTTTTCAGACTAAAGCATCCGTGAGCACCGTTGGAAGCAACATCTCCATTACATCCTTCTGATATTGAGTACTCTGATTCAACACCTGATAATGTTATTGCAACTTGCTCCGATGACGAAGAACTTGCCAAGAAGTTGTTAAGAAAATTCTTCAACATCAAAGACTAATGCGCATTACAACCAAATTGCACATACTAAAGAATATACACCAACATACGGTAAGAATTCCCTATGAGTTATATAAGCTTTTGAAAAAATATAATATATGAATAATATAATATGATATTTCAATTTATATTTTAAGTACAAGCTCTGTGCTTAGTAATAAAATACAATAATTATTTTTTCCTCCACGTAATCTGCCCAATACATTCTTAATATGTTGAACTTAAATTTTTAAGATTTTCAGAAACTGGTTCGTAGGATTTGAACATTTTAAAAAAATCATCTGTGGCATAGATACTAAAACAATATTTTTTTTATTTTAGATTTCAGATGTGTCAAACAATAACAGCAAGATGAGGAACAGAGAGACTTTTCCACTGAATGCAAAAAAAAAGCATGATGTCCAATCGAAAAGTGATCCTTCTCGAACACTTACAGCGATAAGTACATTAAAACATTCAAGCCGCAATTCAAAAGCACCACTCACCACATAATCCAAGAATTACACAATAATTGTGTAGTATCGGAGGTGCGTGTGAACAAACATAAAATTCATCGTAAAAGTCCTCCATCTAAGAAGCAAATGACAGCAGAACAAACGATTATTGACGGTGGTACCGAAAACATTCCCAAACAATCACATTCCCTCGTCTTCATGGATAGTGTCAGCGAAATTGATAGTCTAACCGAAGAATTTTAACAATCTTTATTGAACACAAATTCCAGGAGCAGTGACAAAAATGTTGGACGTTTGTTACAAAAACGTTTAAGTGGTACTCGTGTAGAGTATAAGCCAAGAAACCTATCTACTCCACCTCGTAAACCACCTCGTAATATTCCAGTTGCTAACCCGAAAGCAGCAATGCAGTACAGGTAAAGTCATTTAATATTTAACACAAAATCTAAAAACTTCCAACCCACCAATCCAGAGTGCGGTCCTCAATTAGGTTGTAAAATTCTACCAAAGCTTAACATTGACACAGCTGATGGAACTTATCATAGTTTAGTTGCCAACATGGAGTCAAAAAATACACCAGTTAAATCAGAAATGCCAAATAATAACCAATTACTGGCAGTCCTGCCTATGAGAATACAACTGGCATTCAAAACAAAGTGTAGGAAGTGACCCAAAAGTGATCTTTGCTTATAAATAAATCTTATAAATTCTCCTTTTTTTCAGACTTTAACCGTAAAGCATCCGTAAGCTCCGTCGGAAGCAACATCTCCATTACATCTCCGTAGTTTTCTGATATTGAGTACGCTGATTCAACACCTGACAATGTTATTGCAACTGGCTCCGATGACCAAGAAGTTGTTAGGAAAATTCTTCAACATCAAAGACCAATGTGCAATACAACCAAATTGCACATAAGTGAACAACATAAACCAACATTCGGTAAGAATTCCCTATGAGTTGTATAAGCTCTAAAAAAAATGTAAGGTTTAAGGACTCGAAAGCGTTTGTGGCTTTCATTATATTGAAAACGATAATATGTGTATTTTGTAGTTTTTTCTTTATGTTAGTCTTCTATTTTGACAAAGAAAGACACTAGTGAACGCCTTTTGTATTGTTTTAATTTTCAAATCAATTTATCAAATTAAAAAAAAAATTGCTTCTTAATCATAAGTCCTATTTTTTGCATATACATTTTCGCATAGCATTTTCTTCTCAATATGACCTACAATTCAATTTGTTGCTTTTGGCTTTTATGACTTAATTTAAAGTAAATTTTATCAAAACAAGAGGCGTTTTAATATTCCGTATAAGAAAATAAAACTTTCAAAACAGAACAATCCTTATTTATTATTTTCCATGTTTTTATTGTCTTTTTTCGATATAGAAATTAAAAACATACCTTGAAAAAGTTTTATAGGAATACGATGAAAAACTTAAACTTGCCATCAACAAATTATGTGAATATGTTGCTGCTGAATTATTGTATTATTGTTGTCATATTTTTTGATTGTATTTAATTTAATATCAAAATTTACAATTTATTTATTGTATTTAATTTTATATCCAAATTTACAATTTATTTATTAGATGCTTTTATATGTATGTTTGCTTAAGAAGTTTTAATAAAATTCAAAAATTTTTTGCTGATAAATAAAAAATCTTTTTACTTGAGATATATATACATAGGTAATAAATAGCAAGTTTTGGATTGTTGAAAAACAATTTGAGGTAATAATCAAACATGTCATTACGATGATAGAGAACACCAAAAAAGTGGGTAGCACAATCCACTCTATCTGTTGGTGTTCGGTCTGTCTATCTGTACTTTAATGAGTAGCTTAAACCACGAAAGCGATTTTCTTCAAATTTTGGGAGTGGAAATCAATAGTAAATTGTAAAAATTTTAAGCTTACAAATAACGGTACTTTTGCCATACAACCATTTAAGAAGTTTATTTATTTCAAAAACGGCTCTAAGGACTTCGATTAAAAAAAAAATAGGTAAATTATTCTTTAAACTGTTATTAATGATTCCTACTATTAAACTTTTAGATTTTCGATCCTCGCATGAACTGATTGGAATTAAAATATATATGAAATAATTTCTAAAATCTATCTAAATTTCAGCCTTCTAGCCCTTAAGACTATAAAAATCAAATACTACTCGTACATAAGTTCTCATAGGTAATTTTAAAATTTTTAACTAATTTTATCTTTTAACTGGAAGGAAAGCGTTACAAGGAAATTGACCTTATTCAATTTACTCCTAGGTAGATAAAAAAAATAGGCAACTACTCTACATATTTTTTTCGCTTTAAAATTAAACTTAAATTTCCCAACTTCATAAAAAAAAACTCGTTTTTTAAGCAACTGTTCAAGCCGGTAAAAAAAATGTCTTTAATTATTTTAAATGCTGTTCACAATGGTTCGATAACATTCTGTATTGATCAGTTTAAATAAACAATAATATATAATTACTAATACTACTTAAAGAAGATTAATAAATTTGTCATTTTAACACAGATATAAATATGTCATTTGGTTTTTTCTTGAACGAAGATCTGCCTTTGATTTTTGCTTGATTGCAAGCAATGTGAGCAGTGTAGCAATTCAACACTGGGGTGTAACCGTTCGACCACTGGTGAGTGGTTCAATACGATGATCTGAGTGGTGAAGTCAGCAGCTCCCCTGGGAAGGTTGCACTTCAAATCACCGGAAATGTAACCACGAAGCAATTCCTTCTCCGATACTTTAATTACGTTGAAATTATCGTGAGTCGGGAGGCTGTTGATGTGGCCCAGACTGTACTTGCTGCAGAAAACTGTTGCGTCTCTGCTCCGATAAAATGTAGTATCTGAAAGGAGTTAGTTTCAATTAGAATATGTTGGCTACGATAAAAATGTTTGATTGGTTTTGTAAAATAATTTAACAAATATTATTTTTCAAAGTGAAAAAACTACAAGAAACTTTACCGAATATTTGTCAAACAACTTTTTTCTTCTCTTCTGAAAACAATCAATGATATTGGATTTGGGTTAGTTTTATTCTACTAACTTATCTTCACTTGATTCCATAGGGCGCCGGATACACAACATACCCAAGTCCAACGTGCGTATGATGGTGTGTATGCACATGTCTTTGAGGTGGTGGACTTCGACTATCGTCTGGATTACCACTGGCAGGTATATCAGCCACACTTCTGCTTTTGTTGTAACTGCTATTGCTGTTGTTGATGCTGCTGCTGTTGCTATTGTTCCTGAGCTTGTTGTTGGGTCTGTTGTTGGGCTTGCTGTTGAGCTTGTTGTTATGCTTGTTGCTGAGCTTATTGTTGAGCTTGTTGCTCAGCCTGCATTTGCTGCGATTGCTGGTGACTAAACTATTGTTGTTGTTATGCCTACAAAGAGGAATTTGGTGTTAGTGTCTCCAGCAGAACTGTAAGAATCAACTTTGCAAAATTATATGGACGCGTAAGCAGACAAAAACCTCAGCTGTTTAAAAAAAATAATTGAGGGTCATTTGGCATTTGTCAAAATTCATCGCAACAAACACGATGATGACAACGCAATGTTTGGAAATAATACAATTTGTTTCCTTTAATTTGGTTTATGATGTATGTAAATAACTTACAAATCATATCTTCGTCAGTTTCCATCTTCTCTGCAATACTGTAAACAAACAAATATTTAAAAAAAAATGTTTCAATTTTTTTTTTTTTATATTTATTTATGCAACGAAGTAAAATTCAATCGGCATTTTGAAGAAGGATAAGTCCTAAAATGAAATTTTTGGGAAATTAGAAGAAAGCTGACTGGAATTGAAATTGGTAAACGCCAATTTGAAGAGGATTCAAATTAGAGATTAGGGATGTATCAACCATTATTCTAGGATAATAACTTTGGAAGTTACACCCAAATCAAATATAATTTTTTTCAAATTGCAATATAAATGTACATAGGTACACTCTTACCAAAAGTCAAATTTTGAACCGGTGACTGGAATTGAAATTGGTAAACGCCAATTTGAAGAGGATTCAAATTAGAGCTTAGGGATGTATCAACCATTATTCTAGGATAATAACTTTGGAAGTTACACCCAAATCAAATATCATTTTTTTCAAATTGCAATATAAATGTACATAGGTACACTCTTACCAAAAGTCAAATTTTGAACCGGTGACTGGAATTGAAATTGGCAAACGCCAATTTGAAGAGGATTCAAATTAGAGCTTAGGGATGTATCAACCATTATTCTAGGATAATAACTTTGGAAGTTACACCCAAATCAAATATCATTTTTTTCAAATTGCAATATAAATGTACATAGGTACACTCTTACCAAAAGTCAAATTTTGAACCGGTGACTGGAATTGAAATTGGTAAACGCCAATTTGAAGAGGATTCAAATTAGAGCTTAGGGATGTATCAACCATTATTCTAGGATAATAACTTTGGAAGTTACACCCAAATCAAATATCATTTTTTTCAAATTGCAATATAAATGTACATAGGTACACTCTTACCAAAAGTCAAATTTTGAACCGGTGACTGCAATTGAAATTGGCAAACGCCAATTTGAAGAGGATTCAAATTAGAGCTTAGGGATGTATCAACCATTATCCTAGAATAATAACTTTGGAAGTTACACCCAAAAACAAATACCAGTTCTTTCAAATTCAAACATATATGTAAATATATAGGTACACTCTTACCAAAAACCAAATTTTGAACCGCTGACTGAAATTGAAATCAAATACCATTTCTTTCCAATATTACTACTAGTTCATAATAATTAATAATTTATAGGATTTGTAAAAAAAATCAACATGTAGTTCTTTTAAACGAAAAAAACTAAATACAAGAAACTTTAGCAAAAATCGTTGACATTTTTTTTTCTCCCAAATACCCTGTGATCACACAAATTGGTATTGGCTTCGGGTTAATTAAATTCTATACACAAGTTCATTATTGATATTTGATTGGTTTTGTAAAACCATTAGATAAATTCATTTATCAATGATAAATTAATTTATCAATGTATTTATCTTATAGTTATAAATTTATTTTTTAGCCAATCGTAAATTGAAATGTTATAAAGCAACATTGAAATTGAAACTGATCTTATCTTCACTTGATTGCATATTAAACATCTTAAAACGTTAACGGAGATCTTGAATTGTAGATTTTTTAAAATAAAATAACTTTGGGCTTCTAGCTGCTGAGTTCACCAATGGCAAGTTATCAGTGTGGGTCTTACATAGCGTCTTTTTTTTAATTTTTCGTTTGGTGGGGCAAGTTTTTGTTTAAACTGAATTAATTTAAAGCTAAAGCTCACCTTCATAGGACGCCCGATACAAAGGATAGCCAAGTCCAACGTGCGTATGATGGTGTGTATGTGCACATGTCTTTGGTGTGGCGGACTTCGACTATCGGCCGGATTACCACTGCCAATGTGGCAGGTATACCAGCCACACTGCTGCTGCTGTTGTTGATGTTGTTGTTGTTGTTGTTGTTGTTGTTGTTGTTGTTGTTGCTGCTACTGCTGCTACTGCTCCTGCTGTACTATTGTTGTTGCTGAGCTTGCTGTTGGGCCTGTTGTTGGGCTTGTTGTTGAGCTTGTTGCTGTACCTGCTGCTGAGACCGCATTTGCTGCTATTGCTGGTGACTGAACTACTGTTGATGTTGTGCCGACATTGGTTGATCTTCAAGCTTCATTTGTGAGCCGGGAGGCTGTTGATGTGACCCAGACTGTTGCGTCTCTGCTCCGGGAAGATGTAATATCTGAA
The DNA here is from genome assembly GCA_946251815.1 of Dasysyrphus albostriatus. Classification (NCBI taxonomy): domain Eukaryota; kingdom Metazoa; phylum Arthropoda; class Insecta; order Diptera; family Syrphidae; genus Dasysyrphus; species Dasysyrphus albostriatus. The sequence continues at coordinate 129,897,594 of OX276335.1, read as the reverse complement.
AAGAGTTAGTTTCAATTAGAATATGTTGGCTACGATAAAAATGTTTGATTGGTTTTGTAAAATAATTTAACAAATATTATTTTTCAAAGTGAAAAAACTACAAGAAACTTGACCGAACATTTGTTAAAAAACTTTTTTCTTCTCTTCTGAAAACAATCAATGATATTGGATTTGGGTTAGTTTTATTCTACTAACTTATCTTCACTTGATTCCATAGGGTGGCGGATACATAACATAGCCAGGTCCAACGTGCGTATGATGGCGCGTATGCACATGTCTTTGGGGTGGTGGACTTCGACTATCGTTTGGATTACCACTGCCACTGTGGCAGGTATACCAGTCATACTGCTGCTTTTGTTGGTGCTGCTATTGCTGTTGTTGATGCATGCTGCTGCTGTTGCTATTGTTGCTGAGCTTGTTGTTGGGTCTGTTGTTGGGCTTGCTGTTGAGCTTGTTGTTATGCTTGTTGCTGAGCTTGTTGTTGAGCTTGTTGCTGTGCCTGCTGCTCAGCCTGCATTTGCTGGTATGTATATAATATAGATTCCGGGAGATATCTTCGGGAGCATGATAACGCGCCATTGGCAGGTGATATAGTAATGTAATGTAGGACGTAGACATCAACACGTTTCGATACATAGGGTGACTGGCATCGAAACCAAAAGGACTCGGACTAATGTGAGATGAGGTGGCCCCTGAGTTTCTATTGTGGGCTTCTGTCCTTCCGGGGTATATTTACATCCTTTTCGTCTCTTTTTCGTTGTTGTCGGGTTTCCTGTTGAGCTTGTTGCTGCGCTTCCTGTTGAGGTTGCATTTGCTGCGATTGCTGGGGACTAAACTGTTGGTTTTGTTGTGTTGCGCCTCTGCTCTGAGAAGATGTAATTTCTGAAAAGAATAAGTTTCAATTAGAATATGTTTTTAAACGATCGAATTACCACAATTATAAAACTTTTTTTTACCCTTTTTTCATCTGTCAAAATATTGAGCTACTTGTCCACATTTGATATGGTAGAAGTAGGGCACGTACGCACTGAGTTTCAAGGGTACACTCCTACTTTTTGAATGAATTTTCTTTTATTTTAATAAAAATATACAGAAATATTATTTTATTTGTATGCCAGAAGCAACAAAAAGCTATATTTTGTATACCTTTTGTTCCTAAAGAGTTAAAAATCTAATTGTATTGAAAAAACAAAAAATATTTTCAATTTTTGAATTCAACGGATTAATATTTTAAATATCTGAGCGCGGTAGTCCACAAAATTTGCGCACTGAGCACTGTAGCAACATTTCTTTCATTGTGTTGGTGCAGTCCCCATTTAAAATGCACGGAACAACCAATACAAGCTAGGAAATTTGGACAAAGTGCTCACAACTCAGCTTGTAGGGTGAAAGAGAACCAACCCCCTGAGTTGCGACTCTAGATAATATAGGTACTCTATGGGCAGAAATCTGAAAATTCAGTACTGAAACGTAACGTTGAACGCACAAAAAATCTGAATTTTCAGCCAAATGTCATATATTTTTTTTCTGCCATAATCTTGTGTTTACCTGCTGATTTTACTGAAAGTAATATAAGGAAGAACTATTTTTGTCGCATAATAAGTGGCTCTGACGAGGAAGTTACTATGTAAGTTGACTGGAAAAAGCTTGTTCGTTGTTTTTACTTGGATTATAATACTTAAGAAAATAGTTGAAGCCACACTTTTCACTGGCAACCAAAAAATCTTAACAGTTATTACTCCCAAATGCACGTCTTATTCGTGTTTCTCCACCAAATGTAATTATTTTAAATAAAAATGGGGATAACTTTCACTTCTTGTTAAGGAAAAACTAAGGCCAAAATGCCATGGAAAAACTACTTCTCAATCTTATTTTTTTATATTTTATTCACTTACAAAAAAACAAAACTTAAAAAAAACCAACAAGTCGTACCAAATCGACAACTGAACACAAAATAGCTGCATCTACTATTAAGTTCAGCTTCTATGTGCAGATTCTTATTTTTTGTCTTGTTTATTAGCTGTCATCTGAATTTTCAGATGAAAATTTTTATCTGAAAAACGTAAGCAAACGTAACGAAAAGTCATCTGAATTTTCAGATTTTTTTTGACAGCTGACCAATCAGAAGCCCCAAAAATTCAGATTTCTGGATCTTTGAACGCAGGGTTAGAGTATAGGTTTAGTACGTAGGTATGTACATATTGTTCATTATGAAAATCTATAGTTAGGAATGTGCATGTGTACCTATGTATAGTTATTGTATTACTGTGTAGTTTAATACGTATTCTAATTTGCAATCTTAAGTAATTTGTTGTTCATTCGATATAAATGAAGGTAGGTAGGTAAGGTACCTACATAGGTATATTAATGATGTAGCAAAATGCAAGAAAATATAAAATAGGTAGGTATGTAGGTAAGTTGGAAGGTACATTTACGACTATAAGAGAGTGCTCAAGCAGCTTACATTTCTTAAGTTGTTTTTATAAAATTCAACTTTCATCAAAATCAAAGGACACATTTTTTAAAGAAAATATTTAATTATGAACAAAATGCAGCAACAAATTGCAAAAAAAAAGTAAAAACTTAAACAATTTGAAAAATGATACAAAAAATGTCATATCATTGATGAATAGTTTTAAAGGTACCAAATTTTTTCAGAATTTAAAGTTGTTAAGTACCTACTAGTTTGGCATTCAGTATTTAATGCTCTTAGACCCGCTTGCTGAAATGAAACCTTAATATTTAAGTGCAACAAAAGCGATTATATGCCAAGCTCAAATAAAACATAAATGTTTAATTTTTGTATCAGTAAACGACACTTAATAATTTGTTGTTGAATTCTTAAAACTATTATGGTTTTGTTTTGTCTTTAACAAAAACTAAAATTACGAAAAATGCTAAATAAATATTTCGAAATTTCAATAGATGTGTTCTTATACCAAAAAGGGGTTGTTGATTAGTTTGTAATTTAATATTAAATGTTTATAAATAAATGCTCAAATTGGAATACCTATACTTAATTTTATTTTAATATGTGTAGGTATACATATTTCACAGTCATATGTATACTAGGGTAGTCGTCACATGCTTTTTTTGTTTTATATAGAAGAGATAGGCCTAAATCAGCTCTAAATGAAGAAAAGAAAACTGCCCATATTTTTATATTTTTTTATCCCCCATAGTAGGTAGGTATGCTCTATGTGATTCGCGTTGAATGTCGAAAGAAAAAATCCTGTAGGAGGGGGTATATCTCCTCCACTTGGACAGTAAGCGCAATTTTATAAAAAACAAAAATATTGAAAAACAACGGCAGCACTTACAGTTGATTTTTGAAAAGCCAGAAATGGCTTTTTTCAAACTTTATATTATGAAAAAAATAATAATTTTCTCAAAAACCAGAAAACATAAAACCATAGGTTCTAACAATCGAATAAAAATAAGTAAGTTATTAAGAACAATTGAATTTTCTCATTACCTATCTCTGACAAATGGATTTATATAAAATTTTGTATACAAAAACTACAAAAAGTTTAAACAATAATATATTTATCAAAACTTTCAAAAATAATTTTTTAATGAAAACCTTTTAAAAAAATCCACTATCGTTTGACTACAGTAATTTAAAGCAAATTCACTAGAAATGTTTTAATTACTAATTAGAAAAGTAAATTATTCGTACCCGCATTGCAAATTCTTTTCGCAGATAATTAGAAGTTCTAAATTATGTGTGACAAATGTAATGGGTAATTAAATTACGTAAAACGCACAGTAATGGGTAATTTGCAATCGGAGAATTTTATATTACACAACGCTGGTTATAAAATAAAGCCTGTGATATGAAATGCATAGAAAATTAGACTGTTCGAATATAGGAAACCCCAAAAACGCCATACATCATATCTTCGAACACCAGGACCACCTTTTTGAATACACCTGTTCCGAAACAGGATCACTTTCAAAGAGGCAGTTGCCTATATTCAAAACAATTGTTTGGGTATAGCAAACTCGATAAAAATTCGTTTCCAAGTTAATTTTATCTTTTTATTGGAATTTTTGTTGCAATATTATAAACTGATATAGGTACTAATATGATAAACTTACAAGACATTATTTGCAAGTAAATCAATCAATAGTTAAAAAAAAAAACAATTTTTCCCGAGACGTTCATTGAAGTTTTTTGTTATAAATCGCATCAATTTAAAACCTTCTTTCTGTGCGTTTCTGCGCATTTTAGTCCAAAGCTCTGTCAAAATTCATTTGACACGAGTCTGGACAAAAAATCACAGAAATTAAAAGTAAAGGAACAAACATAATAATTTTTTTGGACACACACAGTGGCTGTATGTGTTAGAAAAGTTATGAAATTTGAGAGGAAATGTGTCAATGTATGAAAAAAAAATTCCATACACCCTAATAAAAATTAGTTTTTGGACTGAAATCTAAATTTACCAGAGGACTTTGAACTTGCCTTGGAATAAATAAGAAATGTTTAAGAGAAATAAAGAGAAAATTGGCCTTAAAAAAAACTTTCACATGAAAGTGTAAGTAGGCATTAACTTTGTTGTATCAAATTTAAGCCAATTTCCTACATAAATGTAGGTATACATATCTCAATGCATTGGCAATTCCACTTACGTACAGACATTGAAGAAATAAAAACACAGAGAATATCAATTACCAAGAAGCCAATCTTTCGTACGATTCACCCTCAAAAACCCATTTGTTTACATTGTTGTATTTGTAATTTCACTTCGTGTCGATGAATAGATGTGAATCGCAACAACAATGTAACGCGGTGAGATTTATTTGTTTTGACAGCTCAGTTTTTTTTTTCTTTGAAAATTGGAAAAAAAATGATAATTTTACTTCGGCTGATAGCAAAAACATCGATGTGAAATTGTTTAATTAATTTAAAGTACACAAGCAATTGTAATTGTCAGTTAATATTCATCCACGATTATAATAAAATACAAAAAATGAATCCATAAAATGTCTTCAATCATACAGATTTCCAAATATCTTCAATGCATCTTGCATATTATACAGGGTGGCCCTTTCTTCATCCAGAATAATTTTAGAATTATTGTTGGATATATTCTAAGGAAAAAAATAGTTAAGAAAAATAAGAAATAAAAGAATAGTTTTTCTGCAACCTGACACCAGAACTTTATTTTTTTTGTTTAAACTCCACTAAACTGTCAATTTCCAATTTATAAGTATTAAAGTTGATATCAGGTGGGTTTTATTATCTTCTGTCGGGATTCGGGTTTTGATCTGGATTTAACTTTAGTACAAAAAAGAAATAATGAGGAGTTTTCAAAATCGTTTTCGTAGCACGTGTTAAAAGTAAATCCAGCCCTCTTTTGCAGATAATAAAACAGCAATAGCTATTTTTAATTTTTTTTTAAAACTTCATGACATCTAAGCATTTGGTTTTGAGTGTTTAATAGGAGTATTGAATACTTATTACAGAAATTTTACTTGATACTATAAAAGAAATGAAATAGTTTTAACAAAAACACTTACTTTTTTTAAGTTTTAAGTTGTGTAATTATTCTTTTTTTTAAATGATTACGAAACAACTTAATTAGAAAAATTGATTCGAGAATGGTTTTAAGAAATTATAGCAAGACCTTCTAGCTGTTGTCTTATTTTTTAGTTATTTTTATTTTAAATAAATTTGGTCGTACAATTCAAAAAAGTTAATTAAACAAAAATAAAGAGCATAACATTGCAAGTTGCAAGTTAGTAGTGCCGTTGATTTTCAATTTTTTTTTTTTAAGAATGTTACTACTCTTATCTAAAAGCGGATAAATAATCCCCCCTTCCCATACGATTTTTTTTTAATATCATTTCATAAATTATCCTGCATGAAATAGGGAACACCATGTATTTTGTTTTGTTTTGACATCTAATTGACAGACCGAGGTGAATAATTTTGACCACGGGACGTGTTCAACAAATAGAAACCCAACTAGGGCCAGGTTCACATTAGGTGTGTTTTTTCCTTGTCTGAATGGGCTTGGACGAAAAAAACGACGTCGGGGCTAAACAATGCTCCGTGGTTCAAAATTTTTAATCCATCAATTTCTGTAGATTTACTGAGTTTTAATGACGATTTAGGTTTCATGTAAGTTATAAAAGTCAATTACATGCTTGAACCACCCTCAGTTAAACCACAAAATCAGTGAGCTAAAAGTGCGGAGCTATGGACCAAAACAATAACCCTTTTCAATTAATACGAACACATATCGTTAAATAAATAAATAGATAGATATAATAGATTAATTAATAAATACAAACCTAAAGCATTTTGGCTTACAGTAATGAGAAATAATAGAAATATGCTCGGGTGCCAAACTGAATTAAAATTATAAAATGGCTAGTAGCTCCTAGCGTGACCATGTTTACTAATACAATCAAAATAGAAATGAAGTAAAACAAACTAAAAGCTCTCCCAAGCCAACGCCAACCAGGAGTGACGATGAATTTTTGTTGTTGTTAAGTATTGTCTATGTTTTTGTCGTATTTTGTACTATTGTGAATGATTCACTGCGAATCAATCGGTATTCGTGTTGGTTTTGGAGAGCCTTAGGGCTCTCCCAAACCAACGCGAATTCGCGGTGACGGCGAAATTTTATTGTTGTTTAGCGTTTTGTATTTGTCATATTTTGTACTATTGTGAATGATTCGCTGCGAATCGCTCCGCATTTGCGTTGGTTTGGGAGAGCCTTAATACTACGTTTTCGTTAGACCAAATGAGGAAATTTCGTTGAAAATTTTCAAATTTGATACGAAATCATCTCATTTTCCACACAAATTCAAATTTCGAAATGAGATAATTTCAACCAAACTTGCACACAATTTTCTAGGAAAATAAGTCAAAGCCTAACGAACACACCGAATTGGGCACATTTTGAATAGCTCTGAAAAGAAAGCTGAATTAAAAAATTAACAACAAAAAATGATTTACAGGCAGGGTTGAAACTCAAAAAATGAAATGAGCTGTCAAAAGAAATACCAAATTACAGATGAAAACACTTTTTCTGTAATTTGCAAAATTACCTCATTTGGGCTCTTATGAAAACGTTTAAATATGCATTATATTAATATTATTATTATTAATAACCAATTGATTAAAAACTATAGGGCTCATTGTAGAGTTATTTAATCCAATATTCAGTAATTTTAACTAATTAATTAAAACTGGTTAGCTGATGCTCGACGATTATTAAAGCAAAACTATATTTGCCCACAAACAAGCAAATAAACAGACCATAATGCAATATCTGTAAGACCATCTCTTTGATCCAGGTTTTTCGTCACAAATTTCGACTCGACTCCGCTCCTCGAACGAGATCTAGTCAAATCAAGCTCATTTCGACTCGACCCAGGCTTACAAAAAATGACGCGAGCTTCAAGCTGGTTTAACAAAACATGCAAGCGTAGTATATATGCGAAAATTCTAGTTTGTGAATATTTTTTTCCATTTCGCATAATTATTTAAAAATTTCTTCTTACTCACCGTCAGTTATTTTCCGTCAAGAAAAGAGTACTTTTTCTATATTTCTTTATATATTTCGGGAGTTGAAAAGAAAAAATAAACAAAAAAAGAAATTGTTTATCGAAAAGAAAGTAATTAAATATATTTATTTTCCAGGCAGGCGGGAATTAGTAAAAAGCGACTACAATTTACATTTAAAAAAAACCACAACTTATTCTCATAAGGTCCGGTGAGCACTTGATATATAATTTCTCCCTTTTTTATACTTTTTGAACAAGCCCATTGCAGCCCAAGTAAATTTGAAAATAACTGAAGATTTTCAAAATTAACCGGCATATTCGTGGTGGGTTGATCCCAACTGTCTATGTGTGCGAATAAATCAGTGGTGGGTTGATCCCAACTGTCAATGTGTGCAAAAACCTAGTGGTGGACTTAGCCCAACTGTCTATGTGTGCGTGTTTCAGTTTGTAGACAAAGCCGGATGACAGCCAAGGATTGGCTTCTTGGTAATTGATATTCTCTGTAAAAACATTTCACGAAATTCTTTCTGCTACTGCCTATTTCTTTTTAAATTAAGAAGTAGGTACCTTCCTACCCTAGAATTTAGCAAAACAAACTTTAATTAAAATACCTACCTATCTAGAAAAAGAAATATTCATGTACCTAGGTACCTATACAAAAACCCACCCCCATATTCAACAAAAACATCTTAGTACCTTTCCAAAAGAAAATAGGTTTCTTTACCTAAGCCTAACTCTGAATTTTGCATAAGAATACCTAACCTACATATTTTATTTAAATACCTTAAAAACATATCCGCGAAACAACTAATAATAAAAAAATTATGTATACCTAATTGAAATAGAAACTAGTAAACTAACAAAATATATACCTACCTATACCTACATACCCTCGCAAAATAAAGATTACAATTTAAAATTATTAAGATACCCACCAAAAGTTGTATAGGTATCCTGCCATCGAAATCATACAAGACAAACAAAACAAAACCTACCCTCAATAATAATTATGAGAAAAAATACATACCTATAGTCATACCTACGTTTCTCATTCACATCGTCTACAACAAAATCTGTGCAGAAAGGTTTTTCTGCTGGTTGTTACTACCACGACAACGACGAGACGACGACGCAAGCAGCTCACTCAGGTGTCTCTTTCATCCCCTTGTTAAATTTTTCTTTGCTACTCTGGCTACATACGAAATATATTTCAAAAATACAAACAAACAATTAATGTTGAATTCAAAGAGGATACGAGAAACATTTTCTCATTTCCTTCACCTGTTTCTAGTTTGTGTCATTTCACAATCAGCTGGTTTGCTTAGCTCACTTACTCCTTTTATTTCTTACCAGCATGGAAATAATTAAACCTCTTGCTCTTACTACTTATCATTGATTCTTTAATTGTTGTCTCCACACATGTCTCCACATGTCTGCACCACAATATTTGCGGTAGAATGTGGCGCCCCCGCTGGCAGTATGTAATCCTAAAAAAAATCGTCCATGATAGTACTATGATTTATATATACAAAGATAAAACTTCACAACCAGATAAAGGAGCAGGCGACTAGGGTAGACTATCTCTACTCTGTTTTGCCTAGCTTAACGCAAATTAGAGGTTTAAGGCGCGCTGTTGGAGAGGCCTCTTAGGATCCTTGCTGTGAATGTAAATTCACTGATTAGGACCGCGCGTAGAGCTAATCTTTTGCAATTGTTTAAAGACCAAAGTCCAGATGTGTTTATGGCCAGAGAAACTAAGCTGAACCAGAAACATAAGCTGACTAACAACAATTACAATATCGTCAGAAGAGATCGACTCAACCTCACTCAAGGGGGAGGTGTCGCAATCTTCATACGAAAAGTTATATATAATAGTGATCTGCGCAGATTTCGGCTACTAGAGGCATGCATCATGTGCATTCCTTTCCAACAGGGGAAGAGAATGTATGTGATCGCGGCTTATGCACACCGGAATCACCTCAGTCAACTGATTTTATGACAGAACTTGAACAACTTTTCCAATGTATACGCTTGAGCTTGGAAGAAAACTACTTTCTCATGGCTGGTGATTTGAATGCCAAATACAAAGATTGGGGAAATCAAATTCAGAACCAAAGAGGTATTCATCTTTTTAATTGGGCATACACAAAAATACTGCAATCGTGAGTTTGCTTGTGTTAAATACGAAGGCAAGCTTGCAACCAAAAGCTGTCCCATGGGCAGAGAACAGAAAGCGAAATGTGTTTACTGTCAAGGCAACCATCCTGCAAGTTACAGAGGATGTCCAGTTGCCAAAAAAATCCAAGACACAAAAAGAAAAAAACAAAACTGGGAATAAGCTATGAAACCCAACAAACACAATAGTAATAGTTGAATGCAAAAAAGTAGCCGTTGAAAACAAAACTAAAAATCAACCGCCAAAAGCAATTGCACTAAGCAAAAGTGATGAAAATAAATCCTATTCCCAGATTGTTAAAAATGTGCGGAAGAACGAAGAAAATTAAATTAAAGAAATGCTTGAACTTATCCTGAAAAGGATTAACAAACAAGATTTAAACATAAGACAGCTAAGCGAAGAAGTCGTTCTTAAAAACAATGATGGACAGAACACTTAAATCGCAACATGGAATGCAAACGGCCTTTTACAACATGTATCAGAACTAAACATCTTTTTAGACATAGAGCATATAGGCATTTGTTTGGTGTCCGAAACTCACCTCGCTATAGAACAAAATTTTGATAATAAATTACCTAACTTTACGTGTAATCACGCTCCGCACCCAGCTGACAAAGCTAGGGGAGGATCAGCAATACTAATTAAAGAGTGCTTAACACACTATGAAGAGCCTAAGTTTACTAATGAAAATATCTTGCATCACAATTAGTATTGGTATAAAAAAAAAAGAGTTTAAGATAGCATCTAACGGGTGATTTTTTAGCTGGCTTGGTTTTGGCAACACTGGTTTTGACAGCTGACGTGTGTTTAGTACCTTGTGTCACTGTCAAACAGCTTTAGTTTGGTTTGCAATTTAACCATGGATCATCTGACAAATGAACAACGCTTGCAAATTATTGAATTTTACTATCAAAATTCGTGCTCGGTTCGAAATGTTCATCGCGCGCTGCTTCCATTTTATGGTCGGCATTCTCGACCTTCTGAGCAGTCTATTCGGAAGATTGTGACCAAATTTCGCACCAAATTTACTTTGTTGGACATTAAACCACCAACACGTTTACGTACTGTGCGTAGTGAAGAAAATATTGCGGCCGTATCAGCTAGTGTGACAGAAGACCGCGAAATGTCGATTCGGCGCCGTTCCCAGCAGTTAGGCCTTTGTTACAGCACTACGTGGAAAATTTTGCGGAAGGATTTGGGCGTAAAGCCTTTTAAGATACAGCTGGTGCAAGAACTAAAGCCAGCCGACCTACCACAACGCCGAATTTTTGGTGAATGGGCTCTTGGAAAGCTGGCCGAGGATCCGCTTTTTTATCGAAAAATTTTGTTCAGCGATGAGGCTCATTTTTGGTTGAATGGGTACGTAAATAAGCATAATTGCCGCATTTGGAGTGAAGATCAGCCAGAAGCATTGCAACAGCTACCAATGCATCCCGAAAAGCCACTGTTTGGTGCGGTTTATGAGCCGGCGGCATTATTGGGCCATATTTCTTCAAAGATGATGCGAATCGCAGCGTTACTGTCAATGGTGAACGCTACCGAGCGATGATAACAAACTTTTTTTTGCCCGAAATGGAAGTTCTTGACTTGCATGATATGTGGTTTCAACAAGACGGTGCCACATGCCACACAGTACGCGAAACAATGGCGCAATTGCGAGGCGAGTTTGGTGAACAGTTAATTTCACGTTTCGGGCCGGTCAATTGGCCGCCTAGATCGTGCGATTTGACACCATTAGATTATTTTTTGTGGGGGTATGTCAAGGCTAATGTCTATAGGGACAAGCCCGCTTCGATTGACGCACTGGAAGCCAACATCCATGCATTCATTCGTGAGATACCGGCCGATATGTGTGAAAGAGTATGCCAAAATTGGACTCAGCGGATGGGCTACCTGAGACGCAGCCGCGGTCAACATTTGCATGAAATTATCTTTAAACATTAAATTGCAAGGTTCAAACTATTGATTCAAATAAATATTTCATTCATTTTTTCGAATTTTTTGTGTTTTTTTTTTTTAAAGTTCTAAACCTCTTAAAGAATCACCCGTTATATACTGCCCTCCGAGGCACTCTCCAACTGAAGAAGACTATGCAGAACTCCTAAATTTGTTAGGACATAACTTCCTAGTTGGTGGCGACTTCAATGCTAAACACACCCAATGGGGATCTAGGCTCATAACAACGAAAGGCAAACGGCTATATCAAGCAGGCCGCAAATACAGCTGCGAATTTTATTCTTCTGGCTCGCCAACATATTGGTCATCTGATTCTAACAAAATACCAGACCTTATGGACTTTTTCGTATAAAAGGTATTAAACGAAACCACATAAGTATCGAAGGTAATTACGATTTATCGTCAGATCATACTCCAGTAATATTATTACTGAGCGAAGCAGAAATAATAGAAAAAAGTAATCTTAAGCTCGTGAACAAAAGAACAAACTGGAATGAATTCAGAGATAAACTTGAAAGTTTTATAAACCTAAGATCCCCTATGCAAGCAATTGAACAGATTGATCATGAAGTAGAACAATTTATTGCTGATGTGCAACAGGCTGCAGATGAAAGTACTCCAACAATTTCGAACTCGAACGAAAAAGAAATAAAATATCCTATCGAAATAAAGGAGCTGATCTTGGAGAAAAGACGTGCTCGAAGAAAATGCAAGCTACGAGATTTCCAGGTGATAAAGCAGTTTTTAACCATCTTAACAATGAACTAAAGAAAAGAATCTGTGAATTTAAAAGTGATTCACTTAGTAGATTCCTGAATAGTCTGACGGCGGATGCTTCTTCGGAATACTCCTTATGGAAAGCAGCTAAGTGCCAAAAAAGACCACAGGCACAAAACCCGCCAGTAAAATCTCAAGATGGTAAATGGTTCGGAAACCCAAAACAAAAGGCTGATCTCTTCGCTGAACATCTCGCGAATGTTTTTAAGCCATTTCCAGCAAGCACAGCTACAGATCCGACAAACCGACTCTTTAGAGTACGGTACGACTAAAATTACTCGGAACTAAAGAAAATTGAAGCCGGTGTACCACAAGGAAGTGTCCTAGGACCAACCCTGTATCTGTTATATACAAGGGATATTCCTGTGGACATCAACGCTATCATGGCCACCTTTGCTGATGATACTGCAATATTGGTGCCAGATAAATCCGTTACGAAGTCTACACAAAAACTGCAAAATGCAGTCGATAAAGTTAGTGATTGGACGCAAAAATGGCGAATCAAACTAAATGAAACAAAATCGACGCATATAAACTTTACCAACAAAAAAATAAACAATGTTCCAATTCTTATAAAAAGTACAACAGTACCTTACCCCAATACTCCAAAATACCTTGGAATGACCTTGGATGCAAAGCTTAAATGGAAAGAGCACATCAAAAAGAAAAAAGAAGAACTAAACTTGAAGTACAGAAAAATGTACTGGTTACTAGGAAAGAACTCTGACCTATCTATCCAGAACAAACTAATGTTATATAAGCAAGTACTGACACCCATTTGGACATATGGCATCCAACTATGGGGCTGTACAAAGAAAACAAATGCTGAGCCCATCCAAAAATTCCAAAGCAAGGTCCTTCGCGGAATAATAAATGGCCCTTGGTATATACGAAATAGTGATCTACATCGTGAACTTCAAATTGAAATGGTTACAGAAGTGGTTAAAAAACACGCTGTATCACACAATCAGCGACCGCAAAGTCATACCAACCCCAAAATGGAGACCGTCTTAACTGTACGAGACAATGTTCGGAGATTAAGAAGAACCAAGCCTCATGAGCTGATGGTCTAAAAGCTATGGGAAAGTGTTATAACATAAATTTCCCACAATGTGAATTATAAATTAAGAAAGAAGAATCATTTGTCGATCTTTCATAGATTGGTCCTGATTCACCGGTGTTTTTAGTGCGGTATCGGAATCGGTACCAAGTAATTTGGGACTCTTACACTACTTTGTACCGATACTTACCGAGTGTCTTTTGAAGATTTCCATCCGATAAAAAAAAAATCTTTTTAATTGGATGAATTCAACACTGAATATGGTATCGACCTGCTGGCTACGGATCGGCCATCGTTTCCAAGAAGCGGTGCATATCTGGACATATTGCTAATAGACGCAAGACTGACAGTTACTGACACTGTCAAAGACCAAGAAACTGTTTCCGAACGACCGAGTACGACAGTGGACTTGCTGCCGTAATACAGCTTCCGAACGAGCTCGTGAAGTTACATGAGTATGTTCCCGTGCATACTTACAATTACAGTATGGTGCGCTGGCCACACTTTACCACCGCCTTATTTTATTTTTTTCATACTTCAGATTCCTTATTGTAGTGAGCTTAGAGCAAGCTGCAGTCTTCACACAGAGGCTCATCATGAGTGCATGTGTTAGGGGTTAGTTGAATAAGGCAAACTAACACAAGCCCATACATAAATACAAGAAACTAACAAAGGCCGTGTTTTATTATCTTCTATCGGGATCCGGATCTGGATCTCGATTCATTTTTACATGTAATACAAAAACAAAATAGTGGGAAATTTTCAAAACTGTTTTTGTAGTACGTATTAAAAGTTAATCCAGATCCGGATCCCGATGATAATAAAACACACCTAAAATTACAACAAAATACAAAATCAGATATAACATAAAAATTAACATTAAATATACAAAGTTAAAACATTTCTACATTAACGGAAGTGGAGGACTGGTTCGAAATACTGTTTTTAATCCCATTTTACTGATGTTAAAATCAATAGATGAGGCGTTTAAGTTAAAAAGTTTGCACATACGATTGAGAGGTTCGTGTGTGCCATAGTTTGTTCTGTGAAAAAGAACGGGAAAAAGTTCAAATCTTCGCAGGTAATGGGATCCTCCTCGACAATTAATGCCTACCTCGGCTAACAAGTCAGGCGCATCAATTTTACCATTGATAAGTTGATGAAAAAATACCAAATCATTATTAACACGCCTTTGATATAAAGTTTGAAGTTGCAGAAGCTGAATTCTGTGTTCATAAAGTGGCAGGTTATACGGATCAGCCCAGGGAAGACCTTTTAAGGCAAAATGAATGAATCTGTGTTGTATTGCTTCAATACGGTTTTTATGAATTTCGTAAAAAGGTGTCCATACTTGGGAAGCGTACTCAAGACAACACAACAATTGTATAACGAAAGAGTAACATACAGATCGTTAAGATCCTTTGCCCATCGTTTTATAAATCCAAGCATGGAACTCGCCTTATTTACAATATAATTAATATGTTCTATGAAACCTTGATCAGAACTAAAGAGAACACCCAGGTCCTTGAAACTGAAAACACGACAGAGTGAGTGCTGCGAGATGGAGTAATCAAAAGCACTCACTACTCGTTTTTTAGAGAAAGTTATAGTTTGGCATTTAACGGGATTTAAAGAGAGGCCATTTTTGCTACACCAGACATTAAAATTGTCAATACCAGCCTGCAGCAGAATGTGATCCTGACTAGATTGTATTTTTTTAAAAATCTTCATATCATAAGCATATATAAAAATATCACTAAAACGTATACATGAAGTAACATCATTTATAGCTAGAATGAAAAGTACCGGACCCAGATGACCTCCCTGGGGTACACCCAAGTGAGCATTGAACGAGTTTGAAAGGAAGTTTCTAAATTTTACTTGGTAAGATCTATTTTCAAGGTATGATTTAATCCATAATATGAAAATGGTCGGAAAACCAAAAGCTTTGAGTTTGAATATAATAATGTAATGACTTAGCTGGTCAAATGCTTTGGAAAAATCAGTGTGTATGCAATCAACTTCATTCCCGTTATCTAATGCAAGAGAACATTTATGCAAAAACGTAAGAAGATTTGTTATCGTTGATTTCTTTCTCACAAAACCATGCTGTTGTTCACATATTATATTCTTTGTATTATTTTTTATATCAGTTTTTTTCACCCTTCTTAAAAACTGGCGTAAGGAATGATTTCTTCCAAAAATAGGCGAAATTACCTGTCCTTAAAGAAAACTCGAACAAGAGTTTAAGAGGTTGAACAAGTATATACTTACACTTTTTCAATACTTCAGGGGGAATTACATCTGGACCCGATGAGTAATCATCATTTAATGATGAGAGAAGGCCTAAAACAGTACTCGTTGGTACTGGGATATTACTGCAGCTAGTTTGGGAATAGGTATGCAAATCTCTAAAGTAATCTTCGTCAACATCTAAGGGCTTGTCAATAAAGGAATTACAAAAGTTTTTCGCAAAAGCATAACAAATATCAACGGATTCCTGCAACAAAAAAATTTTCATACATGAAATTATTCTGATAACCATCTGAGTTTTTTTTTCGAATTGACAAGCCTCCAAAATGCCTTAGGGTAATCTTTTAGAGAACTACCCACTTCGTTTACATGCTTGGTGTGTAGATTTTTCGAAAAAGTTTTAAATTCTTAAAAAAGGGAAATGTAGGAGTTGCGGTCTACTGGCGAAAGAGTTATTATGTAGACTTTCTATGCTTTGTTTCTTTTATTTCGGAGTATTCTCAGCTCCTTCGTATACCATGTATGGCAAAAGTTTCTATTTTTTGATGTTTTTGAAGGGACAGTCTTATTAATGCAGCTGTTAAGGATGGAATAGAAACTTAAAACTACTTCGTTTGTATCGCTTGACACTGATATAATCTCAATACCAGACCTAGCTTATTCATCTGAGAGCAACTGAAAGTTTGCCCTTCTGAAGTCAAAACTATATGAACAATCATAAGGGCTACTGTTTTCAATAAGATGATTGCTCAAGTCAAAAAAAAAATATCCAAAGGAGGATGACAGTTATCTATGTAAGTAATTCTGGAATTAGATTCTAGAACCAGAGTACTATTAGCGTCTGAAGAAAATACCAAATCGAGAATTCGATTTTTACAGTTCTTAATACAACTTATTTGCTGTAAGTCAGTCGAAATTATTCTATCTAGAAACAGTAACTCATTTTGAGAAGAAGTCAAAGAAGCTTCTTGGTAGGATTCGTCATCAGAGGGAACCCACTCTATGTGAGGTAAATTAAAATCACCAAGAAGTTTAATGTTGCTGTTGGAGCAAGGCAAGTCAATAAAAAAATCCAAGGCCTTAGAGAGTTCCACGAAAACTGCGCATGAACTTTTCGGGGGAATATAGGCATTTTAAATATACAATTGTTTGGACTGTATAGTTAATTTTAAACAAATTAATTCAATAAAGAGGTTGAAAGGGAACGAAACATAAGAAGATCTAAATTTACTTCGAACTGCAATTAAAACACCACCTCCGACTTCTTTTGGTTTATCAACATGACGATCTTTTCTGTTCTTATGTCTTCTTCTTCGCTCTGAATTAAACACACGACTTACTTTGTTCAATGCTATTTATTGTCTGCTCTTACATGCTAACAATATTATCTTATGATCTAAGTACAAAATGATATCCCAACTATTTCGTTATCAGTTATACAAAAGAGAAGAAAAGAGTTAAGTATAACTCTCCACGAGACATTAGTATGAGAGTATGTTTAATGGAAGTATACAGTACAACTTTCCCCCTCTTTAAAAAAAAAATATTAAATATTTATGAGATCTTATATTTGTTTATAAATTTGTTCTTATTCCTCTCTGATCTACGCATAAGGCCACCTTGAGGTTTATAAAAATAGAAAAAATCTATATGTATACGTTCAAACGGATATTTGGTAGTTGGCCATGACGTTGTAACTACTTCTTTAGGAACGTTCATTGTTTTTTGACAAAAAGGACATTGTTTTACAAATATTTCGATATCATTATCGATTTTTTCCCACCATATGTATGAACGAGCTAATGTTTTCATTTTAATCACCCCTGAGTGATTCATACTATGCAACAGCTTCAGAACATTTGACTGTAAGGACTTAGGGATGACTATCCGATCACCATAAAATAAACAATTATTTTCGGTTGAGAAACTATTGCGTTTTCTGTAATAAGATTGCATTTCTTGACTGATCTCTTGAGGCCATTTGTTATTCAAAACGAAGTTGTAGACTGAAACCAAAAAGATATCTTTTTTCATTTCCTTTTTCACATTTTCATTCACACTCATTTGAAAAAGGTATAGTAACGGAATGAATAAGGCTAACCACCTCAATATTTGTGTTGTCAGTCAAAGGAAGTCGGGACAGGGCATCAGCATGACACATTAACGCACTTTTTCTATTCTCCACGGTATATTCATACATCGAAAGAAATACCGCCCATCGTTGCAATCTAGCTGCTGCTGCACCAGAAGTTCCCTTTCTGGGCTGGAAAATTTCCTTCAGCGCTTGATGGTCGGTATATGTTTTAAAACTTTTCCCAAATATATATTTGTGAAATCTTTTCACTGCAAATACAATTGCTAAAGCCTCTCTATGTAATTGTGAATAGTTTTTTTCCGCGTCCGAAAGCGAACTAGACACAAACATAATTGGCTTTTCAATTCCATTTATGACATGTGACATGACTGCGCCAACCCCGTAAGGGCTAGCGTCTGATCCAATGATTATAGGTTTGGCTGGATCATATAATTCTAATACATTATGTTTCGACATTAAAAACTTACTATTTTGAAATGCTTCTTGACATGACTGTGACCATTGAAATTTGACATTCTTTCTTAAAAGACAATAGAGCTCCCTTAAATGATGCGACAAATTTGGTATAAACCGACTGTAATAATTAAACAAACCTAGGTAAGACTGTAGTTGTTGCAAGTTCTGTGGGGTTGGTGCCTCCATAATGGCTCTCAATTTTTCGTCATTTGGAAAGACTTTACCATTTGCAAGAATATGGCCTAAATAAGTAACTGATGACTGGAAAAATTTACATTTACTTGCGTTGATTTGGACGTTATGTTCGTTCAAGCGACTAAAAACTTGTAAGCATTTTGCACGACAATCTTCTTTATCCTTTCCACCAATAATAATATCATCTATGAAGCAAAAAACATTTTCCAGTTTTCTCAAAATCTGGTCCATAATTGATTGGAAAGTTGACGGAGCACTACTAAGCCCATAAGGTAATCGAGTATATTTAAAAAGTCCCTTGACCACTAAATATTCTTGGCAATTTTCTTCTACTAAAACTTGCTGATACGCACCCGATAAATCCAGGGTACAAAAAATAGAACAGTTTGCCAAACTGGCAAAAATCTCCTCAATGAAAGGCAAAGGATAGTGTTCCGTAACAATAAACTTATTGACCGTGACTCGACAATCCATACATATACGTATTTCACCTGACTGCTTCGGTACACATACAATGGGACTAGCCCAAGCACTTGACTTAACCGGAACTAAAATACCATTTTTAACAAGACGATCAAGTTCATTTCCTACCTGGTCTTTAATTCGTAGAGACACTGGATATGCTTTATGAAAAATGGGTACTGTATCCTGTTTCAAAACTATCGATGCCTTAAAACCCTTAATATACAGACTTTGATGAGTTGCATTGACATTTGGAAATGTTTGTCATAACAAATTGGCGACGAGGACAAACGGAATATATATATAGAGTATATAAAAGTTTTTTTTTTTTAGAAAAAAAAAAAAAAAAAACGCGTGTTCTAAGATTTAATATTCATTTAAATACTGTGGAGATTTAATATATTCATTTTAATACTGTGGAAATGGCGCATGTGATCGGAAAATTAGAAGAATTCGAGCCAGGTGACGATTTTGAATCATATGAAGTTCGGCTTCGAATTTATTTTACGATTAATGAAATCAAAGAAGAAAGAAAACCATTGATTTTACTGAGTTTGATTGGGAAAAATTGCTTTAAAGTGCTAAAGTCCATAGTTCAGCCGAAAGAACCCGCTTCAATGAAATATGAAGAATTAATCGAAGTGCTAAAACGTCATTTTGAACCGCGCTTTAACATCAGAGCTGAACGGTACAAATTTAATAAAGCGGTACAGCGAGAAGGGGAAACTGTAACGGAGTTCATCATACGGTTAAAAGTACTAGCGCAAACATGTGCTTTTGGTGATTTTTTAAAATCAATTCAAACAATTGAACTATCATCAAGTCTTAAGTGCTGCGATAAGTGGGTAAAACCAAAGCCTATAATTCCAGTCAATCTTAAGTCAAATGCAATAGACGATGCTTTAGTTGATCGCTTCATTGCAGGAATACGTGATGGTGAAATTCAACGTTCGCTGTTGAACGACGAGTCATTAAATTTTGAAAAGTCATGTAATATTGCATTAAACATGGAAATGTCGCAAAAAGAGTCCAAGGCGTTGCATCAAGGTCCATTACCTGAATTCGCTGTTCGAGAAGTCAGCTCTAAGTTGAACACAAAAGGTAGCAAATATAGTCGAGGTCAAAACAATCGGTCACATAATACATTCAATGCTGGGGGAAAGAACAATTATCAACAAAAGCCAGGGGATGGAGTCAGAAGGTATGGAAAATGTTTTCGTTGTGGGCGTTGGCACGATCCAAAGAACTGTCCAGCTGCGGAATGGACATGCTTTAGTTGTGGTGTCAAAGGTCATACGTCAGTAGTCTGTACAAGGTCCAAGAGAAAAATTAACATGATACAGACCATAAATGCAGTCGAGTCAAGAGGTGAATTGAAGACACTTCTAGTAGATGGAGTTAAACTGGAGATGGAAATAGATACCGGAGCATGCTCGTCTTTGATAAGTTATGTAGATTTTTAAACAAAATTTTCTCATTTAGAATTATTTGAAATTGAAGATCAATTTATAACAGTTACAGGTGAATCAATCAATGTGAAGGGAAAGATCAATGTCCGAGTGAGCTACAGAAATGACGAATGGATATTGGGAATGATAGTTATAGAAACCGCGCGCCCATTTACACCATTAATGGGTAGATCATGGCTAAACGTTCTTGTTCCGAGTTGGAAAAATCACATTTTTGGTAATTCAGAATGTCAAGTGAGTAGTATACGTGAAAATTTTTTAGATTTCTTTAGACAATAAATAGCATTGAACAAAGTAAGTCGTGTGCTTAATTCAGAGCGAAGAAGAAGACATAACATCTGTAAACTAAGTTCCGTGAAACTAGAATTTAACCAAGTTTCGGTTAAAATAAGGATATCAAGTGAAAATGCTTGGTAGTTCATATAGATATTAGCGGTTTTGCTGCGAAGTCCTCTTACATTTTGGGTAATCCTATTGAGTTTTTTTTGAAGATGAAATTTTGGGTGCATTTCGCGTTTGTCCTTTTTTTCTTGAAGTAGTGAACTCTTTAACAAGAGCTTCAGAAGGCCAATTAATAATATCGCAAATAGAATCGGAAAACGAAGGATGTGTTACTACTTTGAAAGAGGAAATGAAACTATTTGGTGTACTAATTTTAGTACACTTAATGGAAGTGTTAGAGAGTATACTATTAGTAGATACTAAATGGAAAATAATATCATCCGGAACAATATCAGGCTCCAAGCGTGAAATAAAAATTGATCTAGGCTTGGAGATTGCTTTAATGGGTTTAGGATTAATACTTATATTAGGTAACCTTCCACAGTCCAAGTTAGGATCAACCGTCTCTGAAGTTTGATTCAAAGCTTGAACGGGAAAGGGTAATTCTTAATTATTATTGTCATGGTGGTTGGGATTGCATTTAAAATTTGAACGTTTTGGGAGTGGAGAGCTTATAGCAACTAATGAGATTCTCGACCTCTTTTATTATTACTTTTGGCACCAGATGATCCAGATTGGGCAACAAGATTCTTTTTTTCATTATTTATCGGAAAGATAACTGGATGAGGTTTAAAAACTAAGTCGTCGGTAGAAGTAGCACTATCAACCATATTAATTTTGAAAGAGAATGAGCTAATATTGGAGACAGCATTATTTAAATTAATAAGCAGTTCTTCAAATCCCTTCGAGAGTTTTATAAAGTTTGCTTTAAAAGAAGACATTTTAAAAGCCATTTGAGATAAGGAAAGCTTACGACAGTCAGTGCAGTACCAAAAAGCAAATTTTGAGTTGGATATCTTTTCAATAAATGCATTGGTTTACCCAATGCATTTTGCGTGGTAGAGATTACCACAAGATCCAAAACAGGCAAAAAGCGATGTAGAAGGCAAACCTTCGCAGTTCTTTGCCGAGCAAACCATTATAAGTTAAAATGAAATTATCAAAAAGAAATTAAAAAAGAAAGAAATAAGAGGTTTAGAAAATAAAAATAAAAAAAAAAAAAAATAGTTGGATCAACATATCCCCACGAAATAAATGAAAGGAATTTAACAAATAACGAAATAGGCCAATGCTTAGAACAAATGGACGAGACAATCAAACGAACAATGAACAGAACCATACAGAAATACAAACAACGGGACGCAACCGACCTGTACTGGAACGCGACCATTGACGTATTACACAGACAAAAAAGTGGACTGCTGACAAGACTCAAACTCTTGTACCGACGGTTTACCTACCTTTACAATCTGGAGATTAGGACACTGAAGTCGTCGATCAGAACATCAACCAACTAATTAAAGAGAACTATCGGTTGTCAATTAATTTGTATTGGGATAACAAAATTCAGGCTGTTAATTCTAGTGACCCGAGCATATTTCCCCAAATTAACAAGATATTTAGAAGGACTGATCAGAATGATCTTCCTTGTCTTAAGCTTCGGAGAACGATAGACAACAGAGACGTACATCTGACAGCAGAAATTAATCCAAAGGACGCCGCACAGTGGTTCGGTTTGTATGGGAGAGCGGAAAAAAGTCTGTTTTTGTCTGAACAGTTCAACGAATTTAAATAAAATTTGGCAAACATGTTTAGATTAGTCTTATACATATTTGGTCAAAATTTGGTTGAAAAGAATAATTAAAAACAAAGTTATTGACATTTTTCGAAAATTTGAGGGTTTTGATGTTTGTATGGGAGAGCGGAAAAAGTCTGTAAATCTGAACTATTAAACGAATTTTAATGAAATTTGGCACACATCTTAAGATAAGTCTTATACATGCTTGGTCAATATTTAGTCAAGAAAAATTATTAGAAAAAAAGTTATTGACATTTTTATAAAATTTTAAGTTTTTGATGTTATATTAAAATACAAGTTTTTTTTAATTAAAATCTTAACTTTTTATTTTGAATAAAATATTATTATTAACTATGTATATTATTAAATAAAATAAATAAATAGATAAATACATAAGAAAATAAATAAAAACAATTATGAAGTAGTAATTTTATATTACTAAAATGAGGTTTTTAGCGTCTGCGCGGATTGGAAGTATTTTCTTTTTTGCCAGTGGCCTTAAACCTGTTTTTATTAGATCTGACGATATGAGTATATGATGCATCACATCTTCATTCTTCGCAATTCAGCTGCATTTTCTCGCATGAAACCTGTGGTAGGCCTTATAATCCTTATTTCGGCATTCTTGGGCTTCCTCGGAGAGCGATACAACAGGAAATGCACAGCTTTTAATTATTTCTTCTCCATGGATCAAAACCTTATGTACGGTTGCTGGCATATTGTACCATTTATATTTCTCAACAAACAGTTCAGCAGTTTCCCAAGTGTAAGCTGCATATTTTTTGAAATCTAATTTTTCATTCAGCAAACCGCCGAATTAGGGATTCACTAACTCCAGTGATTTCTGAAGTCATGGTTGGACTTGCACCTGGAGGTGTTGCCGTCATTACTTGTCCCCGTACCTTGTTTTACAAGATCGACAATGATGCCTAGTTTTATTATATATATATACTATATTATTATTTTTCGTGTGTTGTTTTCAAGAAAATTGAGTTGAAAATTGAAAAATTTTCCAGGCAGAAATAAATGCTTTCGCATAAATCGAAATTCTCAGACAGTGGGTCAATGCATTGATTTTGTTTTATTTTTAAAATAAAGTTTGACATTTTTTCTTAAAATAATAGGCTTAACCAGTTCATTCTGACAATTAATACCGAAGAAATCAAACTTTTTGGTAAACACCACCGTCAAGACGGAGTTTTTTGAAATCCGATTCAGTGAAACATTTGTGAGCATAACTTCCACATCTGCACGCATCTGCAGCTGATTTCTTTTCTTAAACATGAATGTATATGCTGGCATACTTACTTTCTTGGTATCATTTGGCGCTTTTTTTTTTAAATCAAAAAGTTTAAAAAAAAAAGCTTTTTTTCATTGTACTAAGGCTTCAGGCTACTTATAGAAGGTATCTTTTATAAATAATCAATATTTTTTTTTAGATAATCGAAAATAGAACAATTAAATTATATATATATATTTAAATATTCATTTAAAGGAACTTCGGAAAAAAACATCTCCAAATTTGTTGAAAATACGGTTCGCGATTTGAGTAAAATTATTTTTCAACTTTGAGGGCTTGTAAATCAAAACATACAATATATATGTTAAAAAATACTTTTAAATCATACGCTCGGATTATCTAAGAGTACTTAAACATAAAGTTTAAAAGGGAAAATATGACTTTTTCAAAAGACTTTTTTCCGCTCTCGCACCACCGTGCGCCGTCTTGGATGATGACTTCTTTACTGTCTAAGATCCGCAGGAAAAAGTGGAGGCTAAGGGGGCTGCTTTCCAGCAAGTATACAAGGTGAATGCGTGCATTCGCCCGAATCATGACCTGGAAAACAGAGCCTCGGTTTCACCGGGTTCAATGAAGATCATTTGGCAAACACCATAATCGCCGAGCGAAATGGGCCCAGTTCCCTGTTAATTACAAAGGTAGAGCTCCAGGTCATCTATGATTCATTAAAGAAAAAGAAGTCAGCAGGAGTCAATGGCATATCGAACGTTATACTTCGACATTTACCTCAAGAAGCAGTAGACATTTATACGATTCTGTTTAACAACGCTCTGAATAATGCATATTACCCATTGCAGTGGAAGACAGCTGTGGTCCATCCTCTCCCGAAAAAGGAGAGGAAAGGAAAGGACAACTCCAATCCAGCGAATCTCCGGTCGATAAGTTTTCTTCCGAGTATCAGCAAGGTATTCGAAAAAGTTATCAATAGAGCTCTGTTTAAGTGGGCAGAGGACAATAATATCATACAGGACAATCAGTTCGGTTTTAAAGTGGGACATGACACCATTCATGCCACGTCTGAACTCGTTTCTAATGTCCAATGGAACGAATCTAAGAAGCAGTGTACGGGTGCCTGTCTGTTTGATTTGGAAAAGGCCTTCGAAACCGTATGGTTAGAGGGTCCTTATCTAAAGCTGACCAGACTTGGCATCAGTAAACCACTATTATTATATATTATATACTTCAGCGATATTGCGATGACTTGAAGTTGAAAATCAATTTTCAGAAATCAGAAACTAGGACTCCGTTGCTTAAAGCCACAAGCATCTGGTGATCGTAGTGCCAAATGGACACCCACTGGCAAGCAAAAGTGTAATAAAGTACCTTGGCATCTGGATGGATCAGTATTTGTATTTAGACAGACAATAAATGCTGCTCTGGTTGTTTTATAGCAGCTGGCTTGACAGCAGGGTGAAGGTGATTTGCTACATGGTCCTTATCCGACCGATGATTGCCTATGGATGCCCGGTTTGGTTGAACATTGCCCCATCTCAAATGGAAAAGATTTGGGTATTTGAGAGCAGTGTCTTCGACGCTGCTTTGTTCCGCCCGATGCATTCCTCAACCTAGACAGTCGAGGGCTGATCCAGGATAGAGCGGCGGTTCCGCTAATCTACCACGTCGGCCATAGAACTGTAGATAGGCGGCTCCTTTACAGTCGAGACGTCCTCGCACAAGACGGAGCTGAGCAACTTCGGTTCAGTAGGTCTGTGTCCAAACGGGACCGAAGAGATAGGGTAAAGCAGGAGAACCAATTCTTATGGTTGAAAAACGAACTCGAAGTTCTTTCAGACATTTGATAGTTGACCTTACTATTTTCTGTTTTTGTATGGCCGGCTTACATAAGTTTAAGTAGTTAGTTTATTTCGGGACAGTCAGGGTGGCACAAACAAAAAAATTATAAAACATACAAGAACACAAACAAATTATAAAATCAACAAAAATACAAAAGAATTATAAAAGCGGAAAATGCTTGCTGTGGCTGTTCTAGTTTGAAAGTAGCTTATAAGTAGGTTGTAATAAGTTTATAATTAGTTGTAAATAGTTTTAACTAGCTTGAAGTAGTTATGATTATTTTCAATTACTTTTAATCAGCTTTAAGTTAGTTTTATGTAATTTTTAAGTTTTATATAAAACCAAAAAATATAAAGACAATGATACAGAGTTCTTTGTTAATTCTTCTCGGGGAAAAAAAAAAACCGATATAGAATTTTAGTATTAAAATTGCTCTAAGACCGAAAGGCATTAGTAACGGGTGATTTTTTAAGAGGTTTAGAACTTTAAAAAACAAAAAAAAATCGAAAAAATGAATGAAATATTTATTTGAATCGATAGTTTGAACCTTGCAATTTAATGTTTAAAGATAATTTCATGCAAATGTTGACCGCGGCTGCGCCTCAGGTAGCCCATCCGCTGAGTCCAATTTTGGCATACTCTTTCACACATATCGGCCGGTATCTCACGAATGAATGCATGTATGTTGGCTTCCAGTGCGTCAATCGAAGCGGGCTTGTCTCTATAGACATTAGCCTTGACATACCCTCACAAAAAATAATCTAATGGTGTCAAATCGCACGATCTAGGCGGCCAATTGACCGGCCCGAAACGTGAAATTAACTGTTCACCAAACTCGCCTCGCAATTGCGCCATTGTTTCGCGTGCTGTGTGGCATGTGGCACCGTTTTGTTGAAACCTCTTATCATGCAAGTCAAGAACTTCCATTTCGGGCAAAAAAAAGTTTGTTATCATCGCTCGGTAGCGTTCACCATTGACAGTAACGCTGCGATTCGCATCATCTTTGAAGAAATATGGCCCAATAAACGCCGGCCCATAAACCGCACCAAACAGTGGCTTTTTCGGGATGCATTGGTAGCTGTTGCAATGCTTCTGGCTGATCTTCACTTCAAATGCGGCAATTATGCTTATTTACGTACCCATTCAACCAAAAATGAGCCTCATCGCTGAACACAATTTTTCGATAAAAAAGCGGATCCTCGGCCAGCTTTCCAAGAGCCCATTCACCAAAAATTCGGCGTTGTGGTAGGTCGGCTGGCTTTAGTTCTTGCACCAACTGTATCTTAAAAGGCTTTACGCCCAAATCCTTCCGCAAAATTTTCCACGTAGTGCTGTAACAAAGGCCTAACTGCTGGTAACGGCGCCGAATCGACATTTCGTCGTCTTCTGTCACACTAGCTGATACGGCCGCAATATTTTCTTCACTACGCACAGTACGTAAACGTGTTGGTGGTTTAATGTCCAACAAAGTAAATTTGGTGCGAAATTTGGTCACAATCTTCCGAATAGACTGCTCAGAAGGTCGAGAATGCCGACCATAAAATGGAAGCAGCGCGCGATGAACATTTCGAACCGAGCACGAATTTTGATAGTAAAATTCAATAATTTGCAAGCGTTGTTCATTTGTAAGACGATCCATGGTTAAATTGCAAACCAAACTGAAGCTGTTTGACAGTGACACAAGGTACTAAACACACGTCAGCTGTCAAAACCAGTGTTGCCAAAACCAAACCAGCTAAGAAATCACCCGTTATTAAGTTATTATAGTTTAGCTTAGTGCGCCCGATTGGGGCCAGTAAGTTAGTTTTAAGATATTGATAAGTAGGCTTATGAATTTTTGTTTATCTTTAAGATAGTTTTATTAAATTAAAATGAATTAAAAAAAAATACAGTGTTCACATTTGACTGTCTATTCCGACTTATTCTGACATTCATAAAACTTCTTTTGTTCAGACACAAACAAATGTAAACACACTTTGAAAATTCATTGATGGATTAACTTATTTTGTTTTCATTCCAAAACCTTAGTTTTATTTGTTTAAATTTTTTTCAAATTAAATAACATTGCACTCTGTAGTACTTGTTCCAAGGAATAAGTACAGAGAGAGAAAGCAGCTGTCTCAAAAGAAAAAGTCAAAAAAATCCATATATTTTCAAAAAATCCTGCCTGACTCGACCATCCCTTTTTCACCATGAAGTGAGAGTAAGATAAGGCACAGAGACGTCAAAAAAAAGTCGGAGGAGTCAGTCCAAGTGAACACCGTCCAACGCACAAAAAATCCGAATTTTCAGCCAAATGTCATATGTATGTTTTTTACCAAAATCTTGTGTTAACTTGCTGATTTTACTGAAATTGTATATAAAGAATTTTTTTTCGGAAATTAATAATTTGAATTAAATATTAATCAAAAATTGGTGATTCTGAGGATGAAGTTATATGTAAGATGACTGGAAAACAAGTTTCTTTAGAAAATAGTTGAAACCACACCTTTTCACTTGCAACCTAAAAATATAAATAGTTATTACTCCCAAACGCACATTTTCATCGGGTTGTTCCACCAAATATAATTATTTAGGGTATTCATGCAACGTCGTAAGTCTACAAAATGTGTAAAATGATAAGTTTACGCAAAGTTTGCATGAACGACCTTTTTTATACACTTGATTAAATGCTAGGTAATTCAATCACAGTAAGAGTCACAATGACGTTTGGTTAAGTTTAACCAGTTTGGTTAATTTTACGCAACCAAATCCTTTGATAAGTTTAACCAAATTGAGTTAATCATTTCCCATAAAAATGTTTGATAATTCACTAACCAAAAGATAAACTTAACCAATTTGTAAACTTATCTAGGGTTTCACGAAGTTGCATGAAATCCCTTATTATAAATAAAAACAGGGAGAACTTTAACCTTTAGTTATTTTGATAAGGAAAAACTTGGGCTGAAATGCAATTGGAAAAACTTCTTTTCAACCATATTTTTATTTTATTCACTTACAAAAAAACAAAAATTAAGATAAAAGACAACACGCCACACCAAGTCGACAACAGAACACAAAAATAGCTCCATCCACTATTAAGTTCAATTTCTAGGTCTAGATTCTTTTTTTGACTTGTTTTTTTTAGCTGTCATCTTAATTTTCAGAAGAAAATTTTAATCTGAAAAACGTAAGCAAACGTAACGAAAAGTTATCTGAATTTTCAGAATTTTTATGACAGCTGGCCAATTAGAAGCCCCAAAAATTCAGATTTCTGTATCCTTGAACGCACGGACATGGTAAGTAAGGATTAAAATGTGAGTGCCCACAACCATTTTATAAACAACTAACAGTCGTATTTATAAACTATGTCTAACCTTAGACAGCCGTCCAACTCCAAAAAAGTTATAAATAAACTTTTGTTTACTGTTGTCCTAAGGTTGTCTAACTTGGACAACGTCATTGGTTGTCTAATGTTGAATTCCTAACAACCATTTCAAATCGATTTTTTTCTGGTTGCAAGGAACACACTCAAAATCAAATTTTCCGCGGTCGATTGTGTGTGTGCCATTTGACAGTAGCTTCGGTGCAAAAAGTTAACAATCTAGTGCACATACAAATTAATTACAAATATTCAAAAGTGGATCCAGTTTATCACGTTGTTTTGTTAAATTAAAACAGATATATATTTCGAAGAAAAGTTACAGAAATAGACAGAAATAGTTGTGCGGCCATTAAAGTAAAATAAAAACACCCAAATTCATTAAAAATACTCATCAATCGAGGAAAACATTGGCGAGGACGAGCTTTATATTTTTAATTGACTTTGATAATTTTTTACAAACAATTCACTATTTTTTGATTAATACAAATTTGTTTCAATAATTTATTTGCTTTAAATCTATTTAAATATAGGACGAACACTTAATTTGTTAAACTCACCGCAGAATACTTTCAACTCCAGAGAAATGTCATATCTAGCTAGTGTGTGTGAAAATTATCTGAAATCTTGCTGAAAATGCAAGATTGGTTTTGACAGAATAAAATCGATTTTGTTTGGAAAAAACTCGATTTTGTTTAAAATAAAGTCGACTATTTAGTTGTATTTATTTCGACATAAGATTTGTCTTACTTGACATTTTTATTTAATGAAAAAAGGCATACTTCCAAATATTAAGGACTTTAAAAAACTAGTCAAACGCCTAAAAAATCTAATAATAAGGCTGTAATATTTCTCATTAATTTATTTGTTTATAAAATAAAAATAAACCCAATTGGTGAGCAGCCAGAGGCACACATAATCATGTTCAGATGTGAAAAGGATATTGGATGCGAAAAGATCAGGTTCAGGATCCGGTTACTAGGACTATAAGTTTGCATTCACTGTAGTTTCTGTTGTTTTCAAAAATAAAACGTGTAAGTAGTAAACTCAGTTAACATTACAAAGTTAAAACGATTGGTACATAGAATAATCTTTTGCAACGACGGAAATGAACCAAAAAAAAATCACAGTTCTTTTCTTTTGGAAGTATAGAATCGAACAGTTAAAACAAATTGAATTGTTCGACTCGAAATAAAATAAAAAAACAACAACGGAATCCAACGCTCTTTGGAGGGTGAGACGAATGAAAGTTAAAGATCCCTATTTAATAATCTATGGTGCACGGAAGACGTCAAAAAGTGGTCTTGCCTAAAAAATGTCATCTTCAATTGGATTAAAAAAAAACTTCAATACTTTGTAGGAAATACACTATCCAGTGTATTATAGAGATCAGTGGCCTACTACACCAGATCACAAATAGATATACATATCTGTACTGTGCACCAGAAAATTATAATTTCTCTCATCAGCCTGCTTAGATCCTGTATAAAATTATATTCTTTCCTCCTTCGAACCTTCAACAAAATTGTATGCAGCGTTCTCGTTCTTTTTTGTCTCCATATTTTATTTAGTGTTGAATCTTTCAACGCTCGCAACATTTCTCAATTTTTGCAGACCAGTTCTGACTCTGATCGAGAGTGGGTCGCTTCAATCTTTTGGCCTCATGATATTACTATAAAGTTTATATACAATGTTTACAGCAACTGGTGGAATCTCGTTATCAAGTTCATGGAAGTCATCTTCATCACCTAAGGACAAAAAGAAATAAATTATAATTTATTTTATGATAAAAATTGCAGGCTATACCGATTGAATCATTGTAGTCAATAGCCAAATTATGTAAGACAGCTAGAGCTACCACTTGACTTCCATACTCCAAAAGTACACTCAATTGTATTGCGAGTGCCGATGTGTGCAATATTGTAGTTTTCTTCGGTTATCCACCATCTCCTAGAAGTCATCTTTGGAACTCTCCCCCTTCTAGGTGGTCTTTAATAGAACTTTCGCTATAAATCCTAGAATCATGCGTTCTTACGCCAGTGGCAAACAATATCTCTTATTTTTAAATGAGCGTCACAAACTGCCTGTGAAGAAGCAAAATCAAAAGTGAAAAATACAAATGATACATTTTACACAAATTTTCTTTACCTGCACATTTAGGGAGTAGTATCCTTTCCGGTACACATAATATTGTCCACTTTCACCGGCTTGTTTTGGAATTCGGATATGTGTGCAATCAATTGCACCTATCACCTGCTGAAATACGCAAATGGCTTTAAATTTGTCCATGATTCTTATTTGTTCCGAGGCTGTTTGAGGCATTGCAATAAATTGTCTCGATTTTGATGAAAATGCTCTGGCTACACGGGCAGAAATATTACATAATGTAGGCGGGCTGAACCCATTAATATCGGTGCCATCGTCTTGAATTCCAATTATGTTAAAAATTGAAACTAAAGTTTGCAAAAATGGACAGTCTTACCTCATAACGGCCCCAGTACCTTATAGCAGCCATAACCTGCAAACTAACTGGAATGTGCCCTCCTGGCCCCTTTTAGGTCTTCTCTAACGATAGCTATCAATTTATTCATGCTATTCTTGGCAAATCTATATTTATTCCTGAAATCCCTATCACTACGCTCAGATAATGGATTGAAACGCTTTTTGTAGATTTTTTTTCCGAGTTAGTGTAGGCTGCCACATATCCAACATAGCAATCCGATCCAAAGAAGAAATTTTTTGCAAAAAATGGCTACTATATTGTGACAGCAAATAAGAAACAAATCAATTTTCAACGATTTTCAGAAGTGTCAACTTAATTACTAGTTGATACACCTACTTCGTTGAGTTAGTTTATTTAATTTTAGTGAACGTCAATCAACTTTAATTTTGTTTTATTGATGCCATTCTGAACTTAATTTGCTAATTAAATATAGTTGACGTTTGATTTTCGTTCAAGAATATGGCTGTGAATGATTTAAATCTAGTAGAACTAGAGGTCTTCCTACTGCTGAAACAAAGAATGATCTTATAATTCATCTGCAAGAGGGTATAAGAAGACGTGGAGAAAACCCAAACGCGTTGATGACATTGAAATGGAGGAAGAGAACAAGTAAGACATCGGACATGGGCCGTATGCTGCATCAGCTACTCGCCAAATTTTTGAAGAACGACGCAATGAACAAAATAATCTTCTTGAACGATTTGATCAACAAGGCCAAGAACAAAAGAATCTTCTAGAACAACAAAGCCAAGAACAAAGGAATCTTCGAAATCTTCTCGAAGGTAAGTTAGAAGCCTTTGAAACAAAATTTTTGCCCTTGACGAGCGTGTCGATAAATAATTTTCGACCATCGATAAATAATTATCGACAATAGAAGCAAAGTTCGAAGATAAAATTGAATGCATTACAAAGAAACTGGATAAAGTAAAGAAAATGAAGGTACGAGAAAGTTCTGGCGACTGCCCAAAGAGAAAGGAGAGAAAGTATGCATCCACCAATTTCCGATTGACAAACTTTTTGGTCAATCAACAAGAAACGGTTTGAGGCAGATGTAGCAACGAATGGCTGGGGCGAGGAAGACAAATATATAGCTCCGACACTTGCCCTTAGAGGAACTGCTGCTGAACTGCTACAAACCATACCAACAGATAAGAATGGCAACTTCAGTGCTCTTGTTCAGGCCATTGATAAACGCTTTGTAGATGGCCACATGCAAGAAGTCTTCAGCGTTCAACTCAATACTAAAGTCCAGAAAAGAGTAGAAACTCTGGCATATCCGGCTGCAGGGGATGAAATGAAATCATCAACCAATTCGCAACAAAAGCCTTTGTCCGTGCTGTATCTGATATCAACCTTCAGCGAGCAATTCGAACTGCTGGAAAACGTACACTTCCTGAGGCACTAGCGTTCGCCCTGACTATGGAAGCAGCAGAACAGGTTTATACAGGAGCCCATCGAGTAAGAGAGATAGAAGTTGAAGTGTGTTCATGCCAGAGAACAGCGTTGCAAAAGAACCAGAGAGATGAACCTATTCGATGCTGGAATTGCAACAAGACCAGACATCTCCAACGCCAGTGTATATTCCCACCTAGAAGACCTGAGTGTTGGAATTGTAACACCAGTGCAGATTACCACCTAAAAGACCTGCATGTTGGAATTGCAACAAGACCGGACATCTCCAACGCCAGTGCAGATTGCCACCTTGAAGACCATAGAAATTAGAAAACAATTATTCCACGTGTTAAGAAGGTTGCTAATATCCAGAGATTAAGAGCGGATTCCACTGACGATTGGAGTAAAGAGGAAATAATAACTGCGAATAATAAAGCGAAAGGCTGACAAGCGATGTTCCAAAGAAAACTACACAGTTGGAAAGCACGGGTTTCAATTGTCCATGGATATAAGTTATTTCAGACCAGATGAATTAACGGTCAAAACTGTTGGACACACAGGAAGGTAAGAACGACGAACGTGAAGATGATCATGTTTATAGAAGTCATCAGTTTGTGCGGAATACCAGCTACCAAAAAGGTATGTTGCCAAATACGTCATCTCAACAGTTTCAATGGATGGTATCGTAACAATTAAATCTCCACCAGAGGCTTTGAAGAGCAACGGAAGAATAATGCAGATTCAACAGACTGGCTCCGTAAAACTGAACGATACGGAAAATAGAGAAGAAAGGCTGGGCGACATTCAGAAAAGGACAAGAGCAAATAGAAAGCTAACAAGTTATCGAATGAATACGCGATACGACACAAAAGCAACAACGAACGAATTCTAAGTGGGAGACCTTCTGTGGCCTTATAATCGCCACCATCGGAAGAGACTTTCACAGAAACTTCAACAAAGTTGGGAAGGCCCGTATACTATTGTAGCACGAATAAATGATGTCGTCTACCACATTCAGAGAACACTTAGAGGCAAAATGAAAGAAGCTCACAGTGACCATTTACACCATTATAATGGTGAAGGATTAAATATAAAATTAAATATGATGGCACAACAGCTCGTGGAGAACCAAGGCCTAATGACTTGTGTGCGTATTTTTGGCAGGAATGGAGGGGACCTACAATTTTTTGCCGAGTCCGAACAGCTAGATGAGAAAGCACTTATTCATGACAAGTATACTCTTGGAGGATTTGTCAGTTCCTCGCAAGAGGCAGTACCTCGGAAAAAAACGTTTCTGTTTTTAGGTGGCAGCGGCTGGGAATCGAACCCAGACCTTTGGCATGACAGCCCTACGCACTAACCATCATGCCACGAGGTACTACAAATGGTGAAGGAAGTCATGGATTTTCTTGTGACGATCAATCCTGAGGAGGGGCAGTGTAAATTTATGGAAATTTATGGGAAATTTCACCTATGGAAAGCCCTAGAAGAGAATACTAGAACCTCTCATCTTTTCCGGGAACCTTTTGAAAGGTATAAAAGCTCATGTCTGACGGGCAGAGGAAGCAGTTTATTTTTAATCGTGGATGAGTAAAGTTGGTTGTAATAAAAGTCAAGTTAGTGAATTAATTTCAGTGGTGAACAATAAATAGTTTTGTAGTAAGAAAAATGAAGTGTTTTATTTTTTGAAGTAAATATGTGGAGAATTTAAATAAAGTGAATACTTATAACAAACCTCAGAAAACATTACAATGTGTATATAAATAAATTGATTATAATTTAATACTATGTCTTTAATTTTGATATTATTGAAAAAATAAAAATTGATATTTAGTGATAATTTTAACGTTATATTAACAAATAAAATTTGAAATTGATATTATTTTTTAAGCTTAGCAAAATGTCTATTTAACATTAGCTGCATTTTATTATCTTTGTGTCTTGGTCGAGGTTATCTTACAACATAGAATTCAGGTTTCTATCGAGGTTTATTCAATAACCCAGATACAAGCGTTCACTGTGACCGGAAGACGGCTATTTTTCATTGTGAATCATGCAAAAGACTTGTTAGCAGTGAACTGCAGTGATAAGAAAAGAGACAGGTTTTGTATGGAAAATAAGTAATCAGAATGAATAAAGAGATGGTTATATAACACTGTATTCAAACTAGCCCACATCGTTTTAAATATTTTCACGAGGTGAACCATATATGGGTTATGAGCGATAATAAAACGTGGCTATTAAAATGCTAAACTGATATTTTTAAATATCAAATTGATATGAGGAAATTGATATTTTTCAACTTTATTTTAACAATATTAATATCCAGTTGATATTTTATTATTAGTCTTTATAACTTTCGATTCAGCATTAAAACTTCCTTGCTTCTAGGCTGCCACACAACATAATTTGTTAGTTTCATTTTAAGCATCTCATCAAAGTAAGTTCCTGTTTTTTTACGAAAAGAGTTCTGATAATGTTAATTCAAACTACATCATTCTGGATGGCCCAAGTAGTAATACTCGTACTTCTAGGAATGCTCATCAGTTTACCCTTGAGCTCAACTTCGGACGCACTGTTAAGTATAGAGATTCTTTTCTTAGTCGCACTACCCGAATGTGGAATGCTTTACCTGACTCTGTATTTCCCTCCCATTTTGATATTCAGAACTAAAAAACCAATGTGCATCGGTATCTTCTCTTGAATCCTTCCCTATTTTCTTAACGCTCGCACTGTGTTCAATCATTTTAAGGTTAGTCACAACCTCTTGAGTGGTGTGCTTATTATAAAAAAAAAGTCATGAAGGAGTTTCTTAACATGCCGACGGAGTCAAACTCAATGTTGACATTATTTGACTCTTAGCAAAAGTTCATATAAAATAAATACCTGACGGAAATTTGGATTAAAAATTATAGAAGTTCAAAGTAAAAGAACATGTTCAATACGTTTTGTCTTAAATTTAAATATAATTTTATTTGCCCCTTTAATAATAACAGATTAAGATTTTCCAACTCTATATCCTTCTTGTTATGCGTACTTTGAGCCCATCTTTCGGTCTTAAAATTAATTCTCCCAAAAGTGTTAAGTCCTCACGGCGATCAACAGCTTCAATTTTATATGTCCTTAATATTTTTGAGAGAACTGCTTTTTCTTCTAAAATTGCAAATTTCTGTCCAATACAATTTCTTGGTCCCGCACTAAAAGGTATATATGAAAATGGATTCCTGCCATAACAGTTTTCTGGCAAAAAATTATCTGGATTAAATTGTTCAGGCTTTGGAAAAACTGTTGGATTTCTGTGCAGCATATATGTCATGATAAGAGCAGTTGTCCCGGCAGGTACTGTGTAATTTCCTGCAAATGTGAAAAAAAAATTGCTTTCGTATAAGTGTCATAAATACAGAATACTGATTAATGTGAAGTACACTTTTAAACTAAGAATTAAAATAATTAGTAAAACATTTCAAGTTTTTGAGATCATACCCATTTTCATTTAAAAAATCTGTGATAGGTATCTTCTAAGGCAAAACCAATAGTAGTCAACTTGTACAAACGTGGTTCAAATTTTGATCATCAATTTCAAATCACCGATTTTGGTGAGTTAGGTAATTGAGTTTCAACGATGATGGTTTAAGTTTGAAATAAGTTATAATAGCCAATAACAAGATTGGACCATCGTTGAACCCCATTTAACTCACCGAAATCGGTGATTTAAGTGTTTGCTGCTACTTTTATACTTTTGTAAAATATTTTATTATCAAAGTGGATCCTTGGCAAGAACAATTTTAAAATGGCCGGGTCCAATTCCACAGGAGTATTTTTTTTTTTTATTTATTTATTTTTTTTTAAATTTTTATTTTCAATTCAACTTATAACTTATCCACTATGCACAAATGAAATTTGCGATTCCGTAACACTTCACTGGGGCCTTTCATGGCACATACAGCACATACATTGTACGTGATGCATGTTTTCTTAAATGGCCTCATATGTATATGACGCATTGTAAATTTTAAATTTTTAATAAGAACATGTGAAAAAGTAGGAATCAAATGATTTTTCAAAGTTTTCAAAATTACAAAATTTACATTTCGTTATAAAAATGTGATGTGTATATGCACGGCATGTAAAATGCCGTATGCCTGTGCAGTGGCGTCATATTTGACTCACATATGCTTCCTAATGGCCGGATACCATAGGCGCGTCTCACCAGCTAAAATCTCATTGAGCGCTCAATGTCAAGTTGATGGAGGCGGAATGGTGGGACAAAATTCTCCGTTGAATTGTTTAAAAAAAATGTCTTATAATTCTCGTATTTCAGGACGAAACAAAATTTTTAACTTTGCTTAAATTACTTAAATGGGCAAGAGTACGATAACTTAGACGCCAAGAAATAATAACGGTTTTTTGTAGAACGGTTCAATACAAAAATTTTTTTCTGTGGGAGGGGGGTCTATCTCCCCCCGTTTGGGCGGTAGGGGCATTTTCATAAAAAAAGTACTTAAAGAATACAAAAATTATACAAAAATAACGGTAATACTTACAGGTAAGTTTTATACTTTTTTTTAAAGCCAATACTCCGTTCTATTTGTTAATTCTTAAATCAAGTGAAATCTATGCACAATTTTTGAAAAAACTAATTTTAAACTTAAAATTTGGCAAAAAAAACATTGAAAAAAAGTTTAAAGTGTAATTTTTCAAAACTGTAAAATTATATATTATTTTTTTTTTCTAAAATGCGTTGCTCTTATTAATTCTTAATCAATACCTGAAAACTAGATGATTTTATGTCTTCTAGTTTTTGAGAAAATTAAAAATTACTAAAACTAAAGTTGTTTTAAGATAAATTTAAAATTTATTTTTGTATGAGGCTACTCAAGTGTTACGGACTGTACAATGTATGTATACATAACACATAGAAAAAAAAGCCACACAAGCTTTAAAATTTGTCCCGTTATTCTTGGTGCATGCACATGATGTGTTACAAGTTAATATATCTAAGCGAATCAACCTTTGTGAGAGTAGCGTGTTTTTTTTTTTTAAATACAAAATGGCGGCTTAACATCCACTGCTTCATCCTCGAAGATTTAATATCGAGAAACGAAAAAACCATAATTTTTTTAGAAGATGTTGGACTTATTCCAAATAAAACATCAACTCCCCCATCATGTTGCAGTGTTCCAATGAAGGTAGAAAATAATAGCAACACTAAGTTTGGCTGGGTTTGGCGATGCTCAGTAAAAAGTTCCAAAAAAAAGGTGACAAAACGTGCAGAAATTCAATCAACCCATTCATTGGCACATTTTTTCATGGGCCACAATGCCGATTAGAGATTCGGGAAGTTCTTGCCGTGGTTATCTTGTTCATCATTAAAATTCCAGTTAACACAGTTTTTCAGGTAAATTAATAAAATCTTGAACATAAATTACAGGTGTTTTGAGTTATTTCTTTATATTACTTTTGATTAAATTAATCTAGCATTTACTCGCTTGGCGCCGTCATGATACAAACAATGAGCTGAGTAAATCTACAGTAATAGATTATTACAACTATTGCAGAGAAATAGCTGAAATAATAGCGTCACACGCTGATATAAACAGCGGAGGCGAAGGGAAAACAGTTCAAATCGATGAAACATTTTTGACGAAAAGGAAATACCATCGAGGCCGCATAACAGAACAAATGACGATCGTGGTGCTGGACTTGTATTGTAAAGAAGACAAGATCGGACTTTTCTTTAAAGTCAACTCCAAATGTAAAGCTGATTTGTGGCCCTACATACACAAGTACGTTAACCCAAATACGAGTCGCATTTGCACCGACAGCGCTCGGCAATATATGGGAATTGAGAAAATATTCCCTGGGAGCACGGTCCATAACACCACGACCCACAGTAAAGGTGAATATGTGAGTGCACACGATCATACTAACACCATAAATGATCTGGAAAATCAAAATAGGCTCTTTAAAAAAACCATTTTGTGCCGAAGAACAACTAACCACCTTCACCAATACATGGCCTTGTTTTTCTATCGAAAACACTGCCTCGAAAAAAAATACAAAGAAGATATGGGGTCTCAAATTATGCATTGCCGATGGAGCCAAATGTGTAGGATTACACCTTAAAGATTTTGATCCGCCCACCATTGAAAGTGAAAACTTAGAGGCTGTTATCCCACCTAACCAGCCTAGGCTACTTACCATCAACGACGAACTTAATGAACTCTACGAACTTGACAGTAACCAAACTACAGACAATAACTTCATTGACGAAAATAACGTACATTTTTAAGACATTTGTAATTAACTGAGACTGACTGACTGACAAATTGACTAACTTCGACGTGAAATGCAATGTAAGTCTACCTCCTTGTGGTGCATTCTGGGTAAAGCTAAATGACTTACTGTACTATACTTATTACACAGAACTTAATTTATCACAATCCTCAAAGAAAAGTAATCAACAAATAAAAATTTAATAAAAAGTAGGTTTGGTAATTTTCAATTTTCTCAAAAACTAGAAAACATAAATAATCTAGTTTTCAGTTTATGATTAAGAATTAATTAGAGCAACGAATTTAAAAAAAAAAAATAATATATAATTTTACAGTTTTGAAAAATTACACTTTAAAGTTTTTTTCCCAAATTTTGAGTTTAAAATTCATTTTTTTCAAAAACTGTGCATCGATTTCACAAGAGAACGGAGTATTGGCTTTAAAAAAAAGTATAAAACTTACCTGTAAGTATTACCGTTATTTTTGTATAATTTTTTTATTCCTTAAGTACTTTTTTATGAAAATGCCCCTACTGACCAAACGGGGGGAGATAGACCCCCCCTCCTATAGCAAAAAATTCTTGTGTTGAACTGTTCTACTAAAAACCGTTATCATTTCTTGGCGCCTAAGTTATCGTACTCTCCCCCTTAAATGTTAAAGCATATAACTTTATCAAATGAATGAAAAACAAAAGCAATTCAATCTGTTTTCATTTTTATTAGCACTCCATCTTTATTTTGTATTTTTAATCGATTTAAGTATTTCCACATCAGCGAGAAATTGCAATTTGACGGTCAATTGAACAGCTGTCTAAGCAGAGAGAGAACATTGAGCATTTCTCCAAAAAAATTTTGTCTCAGTAATCTCAAATGACGTCATGCGCCGTGTTCCCCTCACGGTTTTGAAGGTTGCAAGGGTTCTTATATTTGACCCTCCAGCAATCCAGCTGCAAGGACATAGTCCCCTATTACACAATTATTTTTTGCGTGTGACTCTTTTCGAACATAATGAGTACAAAAGAGGAAAAAGATGAGATGAAAGAACAATTGCCCTGTGCGTCTTGGGCCAAGTTTTTTGAGACTCTTTTTGACGTTTCTTTTTAGCACTGTCCGTATTTTCATATTATTTCTATACAAAGCGCTTAAACAGTAAAGATAACTGCCAATTCTGCATCGAGCGTAAAGAAGTTCCATGTGATAGCACGTGACTCACAGGACGATTTTCAAAGAATAAAACCAAAAACAAAACAGGGATGTTTATTCAAAAAACTTAAAAAAATATGGATAATAGTTTACAAGATACACTGAAAAAAAATGCATATCGTTTTGATATTTTTTTCATATCAAATCATATATCATATCAATTTATCAAAAATTGACTAGAACTCGCCTATTTATGATACTAAAAACATCACCTCAACATTTTTAAGGTTAGTTACATAATACGATGTCAAAACATTGAAATTTTCTTTAACATCTTCATATCAGTTCATAATATCAAAATGGAATTTTAAATGTCACGATCATTTAGATCTAATGATCTAATTATGCAATTTTCGAATTAATAAAAGCTGTATATACATAGTAGATAAGTTTTGATTCATCAAACAAATATAATTCAATATTAGGCATGTTTTATTATCATCGGGATCTGGATCTGGATTAACATTTAACACGTACTACAAAAACAATTATTGAAAATGTCCCATTATTTTGTTTTTGTATAACGAGTAAAAGATAATCCAGATCCAGATCCCGATTATAATAAAACACGCCTATTGTGTGTTTAATTTTGATGTTATTGAGAAAAAATAAATTTGGATGTTGAATGAAAATTTTTACGTACATAATTTTAACAAATAAAATTTGAAATTGATATGATTTTTTAACATATCAAAATGTTAATTTAACATTTTAAATGTTATTTATTTATTATTATCAATTTAAAATTTTACTTCTTTGTTTCCAAGTTGTGCCAGCGTTTCTCCGCCAATTTTATCGATGCAAGAAATACAGAATGCTGGGACAGCTTAGAAGGTAAGAAGTAAAATTTTAAATTGATAATAATAATAAATTAGTGATTCCGTGCCAAATGTGTTTCTTTGTGTCCACAGCTTTTTTTACGTCTGTGAAGTTATCAGGGCCACTTTTAACCACAGAAATGGGACCTTGACGGGAATTTGTATTTTTGCAATTTGCAGTTCGCCAAATAAAGTGATCTGCTTACCTCATAATGAAGTAGTGACAAAGTGTATCTCAGGAACAATGCATGGTAGGAACTTGTAGTAACGCTCCAAATTTGCAGTGTTTTTGCATTTCAATGATAGGCTAGGTTCAAAATTTTAAGTCCTTTTTTGAAAAAAAATTCATACTGACCTGCTTACCTCATAATGAAGTAGTGACATAGTGTATCTCAGGAAAAATGCATGGTAGGAACTTGTAGTAACGCTCCAAATTTGCAGTGTTTTTGCATTTCAATGATAGGCTAGGTTCAAAATTTAAAGCCCTTTTTTGAAAAAAAAATTCATACTGACCTGCTAACTTCACAGTGAAGTTGGCAGTTCACATACTGTATCTGAGGAACCAAGCATTCTAGAAACTCGCAGTAAGGCTCCAAATTTGAATTTGTTTTGCATTTCAATCGTTAAAATGCAAAAAAACTGTAAATTTGGAGCCTTACTGCAAGTTTCTAGCATGCTTGGTTCCTAAGATACGAGATGTGACCTACTTACTTCATATTGAAATCAATTTGGGAAATTTTTCAAAAAAAGGACTTCATTTGCGTGGGTGAAAGTTGCCCCGCTAACTTCACAGACGTACTTTTCTGTTATTTAATGTAAAATACTCGTGCATATTTTTGGTTTGAGTTGGGTAAAAAGATATTTACTAAAATCTGTATTTGATATCAAGACTAAGGGCGGTATTCCCGGAACGCTTATAACTTAAGAGCTTCACAAACCGATTCACCAAGCAACAATATTGAATATTTATGAGCGCTCATACAAGTTATGAGTGGTCCCGACCACTCAAAGACAAAACAAATTATAGTATGTATGTGTGCGTGCGACACTCATCGTTGTAGGGATCCAAAAAGTACCAACAAAATGGATAAGTGAATTTGCTGGAAGGGTTACTTCGAAGGTTTTCCAATAAGTTTTCCGAGAGAGCGCTCATAACTCTATGAGTGGTCAGAACCACTCATAACTTTTATGAGCGCTCTTAAATATTCACTTTTATTGCTTGGTTGGAATAGGTTTATGAAGCTTTTAAGTTATCAGCGTTCCGTGAATACCGCCCTAAATATCAGTACCGTGGCATCGTGAACTTTAATTGAATTATTTCTTGTTATAATAGTATTTATTTTGTACCAATTTTCTTATATGAATGAGAGCATTACCTCGCACGATCCAAACAAAAATTATTTGATGCAATAAAAACTAAGTAATAACCCAATACAATGACAAAGTTGCCATTCAGAAGAATAAGCTATAAAAACGAAAAAATTATAAGTTTTTAAAGAAAATAAGAGAAATAGAAATTTCAAGAGGTTGAAAAATAACACGTTATTAAGAATT
The DNA here is from genome assembly GCA_946251815.1 of Dasysyrphus albostriatus. NCBI lineage: Eukaryota > Metazoa > Arthropoda > Insecta > Diptera > Syrphidae > Dasysyrphus > Dasysyrphus albostriatus. The sequence goes on along the minus strand of OX276335.1, from coordinate 129,854,892 downwards.
TCAACAGAAATATGGTCAAAAAGAGAAAGAACAAAATCCAAACAAAAAAAAGTAAAAGAGCTTCATTATCGTCTATTTCAGTTTAAGTACATCTCACCACATTTTTTGTTCTTTAAAAGTTGTAGCAAAATGCTTCTGCAGATTTGATACCCTGACTAAACAAAAATTGTTTCCCATTAGTTAAAATTTTTGAATTTTTTTTTTAAAAAGAATCACAGTTGGCAGAGAATCACCCAAATAGTAATTACAAAATATCAATTTGATATTTATAATGTTTAAACAACATTAAAAAACATCAATTTTCTCATCATCTAAAATGTACAATTGACTTTTGTTATGTTAAAAACCATATCAATCTGAAATTTTATTTGTTGATATTACATTCAAATTATCAAATTGTCATTGATATTTTAATATTATTATAATAATTTTGAACTTTGAAATAAATATTAAATAAATGTCAAAACGATATGATTGGCATGTCAATGTTGATATTTTAATTTTCGACAACTTTTATCACCCAAATTTGTTAATTCACAGCTGTTTCATAATTTTTTTCGGTATATTAAAATTCGAATCAAGTGTCAGCAGAAGTCACGGCTGTCGACAAGGGTTTGGCTTTGCAGGGGGCTAAGTTGCGAGTGACAATTAGAAACTATGAATGTTATAGTAAACTGGTGTTAACTAAACAATCCAACGCTCTCAACCTTGCAGTGGCTCTTCTTCCTGCTCTAAATAGCTCAATAGGAAGTCAAACCGAGGACGAGTTACTGGAAGACTCGAGCCACGAAGAGCCTATGCTGCACCCTTCAAAGCCTCAAGGCAACGCAGCAACTACAGATCCTCTAAAAGATTCGTGAGTGCTACGGAAAAATAGGACCCAACTACTCTCAGTTCGAGAGACATAGGCATAGGAAGTTGGTAACAACTATGAACGACATTGGCAAAAACTGCCACTGTACCCATTGTTTCCTCCCAATAGTTGAACTCTAAAAAGCCAGACAGGGACAGAGTAATTGCTGCTGCACGTCTAGGTCCATCCTTAAAATGATATACCGTGAACAGGCTGACAACAACTCTACCGCTCGTACCGGCTATAATTGGCGACCATTAGCAAGAAACAGCAGACCATCGCTACATCGAACCTGAAAGGAACGAGAAAGCACATTTAAGCAACTCTTCTGGGACAAAGCCAGGCTATCTAAGAGATCAAGATTGAAGGAGGCAAATAAAGGTTCTAAAAAGTTTATGACCGAGCTTTGACAAAGCCCCGTTCAATCAGCAGGTGGCTATAATAAGTTCAGATGATCCGGATGGGAAAATCGGGGCAAAAATTGGTTACTTGTGGGAACCGAGATCCTTATAGCCATGATGGCAACATCCGAGAACGATAGTTCTGATGGATATATCTTTGATGGAGCTGGATGGAGGAAAGGAGTTAAAGTGGTTTGCTGTGGGGACCAGAAATCCCCGGAGTTCCTCACTCATTTTCACAATTGCTACTATTGGCGAACTGTGAGAGGGCGCTTCTTTCGGGGTTCTTCCCGTAAAACAGCTTGCCAACAGGTTAATTTATGCGTGAGGACTAATCCATAACTAAACTCCTGGCAAAACAGAATAAGGAATTCTCCATACTAGAATGGAAGCTCATCTATTCTAGAAAGAGCTCCGGTGGGAAAGGGAAGGACGTCTTGTTCGTAATTGACAAGAAATCTGACTTTCTCCTAAAGGAGAAATCAGACGTATTGAGATATGGTTTCGGCTTTGTTAAGGTTAAGAGGCATGATGGTAAAGGGGAGTCAAAAGCTGCTGGTGGTCCAAATTAATTTGCATCATGCTAAAGCAGCAACGCATGACCTAATGCTTTACATGTCTAAGGAGACCGTGGATGGGGCCCTAATCCAAGAACCATGGATTCGAAAGAATGAGGTACAAGGATTCAAATCAAAACCTACAACCTTTTCCACTTCACGTCAGAAGGTGATATAAGAAGTTGTATTCTAGCGAAAAAGTCAATTTATGCTTCCTTTTTATCTAGGTACATCAACACGGATAGCGTGCTAATCAGCGTTGAGTCCTAGGAATGCAACTTCGGCTTGGTGTCAATGTACATGCCGTACGATGAGGAAAACCCACCAGCAAAAACAATACGCGATCTTGTGGATTACACCACAGCACGAGGGACACCTTTGGTGATGGGATGTGACGCAAATACCAACGACACTCAATGAGGTTTGAATAGATTCTCTGCTCTAATCTTATTTTATTTAATAAGGGCAATCACCCAACACTCCATGATAGGAACAGGGAAGAAATTCTAGATCTCACTCTCACGAGTAACTATGATAAAATCTCGGTAGGGAATGGGAGGAAACTCAGGAATCCTTTTCGGATCACTTTAGGATACTCTTTACCTTAGACAGGAATAAAAAGATATAATGCCTTTTAGAACATCTAGAACAAATTGGACAGAGTACACAAAATGGTTGAAAGAACGTATCAATTCACTAGTGGAATAATCGCTATCAATACCCTACTATTGAAATGAGAACGTCCTTCAAAAAACACTACCCTATATCTCGTAACTTTAAACCCACTTACCCACCATGGTGGAATTGTGAACTTAAGAAACGAACAACAGGGATCAGAAAATTTTTCAATAAGGCCAAACTAAGCAAATTAAAGGAAGACTGGATTATATATAGAGCCGAACTTAACTCTTACGCCGAAGAATTAAGAAGGTCTAAAAAGGATTCATGGGCTAGACACTGTGCATCTATTGAGAACACAAGTGAAGCAGCGAGACTTTGAAAGGTCCTTGCCCTTAACCCCACGATGCCGGGATATATTAAATATCCCGATGGATCATGGTCGAACTTGAGCCAAGAAACACTTAAAATCTTTATGAAAACGCAAGAATCTAAGAATCCTGAAAACTCAGAGAACACACAATTAGACTCTTTACGTTTCATACAATCTGCACCAAAATCGCAACAATTTGGGCAATAAACTCGTTTAATCTCTATAAATCTGCTGGATAACCACTCCATAAGCCAAAAGCTGTATTAAACTTAGATACGTCCCTATCAGAGAAAAGTTAGAGTGGTATTTATTCAAAAAGCTGGAAAACCGACACACTCGACTGCAAAAGATTACAGACCGATAAGTTTCTCTTCGTTCGTTCTCAATGTTATGTACCAACTCATCAAATTCTTATAAACCTCACTCCCACACACTATAATCAAATTACTTTTGTCAATTCAACAGATTATTGTATCTTGCATACTTTTTGTCAATTCAACAGATTTTTTTTATGAACTGTTTATATCTTGAGTAATATGAATTCGCAAGACGCCAACTTATTTGGCGTCCCTACACATAGTTTGAAGATTAAAAGATTCAGATTATATTAAGCTGTCTACTCGAGTGGTCACATATTGACTGTCTGTACATTCATATTTTATTTGTATTGAGAAAATTTGTATATATTAAATAAAGTAACGAATAAATTAATCATAATAAATTGGTGTCAGAAGTGAAATGTATTTTGTTTTTGTGTTTGCTCATTCCTTCTTTTCCACATGTGAGTTACCAACATATTCATATACATACCTATATTTGTGTTTTTGTGCGCATCCAAATTATTCACCTACATAATATTTGTGTGTATATTTCGATTAAAGTCTATTGAATTCAGAATATTGTCTATGTACTCTACGAGTCGACAATAATTAATTGTGTTCTTTCAATTTAATTGTTATTGGTAAGGAACAATTTAATCTGTTGTTTGGTATTCATTACAGTGAGAAACATTTGATTAAGCACATCCGAATTTTCGTTGCTTTATATATAAATAAAAGGAAAAAACAAATAAAAATGTCTCAGGCAGATAACGATGAACTCGAGATGCAATCTCAAAACTCAGAAATCTCTGAAAATCTTCCAATAACATTCCTAATTAAATTTATCAAAAGATTTGACGGTTCAAGAGACGAACTCTCTTCTTTCATATCAGATTGCAATAAAGCAATTGCTTTCGCATCCGTCTCACAGCAACCTATTTTACTAAGCATATAGAAACACAAATTTCGGGCAAGGCAAAAGCCGCTTGTCTAAATCGTAAGTTCAATAATTGGGATGAATTGAAATTTTTTTTAAAAACAATGTACCAGGATAGCAAACATTATTCCCAATTACTTTGTGAACTGACAAACTTAAAACAAAACTTCGGCGAAACAGTTAGTCAATTTGTATTTCGACAACAAAATGTTGCAATCACGGTTAATACATGGAATTTATATGGAAGTGATTTATTAGGAAAGTTTAGTGAAAGATTTGAGCAGCCTGAAGTTTTAATGGGATTATTCTGACTAATTCCATTTAATAGAATTTGCTCGTTTTGATAAATAAAAGTTTGAGGTCGAAGAGATTGACCTGATTGATATGATGTAATTCTAGGAAATGACTTCCTTAAATCCATGGATGCGATTATCGATTACAAAATCCAATGTCTCCGTTTTAAGTACGGAAATATTCCAATCAATTCAAAAGAAAGTTCACCAAAATCAAACTTTATTGAAATCGAACCTCGTACTGAAAAACTCACTTCAGTTTTTATAACTAATCCTCAGCTTAAAGAAGGCATTCTTCCAGAGCTATATTTACAAGAAGGTGTATTCTTGTCAAGAGCAATTACTCAAGTAAATAATGATTCTTACGCTCCTGCTTCAATTCTAAATACAACTGAAAATCCTATAATTCTTCAAAATTCAATTTCCTGTCAATTGGAACCATTACCTAATTTAATTCCATTGACAAAATCAAATAAATTTGATCGTTTTTAAGATTTACAAGACTCGATCATTTAAATACTGAAGAAAAATCTCATATTATCGAAATATGCAAAGAATTCAGTGACATATTTCACTTAGAGGGAGATGTCCTCACTTCTACATCAGCTATTCAGCATGAAATAATAACAAATAATTCAGGACCTATAGCGGCAAAAACGTACCGTAACCCTGAAAAACATAAAGTAGAAGTTAAGAAGCAAATAAAAAAATGCTAAATCAAGAAATCATTAAGCCTTCCGTATCTCCATGGTCCGCTCCACTTTGGGTGGTTCCAAAGAAAGTTGACGCTTCAGGTCAACAAAAATGGCGTGTTGTCATCGACTACAGGAAACTGAATAACGTCACAATTGGTGATGCTTTTCCTCTTCCAATTATTGTTGATATTTTGGATAAATTAAGTCATTCTAATTACTTCACAACTCTCGATCTAGCTTCTGGTGTTCACCAGATTAATGTTCAACCAGAAGATCGTTGCAAAACCGCTTTTTCAACTCCCAATGGGCACTACGAGTTTATTCGTATGCCTTTCGGATTAAAAAACGCACCATCAGTCTTCCAGAGATTGATGAACAATGTTTTAACAGGCCTTCAAGGTCTACAATGTTTTGTCTATTTAGACGACATTGTGATTTATGCGTCATCATTAGAAGACCATCAATCAAAACTTCGAAATGTTTTCCAAAGACTTCAACTTAATAATCTGAAACTGCAACCAGATAAGTGCGAGTTCATGAGAAAAGAGGTTATTTATTTAGGTCATAAAATCGCAAATCAAGGTGTCAAACCAAATTCTGAAAAAATTGACGTTGTATGCCAGTTTCCAATTCCTGTTAACATTAAAGATATACAATCTTTTTATGGCCTCGCAGGCTACTATCGACGGTTCATTGAAATTTTTTCAAAAATAACTCAACCCCTTACAAATCCTTTAAAAATAGATGTTCCTTTTAAATGGGGAAAAGAACAACAATCTGCATTCGATCGTCTTAAAGTAAAGCTTACATCCGAGCCAATATTACAGTATCCGGACTTTTCTAAGGAATGTATCCTTACCACGGATGCTTCCAATTTTGCAATAGGTGCCATATTGAGCCAAGGTGAAATTGGTTCCGACCTGCCTATTTCTTACGCAAGTAGAACACTTAATAGACAAGAGTCAAACTACAGCACAACAGAACGAGAACTTCTTGCAATAGTGTGGAGTGTTAATCACTTTCGGCCATATTTATATGGTAGACGATTCAAAATTGTAACAGATCACAGACCATTAGTTTGGTTGTTCAATGTAAAAGATCCTGGATCTAAACTAACAATACGATTATGTGATACATTTCAAACCTGGTCGTATAAACTCAAATGCAGACTACTTATCTCGTATTCGTCAAGAAAATACAATTACTATCTTCTATGCGGAAACTAAAGAAACATTTAATGACCATGTTAAATTTTACTATAATTCTCTTTCACCAAATATTCACTATTCTAAAGAACTCGAAGAGAATATACCAAACTCAAAAGAAACAATAGCTTATACTACCGCTGTTGGAGCCGAAAACTTATTAATTTGCTTTTTATGTAAATTCACCTTGCTATTTCAAATATATAAATTCATCTTGCTATTTCAAACTGTTATACTATTTGAATTATATAATCTTTAAATTTAAATCAAGCGCTTAAAATTAGACCAATCGACATATTATTTATAATTTAAATTCGCCTTTAAACTTTCTCTCATTTAAAACTTAACGAAAACTTTATCTATAAATACTTTGTTAAACCATTGAATAAATCTCTTTTTGTATTGAAACCCTAAGGGAAAAATCTCGTTGTTTTTATTCGCCGTTCTCGCAATACAATTCTTGTCGCTTTTCGCTAGAAATGTATGGTTTTTTCGATAGCCATAATTTCATACAGAAAACCAACTATAAAATATAGTATCTGTTTGTTTAATCGTGATCTGGCTAGTTTCGCTATTTTTTGCTTAATATTAGTTAAACTTTCGCTACCGGTTTTCTTACTTCGAAGAAAAACGCATCAACCAGGACCTTCCTATCCTAGTCGTTATAAGGGAAAAAATAGAGATCCTAGGTTGACGGTCAAATAGCCTTTTGATCGTTCATTTTTTGGCGCCCAACTTGGGGCTCGAACCCACGACCCTGAGATTAAGATTCTCATGCTCTACCGACTGAGGGTCGTGGGTTCGAGCCCCACGTTGGGCGCCAAAAAATGAACGATCAAAAGGCTATTTGACCGTCAACCTAGGATCTCTATTTTTTCCCTTATAACGACTAGGATAAAAAGGTCCTGGTTGATGCGATTTTCTTCGACTTAAGAAAACCGGTAGCGAAAGTTTAATTAATATTAAGCGAAAAATAGCGAAAAAAGCCAGATTACGATTAAACAAACAGATACTATATTTTATAGTTGGTTTTCTGTATGAAATTATGGCTATCGAACAAACCATACATTTCTAGCGAAAAGCGACAAGAATTGTATTGCGAGAACGGCAAATAAAAACAACGAGATTTTCCCCTTAGGGTTTTAATACAAAAAGAGATTTATTCAATGTTTTAACAAAGTATTTATAGATAAAGTTTTCGTTAAGTTTTAAATGAGAGAAAGTTTAAAGTCGAATTTAAATTATAAATAATATGGCGATTGGTCTAATTTTAAGCGCCAGATTTAAATTTAAAGATTATATAATTCAAATAGTATAACAGTTTGAAATAGCAAGATGAATTTATATATTTGAAATAGCAAGGTGAATTTACATAAAAAGCAAATTAATAAGTTTTCGGCTCCAACATTCCGCCTCCTTTGGAAGGACTCTCTTTCAAGATGGAATTGCTGCTAGTTTGCGAATTGGTCTTCGAAATTCTCTTCGTGATGTCCTTACATCGGCAACTCTGACACGACCGTCAGGACCTTCGATAATTTTTGTGACCTTTCCCAAAAGCCACTTTTGGGGCGGTAAGTTGTCTTCATGAATAATGACTAGGCTGCTGATTGCCACTGCCACTTTGCGCAACCTTGAAGTTCTTGGACATACTCGGATGACCACCGCTTCCAGAAATGAATTTTGACGGCATTGATTCGCCGCCATCTTTGAAGATAGCTTATGTCAGAAACTTCAATACCTGGTTCCGGAATCGTTTTAAGAGATGACCCAATGAGCAGATGTGCTGGTGTTAAGGCCTCGAAGTCGTTGGGATCTGTCGACAAAGGTGTAATTGGCCTCGAGTTCATTATGGCTTCGATCTCAACAAGTGCAGTCGTCAGCTCTCTTCAAACGAAAGTTTAGCATTTCCAAAGCTGCGATGACGATTACCTTTGACAACTTTCACAGCCGCTTCCCAAATTCCACCAAAGTGGGGTGCCCTGGGGGTATAAAATGGAAATTTATAGATTGAAAACAACAGAAATTTAAAATATTTTCTTGATTGACTTTTTTGAACAACATATGGCGTAGTTGTCTAAGTTTTGACTGTGCACCAACAAAGTTTGTGGCGTTGTCACAATGAATATCTCTAGGGAGATCTCTACGACCGATCATCCTTTTTAACGCTCCAATAAAAGCATCAGATGAAAGGTCTGACACTGCTTTCAAATGGACTGCTTTAGAAGAGAAGCAGACAAAAACTGCAACATAAGTTTTGTAAGGCACTTTACCTCGAATTTTGTAGTAGGTATATATGGGACCACAAAAGTCGACTCCACAACATAAAAACGGACGTGATGGAGTTAGTCGTTCTGCAGGCAAATCTCTTATTACCTGCTCGTATAATTTTAGTCGATATCTTGCACAATAGACACACTTTCGAACCGTCCTCCGTGCCAAATGTCTTACATTTGTTATCCAAAACCTTTGCCTGGATAAAGCTACCAGAGCTTTTTGACCTGCATGGTAGTTTGAATAGTGTAGATGTAGAATGAAGCCTTTGGTAAATTCACAATCGTTTGGAAGTAATAACGGATGCTTACTTTCTTCAGGTAAGTTCGAATGCTTTAATCTTCCACCAACTCTCAACAAAAGTAAACTATTTCTTTCTTCGATAAAAGGACTCAACCACTGTATTGCTCCTTTGATTTTTGATTTTGACTTGATTGCTTCAATTTTCTTTGCAAAATATTTCATTTGAATGATGTTAACTATGATAAGTAATGAATAATCCAACTCTTCAACTGTCAGATAATCACTTTGATGCGCTATCTTTCTTAATCGATTGAGGTACCGGGCAACATATCCAAAGATTCGAACAATTTTTGTGTAGGAACTGACTCGATCGATTAAGTTAAGATAATAGTCGTGTTCCTTTTTAAAGCAGCTCAAACCGGTTTTTCTTTTTTCCAACGCAAGTTCCTCTGGAGAAGGTAGAATTCCTGATGTAGTTGGCCAATTTTCCTCATGTTCGATTAAAAATGCTAGGCCTTTGAACCAAATTGAGTCCTTGAGCTCTTCCACTGTACATCCACGAGAGACTATATCTGCTGGGTTGTCAAGGGTTGGGACATGTTTCCAAGCCACCTCCTTCGTTGTGTCCTGGATTTCAGCGACTCTTTTACCAACAAAAGTATTTAATTTCAAAGAATGGGTAGAAATCCAGTGAAGAACAATCGCAGAATCAGTCCAAAAACAGCATTTTGAGTAACTTGTACCAATTACCCTTTGAATTTTTACCCAGAGTTTTGCTAAAAGATGTGCTGTGCAGAGTTCTAAGCGAGGTAGTTGCTTCTTTTTTGCAGGTGCAACTCGGGATTTGGCGACTAATAGTTTTACATTTACTGACCCACTTGGGTCCGTACTTTTCAAATAGATGCAGCATCCATACACCTTCTAAGATGCATCTGCGAACCCATGAACTTCGAAGCTTTGTTTGTTTTCCATAAAAACGTATCGAGAAACCGCAAGATTTTGAAGTGAATGAAGATCTTCCATAAATTGACACCACTCAGTATCAACCACTTCTGGAATAGATGCGTCCCAATCAAGCTTATCTATCCAAAGCTGCTGCAGAATTATTTTTGCGCGAATAATAATGGGGCTAAGCAATCCCATTGGGTCGAAAAGTGACGACGAGAGTGAGAGAATTGATCTCTTGGTATATTTTGTGTATTTTCGGTTAGGTTTGTAATAAAAGCTAAACTCATCAGTACAAGGATTCCAAGCAATGCCTAAAGTGCTTGTTAGGTTGGCTTCGGTAAGCTTGATTTCTTTTTTGATAATTTCCTCGATTAAGTAAAAATGGTTGCTGTTCGACTTAGAAAGCTCTAATCCAGCAGAACTCAAAATTGAAACGACTTCGTTCCGTTTTCGAGTTAAAGTTTCTAAATCATCCGCACCAGTTAACATGTCATCCACATAGAAATCAGACTTAAGCAGCTTATGCAGCTCCTAGACCCCAACGATCTTGAAAGTTATCAGCCAAATACTGAATACAACGAATTGCCTGAAATGGAGCAGATGACGTTCCGTATGTGATAGTGTTGAGCTCATATGTTTGTATAGGAACTTTTTCATTTTCTCTCCATAAAATGTATTGAAACCTTCTATGCGATGGATGTACAAGGACTTGTCTGTACATCTTAACAATATTCGCAGTTAGGGCGTATCGATAAAGCCGAAAACGAAGAAGAATAATGAGAAGCTCATCCTGAATTGTAGGACCAACCATGAGTATCCCATTTAGGGAAATTTGCGATGATGTGCGGCAAGATGCGTCGAAGACCACGCGTAGTTTCGTAGATACGCTATCTGGTCTAACTACACATTGATGTGGTAAATAATAATGGGTAGTTTCAAGATTTGGATTAGGCACAACTGACATATGTCCTAGAGCTTCATATTCTTTTATGAAGTCTGTATATTGTGATCTCAATGATACGTTTTTGGATAATCTACGTTCAAGAGATAGAAATCTTCGAAATGCAATGTCGTAAGAACCTCCAAGACAGGCAGGATCTTTCTTAAAGGGTAAATGGACCATAAGACGACCACTAGAAAGAATCTCAATAGTATTTGTGAAATGATCCTCACATTCCGTCTGCTCTTCAGACCATCTCGATTGAAAACCTTGAATCTCCTCCAATTCCCATAATTTTTCTACGTACTTATCCAACGAAGAATCCTTAGCATTGATGAAGAACGATTTCTGCATTTCCTCATACTGTGACTCGTATCTACCCGATACAATCCATCCTAGAACGGTTTTTTGTAATGACGGAAGTCCATCACCGAGTTTAACCTGACCTGTTTCGAGCAACTCGAAGAATGCTTCAGCTCCTAGCAGCAAATCTATTTTAGCAGGTTGGTTTAAACTGTCATCTGCAAGCTCTATGTTTACAGGAAGATTCCAACTGTGAACGTTGAGAGCTGCTTCCGGCTGATAACCCGTTATAGTGGGTGGGACTAAAAATTCTCAAGACACTTCAAAGTTGCTATACCTTGAACGAATTGTTGTTTGTGTTTGGTGCTTCATTCTCGTTTCAGTAGTACCAATTCCTACGATATCAACATTCTTTCTATCTTTCTTAAGACCAAGCAAGTTTGCAAATTTCTCATTCATAAAATTTACTTGCGAACCTGAATCGAGTAAAACCCTACCCAACTGAAAACTTCCAGACGCTTTGTTGCTTAAATAACTTGACCTTCAGGAACACGGTCCTTTTCCAATGCAGAATGCACTGCAGCTGAGGCATTAGGGTTAGGAGCATGATTTTGTGGATCATCAGCACTAGAAATAGGGTTTATAGATTGAGTTCTATGTAAATGGCTGTGATGTGACTGTTTGCATATCTGGCACTTATAATAAGATGGACATTTGGACACGTTATGACCCTTTCCTAAACAGTTTAAGCAGAGGCCTAATTGTTTCGATTTCCAAAATCGATCCATAACAAACAGCTCCAGAAATCCTTTACAACTCGTGACTAAATGGCTCTTGTCTCCGCAAAAGACACAAGATGCTTGAGCTCGATGGTTGTTTGATGATGGCCTTAGTTTATTAGCTAATTTAAAAGCTGGCTCCGACCGAATTTGTTTTAGCGGCGTATACAGCTCCATTTCTTTGGGGGGTCATATTAAAACAAAAACCCAATTCAGTTCTTATAAATTTATTAATTAAAAGACTGATCCACGGTTTCCATTTTTTTCGCTTTTTGTACTTTTTTTGGAATTAATTTCTGCTGGTCCCACAAATGTTACCGTTTTTTTTTTTTTATTATAAAGAAGCTCAATATAGTGAGGTAATAAAACCAGCCTGTTCACTCTTTCGAGATTGTTTACTCTTTCGCAAGCTTTCAATGAGGTTTAAAAAAAATAAACACTTGTTTAGTGTCCTCAAGCAATGTTAAATTCTTTCGGGACATTTTTGTAAAACAAAAAATATGTTTTTATATATAATTTTGTGTGTTCAATATAGTTAATTTTTTTAGATTTACTAAATCGAGCGTCTACTGTATTATTATTTGCTGACAAAGCTTAAACATTTTTATATTAAGGGTATTCATGTAACTTCGTAAGACCGTAGATAAGTACGAGTATACAAATTTGTTAAATTTATCTTTTGGTTAATGAACTGTCAAATTTTGTATGGGAAATGATTCAAACAATTTTGTTAAAGTTATCAAGGGATTTTGTTCGTAAAATTAATAAACTGGTTAAACTTATCCAAACGTCATTGTGACTCATACTCTGATTGAATTACCTAGCATTTAGTCAAATGTATAACAAAGGTCGTTCATGCAAACTTTTTACACAATTTGTAAACTTACGACGTTGCATGAATACCCTTATTATTTTCTGTGTAAAACACAAATTGTGTACCAAAAATATTTCGTATGGATTTTTTGTGCACGCTAAAAAATATGTTGGTTTTGAAGATGTTAATCTTAATATTTTATACTTAATATTAATATTTTTTAATATTTTTCTTAATATCTTACGTTTAAAGACAAGGGGGGGGGGATAAGGGGATAATAATGAAGGGATAATTTTCTCATTTATCAATCAATTGTTGTGGTAGTTAGAACCACTCTTTTATTGAAGACAAAAATTCTTAGCTTCCACAATTAGTTTTTATTGAAGCCTGAAAATGAACATGTGAAGTATTGGCCGCAGATCAAAAAATTTAATGCAGACCCAATATGGTCTTCGAACTTTCAAAAATGTTTAAAATATGTGTACATTTAAAATTACCTTCTCAATGGGTTTTCTCATGATAATTGAAACATACAAAATAATTCTGAAAAACCATTACCTACCAATGTATGTAACGGGTGATTTTTTAAGAGGTTTAAAACTTAAAAAAAAAAAACACAAAAAATTCGAAAAAAATTAATGAAATATTTATTTGAATCGATAGTTTGAACCTTGCAATTTAATGTTTAAAGATAATTTCATGCAAATGTTGACCGCGACTGCGTCTCAGGTAGCCCATCCGCTGAGTCCAATTTTGGCATACTCTTTCACACATATCGGCCGGTATCTCACAAATGAATGCATGGATGTTGGCTTCCAGTGCGTCAATCCAAGCGGGCTTGTCCCTATAGACATTAGCCTTGACATACCCCCACAAAAAATAATCTAATGGTGTCAAATCGCACGATCTAGGCGGTCAATTGACCGGCCCGAAACGTGAAATTAACTGTTCACCAAACTCGCCTCGCAATTGCGCCATTGTTTCGCGTGCTGTGTGGCATGTGGCACCGTCTTGCTGAAACCACATATCATGCAAGTCAAGAACTTCCATTTCGGGCAAAAAAAAGTTTGTTATCATCGCTCGGTAGCGTTCACCATTGACAGTAACGCTGCGATTCGCATCATCTTTGAAGAAATATGGCCCAATAATGCCGCCGGCCCATAAACCGCACCAAACAGTGGCTTTTTCGGGATGCATTGGTAGCTGTTGCAATGCTTCTGGCTGATCTTCACTCCAAATGCGGCAATTATGCTTATTTACGTACCCATTCAACCAAAAATGAGCCTCATCGCTGAACACAATTTTTCGATAAAAAAGCGGATCCTCGGCCAGCTTTCCAAGAGCCCATTCACCAAAAATTCGGCGTTGTGGTAGGTCGGCTGGCTTTAGTTCTTGCACCAGCTGTATCTTAAAAGGCTTTACGCCCAAATCCTTCCGTAAAATTTTCCACGTAGTGCTGTAACAAAGGCCTAACTGCTGGGAACGGCGCCGAATCGACAGTTCGCGGTCTTCTGTCACACTAGCTGATACGGCCGCAATATTTTCTTCACTACGCACAGTACGTAAACGTGTTGGTGGTTTAATGTCCAACAAAGTAAATTTAGTGCGAAATTTGGTCACAATCTTCCGAATAGACTGCTCAGAAGGTCGAGAATGCCGACCATAAAATGGAAGCAGCGCGCGATGAACATTTCGAACCGAGCACGAATTTTGATAGTAAAATTCAATAATTTGCAAGCGTTGTTCATTTGTAGGACGATCCATGGTTAAATTGCAAACCAAACTGAAGCTGTTTGACAGTGACACAAGGTACTAAACACACGTCAACTGTCAAAATCAGTGTTGCCAAAACCAAACCAGCTAAGAAATCACCCGGTAAAACATTCCCAATTCCATTGAACTATGAAAACGCATATAAGTTGCTAGATATTTCCAAATTAACTGGATTTTATCAAAATAAAAAACTTGTATTTATTATTCTAATTCCTCTTCCTAGAATTAACAAATCCAATTTATATCAAATATTTCCTTTACCTATTCCTAAAAATATATCCACATATGCATTTATAAACCCAGCATTTCCTTATTTAGCAATGTCAAAAAGTAAAATGCATTATGCTCAATTTGTGTGACTAAACTATTAACTACAACTCAAAAAATTATACCATCCTTAAATTGTTGCCTTTGCAGATGACACTATTATTTTGATATCGGGAAACTCAAAACTTGGAGATAGTACTGTCGAGAAAACATTTGCAAGAGGCACACCACAAGGAGAGGTTATCTAAACTCTTCTCTGGGTCCTCGTTATTAACAATATTCTTACAAAATTTAGGAAGCAGGGCATTAAAATTGTTGCCTGTGCAAATGGCATAGTAATTTTGGTATCGGGAAAGTATCAAAGATATTATGGAATCCGCAGTTAAAGATTTATTTTCTTGAACAGCACAAAATGGCCTCGGGGTTAACTTTACAAAAATTGAATTAGTTCTGTTAAGGAAGAAAAGAAAATTAGAGGACTTCACTCCTCCTAAGCTTAACAACATTTCTCTGAAACTTTTCAAAGAAGCTTAATATCTCGGGATAATCCTTGATTTCAAGCTATCACGGAAAAGTAACACAGAGGACAGAATGAAAAGTGCACTTCGTGTTTTCTACACATGCAAAAAAAAAACCTTCGTTATACGGTGGGGTATGCGAACGCAGGTCATCCAGTTGCGACTGTTCGTCCCATACTGACTTATGGTTCTGTCGTGTGGTGGCAGGCTGTTGAAAAAGTTAGTTATCTCAAAAACCTGAAAAAGGTACATAGACTAGCCTGTATAGGAAAAACTGTTGCACAGAGGTCTACGCCACAAGCAGGGCTGAAAATTATTCTAAACCTTCCAGTCCTGGGCGAGCACATTAGATGCACAGCAGCCAAAAGCGCACTTTGACTCAAATAAATGGGCTCTTGAAAGTACAGCACCTATGGTCATGGGTCTATCTGGAAATGATATGACACAGTGGCTGGACTTGATGTGACGACTGACTACATACCACCATTAAAAGATTTTGACAAACTATTTTCTATTTCAATACCCCAAAGGCAAGGATGGGACCCATCTCACAGGGAACAGGTATCCCCTTCTATCCCGGTGGGTCAAAAATGGGAGAGGGAACAGGAGCTGGGGTATTCTGTGAAGCTGTTAGTATTAGAAAATCATATAAACTCCCAGACTGAGATTTACACTATTAAAAAGTGGCAATAATGGTACACAAGAAAAAACTGAGCTAATCGGAAAAAATGTTTTTCGTAGACAGCCAAGTTGCTATCAAAGAAAAAGCCAGTGAGACTATAAGATCCAAGGCATTAGCTTAATGCCTTAATGCCGAGCAATGTTGGCCCCCTAAGTGATCAAAAATGTAGAGTTTTGGATTTAAAATATATTTGAATGACCAATTTCGAAAAGGTCACACCTCTGAAAATTTAAAATGTTCAGGCCATGCAAAGAACTAGTTATTTTCAAAATTAAAAAAAAAATACTTTTGAGTTACATGACAATGACAGTAAATATACTAAAGATGTCCTTTTTTTGAACATAATAGGTGCAGGGAAGAATTATGATTATACTGATATCCAAAAATGTATTTGTGAAAAAATTCTAGATGTGACCTTTTCGAAATTGGTGATTCTTTTTAAAGCAGTGGTACTTAAAAAATATTATCTTAGGTGCGTTTCATTGGGGAGTCCATAGCTAGCGCTATAAAATTTCTCTTTGCAAACAACAACAAAGCCACTTAAGTACTTATCATCGACACTTTTTGGAATTTGTTGTTGTTTTCCAGTGGAAATTTTACTGCGCTAGCTATAATATTTCCCAATAAAACACGCCTATTGTGTGATATTAATTTAGGTATATAGTATAGCAACACGGAATTGGATTATGAATCCGAAAACAAAACTGCAATTTTCAAAGAAAACAAACATTCGAAAAAATACATATATGCGTTGGATATAAAATTACTGAATACCCGTCTCCTCCACTCCAAATCTGTGGTAAGTTTTTCTTAAAGAGAAGTATTTTTTTTATTCGTACTCTTTGTTGACTTATGTTTATTTTTTTCATAATTTTCAATAAAATATTTGGTGCTTTTTACCTATTTTGGAATTTTTGATTCATTAAGTAACTATCTTGCTTATTTTATATGCTTTGAATAATTTTATTCCAACAATAACTTAATTTAATTCCCGGATAAGGGAAAGGAGTCGAAAGTAAAAATGCAGCTGAATTTTTTATTTTTCAGATCTTTGAAAGCATTTTAAGTTTTAGTTAGAGCAAAAATAGTCTTTGATTATATTAAATATTTCCATTTTAAAAAATGTAGTGCTTTGTCAATATTTTACGAATGTACGTAGTAACTTTTTGAAGAAAATAATTGTAGCAAAAACGCTACAGTTGTAGTAGGGGGGCAACACTGATGCCGAGGCATACTAAATAATATTTGTAACACTAACCAAGTCAAACTCTGCCGGGTTCCTGGACAAAACAATATAGAAAACAAATTCTGTGAGGTGGGAGGCGGTCTTACCCTCCTCTCTGCGGGTGATTGTTGCTAAATAAATAAAAATAGAGGGGAATGATATAGCAGATGAACTGGTGAGGAAATGGTCAGTATCAAATAGAAATAGTAGTAGCCAATTAGATAAGGAAACAGACATTCCCATCGGCGCGATTAAAAGGAAAATAGAGCTAATAACGAAAGAGCAAATCAATAACTCAATTTCTGTAGGAGCTGTCAGGATGTCGAAGAAATAGAAACCATTAAACACCTGTAGTCCGTTCTTTTTCTAACAATAGTTAACTATTGTTAACAGTAGTTGACTTTTAAGGTTCCTTTATTTCAAAAAAGTTACGATTCGTAACTATATGACGTCATAACATCGTTCCTAAATGTATTTTGGAATGTCAAATAGTTACGATTTGTAACTTTTTTCAACTCATGTCCAGGACATGAGTTGAAAGTGTTGATCTGTCAAAGTACATATGGGAGCGATTAGTTTTAGAAACAAACCGAATTTTTGTTGGTTTTGATAAAATTCAGAGAAAAAACAATAATTAAAATGATACTTGTACCAATTATAAGGAATAAAAGAAGTTTTTGTATTGCAATATATACGATATTATGCAATAATAATGCAAATAAAATATTTTTCATTCATTTATTTGACACATTAACAATATCAACAACGTTTCGTTCCTAAATAGAATTGTAACAATCCTAACTAAACCTAACAATGACACATCAACAACTATTTTTGACATAACAACAATAGGTGACTATGGTTAGAAAAAGAACGCACCACTGCTCTGCGATTATACAAACCTACAAGCAAATTGCCTAGGTAATAGATATCTGACATCGATTTTGATGGATAATGATTTTTTTTGGTTTTTGTCCTGAAATATAATTTTTTAGCTCATTAATTTGTGCCTATTCTTTTGCCGGTGTTAATGTTAATCTTCGCATTTGCGACTGGCAATTTATTTTTGTATGTTATTCAGTGTAAATTGCAATTTCGTAAATTGCTATGTCTTATCTTGATATCAGACATTTACTTGGAGAACATATCACGTGTAGAATGGCCATGTGAGGATGGGTTTAAAATGTTTGACGGTGTTCACATTGGACTGAAAAACTGAATTTTTTTGACGTTTCAGTATTTACCTCTTCCTTTACTGAAGAAGTGGGAGCGAGATGTGAATACTGAAACATGAAAAAAAATCCAGTTTTTCAGTTCAATGTGAACACCGTCTTTGACATATAAAGTGTACACAATCAGTCAAATTTATTAAAAAATGTTTCGTTTTGCAAAGAATGCATGGGAAAAATTACAACATGCATTCGAGGATTATGGATTGACTTGGAGTGTAAGTCTTCTCAAATCATCAATCGGTCTTATAATGAATGTAAAATCACCAGAGTTGATTGAGAGTATAGAAAGCCAGAAATGTTAGCAATCTCCGATTTTTTGGTGGCAAAGCCATGTATCACACCCCAAAAGAGAAGATTGAAATGGGAAAAGAAATCTAGAAAACTTATCTTCACTGTGGCTACTCTGTTGTTAATCCAAATTTGGTGGATACAGCTACTGGCAAATTTTTCATACGTTTTAAATTGTAATCAAATAGTACAGGTAAAATAGGATAGATAAAACAAAAAAGTTAGTACCATCATGAAAGTGAAAACATTTTATGCACCATGAGAATGCAGAATCAAAAGAGTGTATTCAAATTTTTCATATGGAATGGTGTTTTTAAAGGGTAGAAGGGAGGGAGTTGTGATGTATCAAACTGAAAAATTAACCTTGTTACAAACCAAGCATGTGACACATGTTTCTAAGGAAGTTTTTAATGCTAAATCAAATAATACCAAATAATACCATATAATATCAATACGCCCTCCGAGAAAAAAGTCCTTGTCATTTTTATGTGAACATGACTGTATTTTCAGTAGAAAAGTTAAATATTACCGAAAACCAATTGAAAATAATGCGCCATTGATGAAACTTGGCATCAATGGTTTGATCGCCGTAAAAAACAATAATCAAAACAATAAAAAAAAAATATCTGTGTTGAATAAGTGTTGTGTGGGGAGTTGGGTTATAGTGGGATTATTACCATAAAACCTTTAAGAAAAATGGAACCACCATTGAACATTTTAGAAATGTGTTCTGAACTATCAAAATAAAGAATCAAAAGAGTATATACAAATATATATACTAAAATGGCGTTTTGTATGGGTGCAAAAAAGTATAATACTTTTTTTAAAAGCAAATATTGTTCCTAAAACAAGTAGCACCACCTTTACTCAAACCCACGAAAACACCTTTTCACTCTTGATATTTTTGTAAATTTCTTTTACTGTTCACTCTCGTAGTAAATGATTTATTTTTACCACGTTTCTTGAGGCTACACCATCCTTTTCAAGCAATTTCAAAAAATAACACTACACATTCCAATCGCTTCGAAAAAACACACTTCTATGCAAAATATTTTTAAAGACTCTTTTGATTCTTTATCCTGTTAGTTTATGAAGCATTTTTACCAAGTTTCATGGTGGTAGCATTTTTTAAATTGATTTTATGGTAATAATCCCACTATAAGCCCACCCTTCCAAAAAAACACCCTTTTACCACAGATATTTTTTAGATTCTTCTGATTATTGTTTTTTTATGACGAATGAACCATTGATATCAAGTTTTGCCATTGGACCAGTACTCCAAATGGATTTCAGTGATATTTAACATTTATACTGAAAATACAGTCATCCTAACATAAAAATGACAATAAATTTTTTCTTGGAGGTCGTATTGACTTGGTTTTAGTATCATTTGATTCAACATTAAAAACTACTTTAAAAACATGTGTTATTTGCCTAGGTTGTATCAAGGTAAATTTTTCCGTTTGATACCCAACAACTTCCGTCCCTTCCATGTGAAATATTTATTATACACTCTTTTTGATTCTTTATTCTCATGGTACATGAAATATTTTCACCAAGTTTCATGGTGGTACCAATTTTTTTTATTCGAAGGCATTTCTGTATTATTTCACCTGTACTAAGAGTAATAAAAAGAAAATTTGCCTAATGCATTCACCAAATTTTGATCAGTAAATATTTAATATCAAATTTCTTTCATAATGTGAAGTTGTTTCGATGTTCTCTACCTAAGATTGAACTTCATGAGCTTAGAACTTTGCATATACAGGGTGTCTGCCGGGAAGGTATGCTACTTTTTTTTGTTAATAATTTTTGATAAAATGAAAGAGAATGGATCTTATATTTATAAATGTTTTATTTAATGTCGGCAATTATGTATGGAATACAATATCAGGTAAATGTCTGCCTCTCTTAGTCTCACAAATGCAAGCCCTTTTGAGCACATTTTTCATTACATTCTCACACATTTCTCGTAGTATTTCATTAATTTCATCACGAATATTTTGTTTGAGTTGCTCAAGCGTTTCTGGTTTGTTTGCATAAGCCTTACTTTTCAAATATCCCCACAAAAAGAAGTCCGGAGCAGTCAAATCAGGCGACCGTGGAGGCCAATCAATATCACCATTTCTTTAAATAACTTGGTGTGGAAAGAGGTCTCACAGTAATTACATTGTAATCCTGGCTTTTTAAATAATAAATTTGCCACGAGTCTTCTTCATGACTGCCAAAAATGAACTGTCAAGACTAATGTTTACCAAAATGGCGGCAGAACAAAGTAGTATACCTTTCCAGCGGACACTCTGTACTTGAGATTATATTTCTTTGTATGGCTGCTTTTTACGCCCAGGTTTTTTGTATATATACAAACCTGGCCGTCATTTTAAATATTTGCGTTTTTGCTGTGATTTCACTCTGTTCTGCAAAGATTTATTTTGCCTTGTGAAAATCCCCTACAGCTCCACCAAGTTTCATCATTCTACATCAATCGGAAGTTCCATATAATTAATAGAGCTGTAACGAATCGTATGTATTCGTTACTAAGATGCGGGTATTCACTTCTATACCAAGTAACGAAACGTTACTACCTAAATGATGTCGTTACTCGTACGATTTCGTTACTTGGTATATACCATACAAACAATTCCTTATCGCACATTATGCATGTCACATTTTTCGCATGTGCGAAACGAAAATAAAATACCACATGATGAGAAATATTCCTTGCATCGATACCAACCAGAGTAACGCTTCTATATTTCTTTTGTGTTTTTGTGTATGAATTAAACATGAATCGGTATAGAGATCTATTTTTCCGGAGGAGTAAATAACCCGTAAAAGTGTCTGATTTTTAAGATGAATTTTAATCTATCTTTATTGTAGCCATCCTTCAATGGAATTTGACAATTAATAGCTTAACAGATGGACAACAAACTATGTTTTAGGGAAAAAATAATTTTTCGTCCAAATGACACTCTCTAAGGCCTTGTTGAGGTACATTTAATTAATTCTGAAAAATTTCGATTTTTCAGCAGAAAAGTTCGAGATCATAGCCATCCTTCAATGGAATTTGGCAGTTGATGGCTTGACGGAAGGGCAACAAACTAATTTGAGGAAAAAAATAATTTTTCACTCCAAATGTCACCCTAAAACCCTGTAACCACATTGTTCCGGAACACAAAATTAATTCTGAAAAATTTCGATTTTCAGAGCAAACATTTAGATTTTTCAGAGGTTTTTTTAATTATTTAGATTGCAGCCATCCTTCAATGGAATTTGACAATTTATGGCTTGACAAAAAGACAACAAACTATATTTGAGGGCAAAAATAGTATTTCGTTCCAAATGTCACTCTAAGGCCCTAAAATCGCATTACTCCGGTACATAAAATTAATTCTGAAAAATTTCGATTTTTCAGAGCAAACATTTTTAGATTTTTCAGAGGTTTCTTAATTCATTTAGATCACAGCCATCCTTCAATAAAATTTGACAGTTAATGGCTTGATGGATGGACAAAAAATTATATTTTTGGGAACAAATAATATATCTTTTCAAGTGGCCCTGAAATTGCATTGTTAAGGTACATCAAATAAATTCTGAAGATTTCTATTTTTAATACCGCATACGTTTGTAACGAAAGTAACGAGAGTAACGAGTAACGATATTTTAGTAACGAGTACTCGACCCAAAAGTAACGTAAACATGCGGGTACTGATTTTGTCGTTACTTTTACAGCCCTAATAATTAATAACATTTTTGGAAAAATTGGTGGAAGCCGAACTACTAGAATACAAAATTTAAGTTGACGAATTTTCGTTGTATGTCGGTAGTAACACATACATACAAAAACTCCTTCCTCTCTACCAAGTTTCATAATTCTAGGACAGCTGTATTTACTCCACTAAAAAAAAAAACAATTGAAAAAGAAAATTTAAATTTTTATTTTTTTCTCTTTGTAAAAAATCCACTGTAAACTATATCCATCAAGATTAGAATTCAGACCAAGGTGAATAATTCTAACCACGAGAGACGTGTTCAACAAATAGAAACCAAACTATGGCCAGATTCACATCAGCACGTATTTTGCTTAAATTAGTGTGTAGCAGTGTAAAACCAAGTGACGAAAATTTATATCTATTTTCACATACCCTACTCGTAGCCAGCACTACCAATTTACTTCAGTTGATGAAGTTCAACTTCTATTTTCCAAAATTTTTTATATACTTCCTACTTCGCACCATCACCAAGTTATTGAAATCTACTTCATTTTAAAAATCTTTATTTCAACTTACTTCAATTTTACACTAATAGGTCAAATCTACTTCTTTTTCACTTTCTTACTCAAACACAATTTTAATACAAAAATGTTTTTAAAAAGCATAGAAATTCCAAGTACTTTTGTGTTCACAAATCTTGTGAAAAGTTCGCTTTAGTGTCTGATTATCGAATGGGTTTCTTTTTTTTAATTCTTGATTAACCTTTTTCTATTTTGGTTGAAAACCTTTGGTCTTTTTATTTGTCCATTAACTATAATCATTTTATTGTTCTTCTTTATAAAAAAAGAATAAATAAAGTACCTTTACTAAACAAAGCTAAAAATTGTTATAAGCAATGAGGCTAAATCAACATGTAGAAATGAAGTAGGTATGTTTTTTTTTATTGAAATATGAAGTCTGAAAAAAAAATTTGTATGTATGTAACTTCGTAAGACCCTAGATACGTTTACAAATAAGTTAAAATTATCTTTTGGTTAATTAACTGTAAAATCTTGTATGGGAAATGATTTACACAATTTAAATACAAGTTAAACTTATGAAAGGATTTTGTTGCGTTAAATTAACCATACTGGTTAAACTTATCCAAACGTCACTGTGACTCTCAAGGTAAGACCGCACTCGATGGAACTGCATTTCTGAAGAACTGCACTGCAATTGAACTTCCAAATATTTTTTGCGGCAACGAAACTTTATTTTTGCGTTGTATGATTTTCAATTATCACTATAATAATGCTCAAGAGTAGGTAGTATGTTTATTCATTGAATATTGAACAAATTTTAATTTGCAACTTTGTACTTTATTTAGTGCCTTTATAATATTATTTGTTGAGGAACGCAGCTACTATTTATTTTGTTATTTTCTTTAAATTAATTTATTTTTGTTAAATTCGTTCAATTAATAATTTATTTTTCATTTAACTTCTTAAATATTACAAACTATACATTTTTTCTTGAAATTGCCAAATATTTTCTGTACTACCCTATGGTTCTGATAAATTTCCCATATCGTTTTTTTTGTTAATATGTTAAGATGTAAAAGATCAAATTATGTTTTTCTCATCGTCGCATACACACTTGCTGGAACCGTTGGTCAACAAGATAACAATTTACTGCAATTGTTAATGCAAATCATTAGACCTTGGTAACGTGTGCAAATTCTGGTTTGGGCAAGTGGTGTATGCTTCGATGGAAGGTAATTACAATTAGCAAAGCGATGGATCTTTCTCTTTTCATAGCAACCACCAACGCAGACGGTCGAACCATAGGGTTAGTTTGCCTTGCTTAAAGAATGAAGTTGTTCTCAATAAAAATTAATTGCTTGATGTTGTTAGAGTTTTTTTTATTTGAACCTTTCCTTGTTGGTCCTTCGCAGCCTTGTATATTTTTAATCGGTTTTTTCGTTTTCTTTTCTGGTTGGTGGTTTGCTAAAATTTTGGATTCCTGCACAGATAAGTATCAAGCACAAATCTGAATTTTGTCTGCTGGTCCCTCTTGTTGTTGTCTATGGATGCTTTTTTTTTGGGCTCTCGATTTGCTGCTGCTGTTAGTTTGTTGGTGCTTACAATTAGTTATTGGTGGAATTCAATTTAAACTTTATTTTGTGAAAACTGCATAATGTCGGAATTAGACTTTCTGAACAATTTTGAAATCTCGTTATCGGTAATTGAAAAACGGTGATATAATGGAACCTTTGAAGCAAGCCCGCGGTCATTATAAAGGCTCAATTACAGGGTTTTTACTTTCGCACAAAGCATTCCCGACGGTGTCCATGTCATGGAGTTGGAAGTGTGGTTAGAAAGGTTAGAGAAGGCATGGAATAACATTTGCGAAAGTCAAACTGCTCTTTTTGAATATCATGCCGAGGTAGGATATCTAGATCCCGAGTCCGAGTTATATTACGGCAAAATGTGTTCTTTTGCAAAGAATAAAATCTTTAGCTCCTATTCGCGATGTAGATCAAGACACTTCGCCTAAAGATCTAGTTTCTTCACAGACCGAACTTCTGAGTAAATTAGGGCAGGCAGGCTTCCTCGAACATAACGAATAAATCTGATGTTACTTCAGCCTATACACATTACTCCCTTTTCTGGTGATTACCGAGAATGGCCAATACGAAACTTTCCGGTGCTCAAAAATTTCGGTACTTGAAATCAATCCTACGTGAAGATGCTTACAATCTTTTGAACGGTATTAGTGCTTCAGATTCGAATTATCACCTGGCATGGGAGAAGTTAGAACGCCGGTTTGATAAGGCATTTTACATAATAAATGCGCTAATTGAACAATGTCTAAAATTGCAAAACGTCGGTTTGGAAGATTGTGCGCACTTACGTAGGCTTGTGGAAAAGCCGAATGAGGTTATTTGTGGGCTAGAAGCGGTTAAAGGTGAAGGTAGGGATCCGTGGCTTGTTTATTTATTAATAAACAAAACAGACTCTGGAACTCGAAAAGCTTGAGCTTTAGAAAGCAAAATGTCAGAGGAATGTACCATCAAGGACCCTTTTGAATTTTTAGAAGAATGGTCTAGTGCCTTAGAAGCTAGTGATCTGAAAACCACGCGTTTATCAAAGAATTCTCGTGCGTCAAATCCCACGAACGTAAAAAGTTAAACCGTAGTAAATACCACATGTCCAAAATGTAAAGTGAACATTATCTGCCGCAGTGCCCAGACTTCGTTTCAATGTCAATTAGTTCACGTCGCAGCTTTGTAAGAGATCAGCGGTTATGTTATAATTGCCTCGGTACTAAGCACTCATCGAGGCGATGTCGAGTTAAGGCACGTTGCTCGTTTTGTAATACTCGTCATCAATGCTTAGTACACTTAGATAACATTAATTCATCGTCTGGTCTCACTTGTTCTTTAAATGTTGCTGACACTAGTACTACTAGTCCGCCCAGAATAGCTGACAATAACCAAAGCTTAACGCCGGCGTCGGTCTTGAGCACCCATATGAAAAATGCCTCTTGTTCCTCGGTTATTCTATCTACAGCTGTTGTAAAAGTGTGTGATGCCGTTGGGAAGACTCATTTCGTGCTCGTTCTACTGGATAGTGGTTCTCAGGTTTCCTTCGTGACTGATAGCTTGGTAAAAAGGCTTGGCCTTTGTCGTTCCCATGCTCGTTGGGCCATATCAAGAATTTCGTCGATTGAAGCTGGTGTAACTGAAGGGTAAATCTCTTATTTCTTCGCATTCTTTGGAAGTTAAGGCCTATATTCTAAATAAAATAACCCCCCAAACTCCATCTACTTCATTTGATGAAAGTAATTTCACTTTTCTCGATGACCTTCTGTTAGCTGACGTAGGATTCAAAAATCCAGGTCCGGTTGATGTGCTTTTAGGTGCGGACAAGTCTTGGATTATTCTGCTAGTTGGTCATCGTTAAGATGAAGAAGGAAAGGTTGTTGCTCATGAGACAGAATTTGGATGGGTTTTTACAGGTTGTATGCCAAATACATCCATAGTTGCGTTGCAGACAGGTTTTGACGTTCATGCCATTTTGAAGTCTTTTTGGGAGATTGAAGAGGTTCCGCATATATTCTCGTTGATAGTAGGTGAAGA
The DNA here is from genome assembly GCA_946251815.1 of Dasysyrphus albostriatus. Taxonomy (NCBI): domain Eukaryota; kingdom Metazoa; phylum Arthropoda; class Insecta; order Diptera; family Syrphidae; genus Dasysyrphus; species Dasysyrphus albostriatus. The sequence continues at coordinate 129,828,524 of OX276335.1, read as the reverse complement.
TGAAGTAGTCGAAAACTTTACTAAAACCTTTAGTCGTACATCAGATAATAAGTACATGGTCAAACTTCCGTTTCGTCAAAACAGTGTTAAGTTTGCTAATACCATCTCTGGAGCGTTGTCTCGATTGCTTGCGATGGAACATCGTTTTTCACGTGATGAAGGCTTAAAAATAGAGTATTGCAGGTTTATGCAAACTTATTTGGATTTCAAGCCTACTTCGGGAAGTGTTTTTTTATCAACCCCATCACGCAGTAATCACGAAAATTCTCGTTGTCTTCGATGGATCTCATAAGGATACCAAAAATTGTAGCCTCAATGAAATGCTTCATGTAGGAACACCTCTCCAATGAAATTTGGTAAATGTTTGCATACGGTTTCGTGTTCATCGCTTCGTTTTCTGTGCTGACATCGTCAAAATATTTCGGCAAAATTGGGTGCATCCGAAAGATCGTGATTTTCAGCGGATTATATGGAGAGAATCTTCTGATAGTCCAGTTTCAAATTTTTTTTTTTTTTTTTTTTTTTTTTTTTTTTTTTTTTTATAATTCATTTTTATTTTTCAATTTTCTTAAAACTATCTTAAAGCTAGACAAAAATTCATAAAAACTAGCCTACTTATCAATATTTTAAAACTAACTTACTGGCCCCAGTCGGGCGCTCTAAGTTAAACTATAATAACTTAATGCTAATGCCTTTCGGCCTAAGAACTATCTTAATACTAAATCCAGGTCGGTTTTATTTTTTACCGAGAAGAATTTCACAAAAAACTCGGTATCATTGTCTTTATTTTTTGGTTTTATATAAAACTTACAAACTACATAAAACTAAATTAAAGCTAATTAAAACTACTTAAGACTTATTACAACTAATTATAAACTAATTACAACCTACTTATAAGCTACTTACAGACTACTTACAAACTAGAACAGCCACAGCCAGCATTTTCCGGTTTTATAATTTTTTTGTATTTTTGTGGATTTTATATTTGTTTTTTTTTTTTTTTTTTTTTTTTTTTTGGTGCCACCCTGACTGTCCCTACTTAAAACTAACTACCTAAACCTATGTAAGTCGGCCATACCTAAGAAAATAGCAAGGTCAACTATTAAATGTCTGAAGGAACTTCATCTTCGTTTTTCAACCACCAGAACTGGTTCTCCTGCTTTACCCTATCTCTTCGGTCCCTTTCGGACACAGTCCTACTGAGTGCTCAGCTCCGTCTTGTGCGAGGACGTCTCGACTGTAAAGGAGCCGCCGATCTACAGTTCTACGGCTGACGTGGTAGATTAGCGGAACCGCCGCTCTATCCTGGATCAACCCTCGGCTGTCTAGGTGGAAGAATGCATCGGGCGGAATAAAGCCGCTTAGACGCACACTCTCGTAGTATTTTTTGTCTACTGTGACATATGGTACCTCTCCAGCTCCTTATTTGTCGATGAAAGTTTTCCGCCAAATAGAGATTGACTACAAACACCAGTTCCCTTTAGCGTGTCATGCTGTTTTGCATGATATGTATGTAAATGACCTTATGACAGGGGCTGATTTGTTGTTGGAGACAATGGAGCTTAAAGATCAGATAATCAAAATGTTGTCTTGTGGAGGTCTTGAGCTCAGCAAGTGGAGCCCTAATTGTTGAGAGATTTACGTGAAATCAATTGTAAGGAGGCTATTCCACTCGATTTGGATAGTTCGTTGGAGTGCACAAAGGTTCTCGATTTGGTTTGGAACCCGTATCATGACACCTTTATCTACAAATTTAGTTTACCTGAACAATTTCTGCCTACCAAACGGCAACTACTTTCAGAAGTTGCAAGTATTTTTAATCCCTTGGGATTTTTGGCTCCTTCCACTATTTTGTTAAAGATATTGTTTCAGCGCTGTGGATCTCAAACACGAAATTAGGTTGGGATAATCCTCTGCCTTTTGAGATAGCAGAAAAATGGAAGCTGTATCGGGAAAATTTGACCTATTTTGAAAACTTTAGGATTTCTCGAAGGTTCACCCAAAATTCTAGAAGCTTTGAGTTAATAGGATTCTCGGATGCTTCGGAAAAGGGTTAGTGCGGTAGCTTACTGTCGTAGTTGTTCAGATGATGGTGCTATTGTGGTTCAGTTAGTCGCAGCCAAAACTCGCGTTGCTCCTGTAAAACAATTGTCCATTCCACGCCTTGAGCTCTGTGGAGCCCTTCTCTTGTGTAGCTTAGTTGAGCTCATTCGGTCATCGTTGGATATAAAACCAGTTCGAGTTTCTGCATTTTGTGACTCCCAAATTGTTTTGTCCTGGCTCTCCTCTCCTCCAAGAAGATGGAAAACTTTCGTTGTAAATCGTACATCCGAAATATTGTCCTCCTAGCCTCTTTCGTCTTGGAATCATGTCTGTTCTGTCCATTCTGGGGTCGGGGTCTTGTATCTAAGGAATTATTGGAATTTAAGATGTGGTGGAGTAGTCTAGAATGGTTGTCTGAGGACTTTGAGAAGTGGCCAACTAATGATGAAATTTTGATAGATGAGATTCCTGAGGAGAAAAAGAAAGGCGTTGCAGTTCACGTTTCCGTAACGGTGGAGCATTTTCACGAAAACCTTTCGCTGAAAACATCTGGTTGGAGGAAACTCGTGAGAATAGTTGGTTATGTTCGTCCCTTCATATATTTTTGTCGTTTGCCTAAAGGGGCTTAAAGGTATGGATATATTTCGCTTTTAAAGCGTTGTGTTTTCAAGGTGTCTAAGTTATTTTCACGATTGTATTACGTGCTTTCGCCAGCAAAAATCTACGTTGACGCAGCTAATGGGAAATTTGCAACCGTCTCATGTTAATCCATCCTTTGCTTACGCTTACAAAGGATGTTGGGTTATTTTCCCGTGGGTACCGAAAAACGCGTGCTCATAGAAGTGTGAGATTCTTACTACACTTAAATCACCTCCACTTCCCGATTGCAAATAAGTTGAAACTTATCTAGCAATTTATTTTTAACGAAGTTAAGTAACGTGTTGCAGGTTACTTTCCGGTGAAAGTTCCTGCTTAATCCACGATTTTAAAGCGGTTTTCTGTTCACCGCACCAAGTCGGAAGGTTTTGTTCTTCGCAGAAGGCGTACTAAATTCGACTCGTCAAGAATGTCAATAATCGTTGAATTAGCTTGTTCTAATAGTCGATTTCTATGTTTTCGCGCGAAACTTTTTATTTCGTCTCAGACCGTAGGAATCCCGAGATCCCTGTGAAGATCTTCGTTTCTTATATACCATGCAGCATTTACAAATGACCTTAGCAATTTTTTTCAAACGTTTGTAAGTTATTTAAGTTTGTATCGCAGGTACAACCCCACAGTTGTATACCATAAGTCCAAACAGGTTTAAGAACCTGTCGATATAAAATCAATTTATTTTAAATACTAAGCTTTGAATATTTTCCGAGTAACCAGTTCATATCTCTTAATTTACTTTCTAGTATTTCGCATTTCTTTTTCACGTGCAGCTTCCATTTTAATTTCGCGTCTAGAGTTATTCCCAGATACTTTGCCTCATTTGCAAATGGAACACGAGCGGTATTAAGAAAGACGGGTAATATATTTACTTTTGTATACGTAAAGTCCACGCGGACTGACTTTTGTTCATTGAGCGCTATTCGCCATGTTTTAGTCCACTCATTAACATTATTAAGAGCATTTTGTAATTTAATTGTAGCTTCGCTAATCGTTTTGCCTACTGCTAGTATTGCAGTATCTTCAGCAAACGTGGCTACAATAGTATCTTCAGTTTGAGGTATATCGCGTGTAAATAAAAGGTACAGAACTGTACCTAATACACTTCCTTGTGGTACCCCAGCCACTATTTCTTTGAAATCAGAATAGTCATTTCCATGTCTTACACGAAAAAGTCTTTCATTTAGATATCCGTTTAGAATATTGTAAAGTCCTTCAGGCAGAACTTGTCTTAATTTGAATTTGAGGCCTTCGTGCCACACCTTGTCAAACGCCTGTGACACGCCCAGAAAGACGGTCAAACAGATTTTCTTTTCTTCAAGAGCTCTCTCAATAACGTCAGTAATTCTATGCACTTGATCAATTGTCGAATGCTTGCTTATAAATCCGAACCGATGTTCAGGTATTAATTGTTTCTCTTCTATTATCGGTTGCAGGCGCAGGAGTAGTATTCTTTCAAAAACTTTTGATATAATAGAAAGAAGCGAAATCGGCCTGTAAGACTTCTTTCCGTGAGATGGTTTGCCAGGTTTCAAAACCATTATGACTTCCGCAACTTTCCATTGGCTCGGAACATATTCTAACCTTAGAGGGGCATTGATTATGTAAAGGAGATTAATAAACCCTTTACGAGGGAGCATTTTTAAAATATATGCCGTTATTAAGTCATATCCTGGAGCTTTGTTGGACTTAAGCTTCTAAATTTCTATTTTTAATTTGGCAAGTGTAGCATTTCTCGTTATGTAGCTTCCATTTGAGGTAAAATTCATATTAATATTTTTGTTGAGTTCTTGCCCATCGAACGGCTTAAATGTTTCCTCTAAGCAATCGGCGAATACCGTCGCTTTTTCTTTGTCACTTTTAGCCCATTCATTTCGGCTTTTCTTAATCGGGGGCACTGGAAGCTGTGTGTTTTTCGTTGTTTTTATAGCTTTCCAAAGTGGATAGCAGTTGGATTCTTTCCCCGCTGTCAAGCCTTCAAGGTAATTTTCAACTGCAAGTGTTTTGAAATCTGTTTTCGTCCTTTTTAGCATATTACTCAAGCGATTTAAATGAGCTCTTTCACTAAATCTTTTATTTCTTGCGGATATTTTATATCTTTATTGCGAGGCATTAGCCTTCGATAAGTTGTGTTATCCCAAGCTGCTTTTTGTGTTATATTAACAAAGGTATCTACTGCGTCTTCAAGCTCAAGAGGCGTTTGTAATAATACCCTTAACTCAACGTTGTCCTGAATATCTTTTTTTAAATACATCCCAGTTGGTTTTACTGTTTGTTAACCTGGGTGGTTTTTTAATTTTAACAAGGCTTTCGCTCATAGTGAGTACAACGGCAGAATGATCTGAGAAGAGGTCATAGCCCTCTGAAATTTCTATACGGTTAGGGGGTATTCCTTTTACCATTAATAAATCGATTTGGTCAGGTATTTTCGACGGATCAGTTGGCCAGTAAGTTGGCTTGCCAGTCGAATGAAAGTCACAATTATCTTCCATTCCTGCTTCATATAGCATGCGACCCTTTTGAGATATGCATCGGAGGCCCAGAAGGTATGCTTTGCATTAAAGTCACCACCAACAATTAAATTTGGGCTTAGTGACTTTATCAATGTCGTGAATTCACTCTTATCAATTTTGAAACGCTGAGGGCAAAATATGGAAGAGACATTGAGAGGAATATTTTTAGTTTTAACCTGTACACTACTCAATTGCATTGATTCCGCCTCTACTTTGAGGCCTATGGAGTGTTCAATGCATTCTTTTATATACAATGATGATCCACCTCTTGCTTTGTTTGACGGATCAATAGCGTGGTAGTCATGAAACCTGTGGATTTTAAGATTTGATTCATTTTTGGCATGCGTTTCAAACATATGTCAATATCATTTTCTCGCATATACATCTCCAATTCTTCAAGTTTTTGCCATAATCCGTTGGCACTCCACGTAAGAATTTTAAGCTTTTCCATCATATATTTTTTAAAAGAGGTTTGGGTCGAAAACAATTTTCGAGCTCACTTAGCCTATCAAAGATAAGTTTATTTGTTTCAGATTGTTCTCCAAGTTTTGACAAAATTATTGAAAAGACTTTCGAAACCGGGTCTGTTTCAGTGTCGTTATTTACGGGTATATTTTTTGCCGCTATTTGGGCATATGTTTCGGCATTTCCTTGCTTCGATATTTTCTCTGAAGGTACTGACACTGTTTTCTTTTCCTTGCGGATACTAGGTTTTGGACCTTTCATAGATTTGGCACTCTTGGGAATTGCGGTTTCTAATTTCCTTGGTGGGTTTCTTTGTGTTGGGGCAGATTTTGATCGTCGCTTTTGTAATTCTTTAGCTACTTCACAGCCTCTATAACTTGCTGGGTGATTTCCATTAAATTAATGCACGTCGGTGGACTTTCACTTTTTCCGTTGCAGTCAACGGTTAGATGTTTTCCAGCGCATTTTACACACTCTGGCTCTTTTTTGATCCTAACTACGAAGTGTAGAATTGTTTTAATTTTATAAATTTCATCTAATTTTTCAGTCTTATCGAATGACAGTATAAATAGTGGGAGACCACGTTGTACCACTATCGCTTCACCCTTTTTTTTCTGTTTCTCTCTTTTGACAATGTTTGTCGCATATAAGATTTTGAGGTTGTGCTCTTTCACTAATAATATCGTCTTTTAAACATGATGCGTGTAGATATCTTGCCACAACACGTAGAGGTCTTTCCGACTTATTTTCATAGGTATATCATTCTACTTTTTTCTTCGTTTAGTTTTCATGACAGAAGACGATAACTTTCGGTGTCTTTCACACAAACTTTGCATTTGTTGTTATTAAGTGAAATAATTTTAAAAGCCGATGGTAATAATGCCTTTAATATGGTTTGCAACTTGTTATACTCCGCAATACCGATAACATTTATCGGTGGTGGGGGCTGTTCTTGAACAGGTTTTTCTTTTACTGTCGCATGTTTTGGTGAAACTCTTATTTGAAAAGGAGAGGCTGCTTCAGGTGAAGAGCCAGCTTTACGCTTTTTACTCAATCTTTTCTTTGAGGACTTCTCCGTTTCACGTGCTAGCTCTTCTTCGTCCGTTTCATATCTACAATTATTGACCTGTGGGAAGCTAGGCTTTGAGTTTATTGGAGGAATTTCGCTTTTCAATATCTCATTTTCTTTTCGAAGAAGATCGACTTCTTTCTTTTGTTTTTGTCGAAGTTCGTTATTATCATTTTCAAGATATTTTGTTTTATCTCAGTCTATTTTGGTGCGCGCAGGCGTGACGGGTGAACTCTTTTGCCCGAATTTTGATGGTTTTGCATTAGATTTAGATGGTGGTGATCGAGATACCCTTACACTTTTTAGGAAGGGATTTATTAAATGCAATAATTGGCTCTCCCCAGAATCCATAGAGCTGCCCTCCGAAGAGGGTGGATTTTCCGGTGAACCTGGACTGCCACCTAGGGTACTATATCTTAATGTTTTGCTCATTGCATTGTTATGTATAAGTTAACACGATCGCCTAACATCCGCCGAGCCACACATCGTCGTCATCAATAACGAACCATGCTGACACAGCTGATTCTATAAACGAGACAGACTGGTGTCAAGAACCGACGACGACGAGAAGGATGAAATGCGATATCTGGCACGAGCTGCAAGGTATCCAAAGCATTGCATGTTTGAGGGTTTTAGATATTAAGTTTGTAATAAGTTAGGCAGTCTTTTACAAGTCTCAATAAAGGAATAATAATAAAAATGAATTCAAACGAATCTCATTACTGGCGCCCAACTTGAAAGAACTTTTGGAATACTAAACAATATCAACCGGAATCAACCAACTGAAAAAAAAAAAATCATCATTCATCGGTTACGAGCATTAAGAATTATTTTCTTTTATGTAAAAATGTAAGAATTTTTCTATACTTTGAATATTTTTATTTGTAAAGCTTGCAAGTGTTATTTTTTTGTTGTTTGTGAGTTTTTTTTGATATTGAAATTAATTAAACTGCATATAAATATTATCTACCGTTAATGAGTGAACCTGAGAATATTGAAACACTATTAGAAAAGTTTAATTACCTACAAATAGGAAAAAAAATAGAAACAAAAATGAATGCTACAGATTTAAAAGTGTTAGTAGAATCCGCAGTCAGTGGTGCCCTTGAAGCACAAAAATTGGATTTTGAACGAAAGTTAAGTGATGCAGTGAAAAATTTAACAGTGACACAAAATAAACCTGAAGTTGAAATTTTTAAAGAAATTGAAATTGTGGAAGGTCATAGGTGTGAAGAGTGTCTCGACATAGTTAAATCTCTCCCGGAATTTGAGGGCAAACAGGGCACTTATGTCTCTTGGCGTCAAGCGGTTCACTCTGCCTACAAAGTTTTCGAAAAATACGATGGTAGTTCTAGACATTACCAGGCAGTTGGAATAATAAGAAATAAAATAAGAGGCCCAGCCGATGCTGTTCTGGCTTCATTCAATACAGTTTTAAATTTTAAAGCTATCATAGCTAGGTTAGACTTTACGTACGCCGATGTACGTCCAATTTATTTAATTGAGCAAGAGCTCAGTACATTGCGGCAAGGAAACCTTACCGTTCTAGAATATTATGACGAGATTGAAAAAAAACTTACCCTCCTTACAAACAAAGCCAATATGTCATATGACAGTGCATTAGCCATTGCATTTAACGAAAAGTACAGAAGAGACGCCCTTAGAGTTTTTATATCTGGGTTAAAAAAACCATTAAGTGATGTATTGTTTTCGGCGCGTCCGTCTGATATGCCTACTGCTTTGGCTTTAGCTCAAGAAGTTGAAGCAAACAATGAAAGGTATCTGTTTGCGGCAAGTTATGCGAAAAATTCTGAAGAAAAATCTCTAAGGTCCGAGATCAAACGATCGCCGAACCGTTACCAAAACAATAATAATAGTAATAACTTCAATTATAACAGCCAAATTAATAAGCAAGGCAAAAATCCCTATTTTAACAAAAGGCAAAGTTATGAAAATGACAAACAATTGGAACTTAACAGTTCTAAAGTCCCCAGCAGTCGTGAAAAAATGGATGTCGATCCGACATCATCACGTTTACGCCAATTTAATAGCTATCAACACCAAAATAGTAACGATACCTATGATCAAGGGCAAGAACAAAGGAATAAAAGACCAAGTAGCTTTCAAAGACAATCGGGACAGCGTCGCCAAAGAGTAAATTATTTGCAGGAAAATCCTCCTCGGAATAATGAAGGTGACTATGAAGCCACAGCTGCGTTGCAGGTAGATGAAGTGGAAGCTGAGGTACATGATTTTGACTATGTTAATTTTTTAGGGGAAGCTCCCAACTACCGTTTATTCAAAAAACAGTAGGAGGGAGGTTAGTAAAGTTTTTAATTGACACAGGTGCCTCGAAAAATTACATCAGGCCATTACAAGAGATAAAAGGCTTAGTGCCAGTAGACGCATCTTTTTTAGTAAAATCAATTCATGGTTTTAACAATATTGAACTCAAATGTTTTATAAATATTTTTGGGAGAAATAGCACTTTTTTTATTTTACCCAATCTGTCAACTTTTGACGGAATTATTGGTCTTGACCTGTTAACACAAGTTAACGCCACAATTTGCTTAAAAGAAAATTCAATTCGCTTCGATTCAGGGTTAGAAACTATTCTCTTCCATAAATGTGACAATGTGAACTTTACGAAAGTAGAGGACATTAAGGTTCCATCATCCGTAAGCGTAGATTTTAGAAATATGATACGTAATAGAATAAAAACATTTGCAGATTCAAATGAATCTTTGCCGTATAACACTAACATCGTTGCCACAATTCGTACAGTAAGTGAAGACCCCATTTACTCAAAATTTTACCCATATCCTATGGGTGTGACAGATTTCGTAAATAATGAAATTAAGGATCTTCTAAAGAATGGCATTGTTAGACCGTCAAGGTCACCTTACAATAATCCCATTTGGGTAGTTGATAAAAAGGGAACAGATGAGTTGGGCAATAAAAAGAAACGTTTAGTAATGGACTTTCGAAAGCTCAACCAAAAAACCATAGACGATAAATATCCTATCCCAAATATTACAACGATTTTGTCAAATTTAGGCAAAGCACGATTTTTTACAACTCTAGACTTAAAATCAGGGTTTCACCAAATTGAATTAGCGGAAAGGGATCGGGAAAAAACTGCTTTTTCCGTTAACGGTGGAAAATACGAATTTTGTCGCCTTCCGTTTGGGTTGAAAAACGCCCCCAGTATTTTCCAACGGGCTATAGATGACGTCCTTCGTGAACAAATTGGAAAAAATTGCTATGTTTACGTCGATGACGTAATTGTTTTCTCAGAAACTGAGAATGAACATGTCAAAGATATTGATTCGGTTTTAAAAAAATTGTATGAAGCGAACATGAGGGTTTCGCGAGAAAAATCAAATTTTTTTAAGACGGATGTAGAGTACCTAGGCTTTATAGTGTCGAGGGATGGTATAAAAACTTGCCCTGCTAAAGTGGAGGCGATTAAAAATTATTCACAACCTTCTACACTCTTTGGAATAAGATCCTTTCTAGGTCTAGCTAGTTATTATAGATGCTTTATTAAAGATTTTGCATCAATAGCTAAACCACTTACTAATTTATTAAAGGGTGAGAATGGCAAAATAAGTGGTAATCAATCAAAAAAAATTAAAATAGAATTAAAAGAAAAAGAACTCCAAGCATTCAATAAACTAAAAGAAATTTTGGCGTCAGAAGACGTCACATTGTTATATCCAGACTACACGAAGCCTTTCGATCTTACGACGGACGCTTCATCACATGGTCTTGGAGCTGTTTTATCACAAAACGGAAAGCCTATAACAATGATTTCAAGAACACTCAAAGGTAAAGAGTTGCAATTTGCAACAAATGAAAGAGAACTGTTGGCCATTGTGTGGTCATTAAAGAATCTACGTAACTATCTCTATGGAGTGAAAACTCTAAATATTTTTACAGATCACCAACCTCTTTCATTTTCAGTTTCGGATAAAAATACAAATGCAAAAATTAAGCGCTGGAAAGCTTATGTAGACGAGCATAATGCTCAAATATTTTACAAGCCAGGAAAGGAGAATTATGTCGCTGATGCACTTTCGCGACAAAATATTCATGCACTGGAGAATGAGGCATCTTCTGATGCCGCTACAATTCACAGCGAGTTATCCTTGACTTATGTAATCGAAACAACAGATAAACCTTTAAACTGCTTCAGAAATCAAATAGTTATAGAGGAAGACCCAATTGCTTCAACTCGTACATTTATAATATTTGGTAAAAAATCTAGACATTTCATTAATTTTTCAGACAGGAATACATTGATAAACACTTTAAAAAATGTGATTAAAATAGATGTCGTCAACGTAATTCATTGTGACCTGCCAGTTCTAGCTTTTGTCCAACACAATTTAGTCGAGTTATTTCCATCAACTAAGTTTTGGCATACGAATAAATTTGTGTTAGATATATTCGACCCGAATGAACAAAAAGAAATTTTAATTACTGAACACAACCGAGCACATAGAGCGGCTCAGGAAAACGTTAAGCAAATCCTATGTGACTATTTCTTTCCAAAAATGACGAAACAGGCAAACGAGATTGTGGCCAACTGTAAAATATGTTCAAAGTCGAAGTACGATCGGCATCCAAAAAAACAATTGATTGGCGAGACACCAGTTCCCTCGTATGCTGGAGAAATGCTTCACATTGACATATTCTCCACGGATAAAAAATATTTTTTAACTTGCATTGACAAGTTTTCCAAATTTACGGTTGTGATGCCAATACCATCGCGTACAATAATAGACGTAAAAGTTCCAATCCTGGAGATAATGAACATCTTCCCAAATACCAAACAAATCTTTTGTGACAATGAGGCTTCTTTAAAATCCGAGACAATTAGGTCAATTTTGCTCAATCATTTTAATGTTGACATAGTAAATGCTCCACCCTTACACAGTACATCCAACGGTCAGGTAGAAAGATTTCACAGCACTCTATTAGAAATTGCAAGATGTCTAAAACTTGACAGAAAAGTCGAAGAAACAGTCGAATTGATACTATTAGCAACAGTAGAATACAATAGGACCGTTCATTCTGTTACAAACCAAAGACCAATTGATGTAATACACTCCTCCCCGACAGATTTTAGAGAAAAAATTAAAAATAAAGTTCAAAAGGCCCAAGAATTACAGTTGCTAAGGGAAAATGAAACAAGGCAGAACAGAATTTTCAGAGTAGGAGAAAAGGTATTAGTAAAAACAAATAGACGATTAGGTAATAAGCTAACTCCATTATACGTTGAAGAAAAAGTGGAAGCCGATTTAGGAACAACGGTTTTAATTAAAGGGAGGGTGGTCCATAAAGACAATCTAAAATAGAACCTTAATTATTTTCTATTCTTGCAATTAATCTTTCAGGATTCTTCTATTATTTATGATGACAACAGTCGTGGCTAAATTAACAGACTACACCAGCTCTAACTATATTCCAATACTAGACGGGGATGTCATTGTCTGGGAGGGTAACGGATACTTACGCCACACAACAAATTTGACTGCCTTTAAGCAAATAATAAACGAATCAAAAAACATGAGCGAGCTGTTCCCTCCACAGTCTCATATGCGAAAGATTGTGGAAATAGACCTTAAGCACTTAGAAACACTCTTCAAGAGTATAAGTATCCACCATAGAAACGCAAGGAGTTTAAATTTCTTAGGCACAGGTTTGAAAATTGTGGCTGGCACCCCTGACTTCGACGACTTCGAAAAAATTAAATTTAATCAAGCCCAATTGATCGATTCCAACAATAGACAATCTGTAATAAACACAAAATCTCAGGAGCAAATTAATAGATTAACAGACACCGTAAATAATATTCTGGCTTATTCAAAAAAATCAGAAATCGACACTGTCCATGTTTATGAAATCTTGTTAGCAAGAAATAGAATGCTCATTTCAGAAATTCAAAATTTAATGTTCTCTATAACACTTGCAAAGCTCAGGGTCATAAACCCAGTAATTTTAGATGATGATGACTTAAAAGTCATAATAAATGAACAATTTTTTAATGTTAGTGTTACAGAACTTATGGAAGTTGCAAATGTAAAGATTCTGCAAAATGATTATATTTTACATTTCATAATTAATTATCCTAGACCTAAGTTAGTTTGTAAGAAAGTAATAATCTACCCTGTTGCTCATAACGGCAATATTTTATTCTTCAATGGAGATGATGTGGTGGCGGAATGTGGAAGACAAGTGCTAGCTGTTGAGGACTGCAACGTAGCAACAACGTTAACATTTTGCAAGGAATTACCGACCAAGACATGTGCTCAACAATTACACTCTGGAGGCATGGCTCATTGCAACACACAGCCGGACCATCGGGAATCCGTGTTGGTTATTGATGATGGCATAGTTATAATAAACAACAGAAATGCCAGAATAAGGGAGAATGATTTTGAGACGGACATCAACGGGACGTATTTGCTGACTTTTGATGATGCTGTGTGGATCAATGGGTCCAAGTTTATCAATCGAAATAATGTCCAGAAAAAGCAACCCGGTAGTGCAACATCTTCGCTCCTTAATATCACCGGTCATAGAGTGATATTGAGCCTACCATACCTTCACAGAATGAACATGGACAATTTGCATTACATTGGTGAGATGGAGACAAAATTGACGACCCATCCACTTATAGCTTGCCTCACGACACTTGCACTCATTACAGTTTTTTATACCATCATTAAACTAAAGCAATGCCAGAAGAAGCAGCGCCAAAATGTCGACCTTCAAAAAGTCATCAAAGCTCTCAAGAAGCCCGAGGACGGCCTTCATCTAAGTGAGGGAGGAGTTAACACGATCGCCTAACATCCGCCGAGCCACACATCGTCGTCATCAATAACGAACCATGCTGACACAGCTGATTCTATAAACGAGACAGACTGGTGTCAAGAACCGACGACGACGAGAAGGATGAAATGCGATATCTGGCACGAGCTGCAAGGTATCCAAAGCATTGCATGTTTGAGGGTTTTAGATATTAAGTTTGTAATAAGCTAGGCAGTCTTTTACAAGTCTCAATAAAGGAATAATAATAAAAATGAATTCAAACGAATCTCATTACTTATACATCAATCTCAGTATACGGAGTTTGGATTTTAGTCGCCTCTTGCGACAGGCATGCCTACCTCGGGTATATTCTTTCCCCTCACCCTCAAGTGGCTTACAAAGGATGTGACGACGCTGGTCCCATAATTTATATATTTATTTATTTCGAATCTTTAAGTTTAACTTTTTAAGACTGACATCTAAACAAAAATATATATCTTAACTTAATTTAAAAATAAATAATAATAATCATGATATAGAAACAAAAATATCTTAAATTGTAATTAACTTTAATTAATTTGTTCTTTTTAAAAGCTCAGAAACTGATTTTTTAAACATAATTCTATTCGCTTGCAAGTCTAATTGATCATAAAATGTTGAAAACTGAACAGGAATGGGATACAGGTTCACTTTTACCATAGTTAGTCCCGTGAAAAGGAACGTGAAAAAAGTTACTTGCCTTGCCGTTCTTTCTTTAAGGGTACAAAGTTTCTATAGGATTCTTCCAAAATAGACTTCAACAGAATGAAAAATGAAGATAAACTTTTAGACATAAATATCTCATCCCAGTTCAGTTGCAAGAAATAGGAGTTAATTGCCTCATAGTTGGATTTTTCAAAGTTATAACCCATAGAAGACGGGTCACCAAACTTCATTGTAGAAAAATTTAAAAATTTAAATTCAGTTTCAAAAGCTATATGATGTATAGAATTTTCAACAAAAGGCGATTAAGAACCTTCAATTAGAACATCAATACCACTGTCAACAATTATCATTATGACAGTAACGATCTCTTCTAAATACATTAAATTCATTACTAAAGATCTCTGAAGAAAAAATTCCATTGTGAAGCCATGTCTCTGTAAGAGCAATAACATCAAATATGCATTCACTAACAGCAGTAATAAAAGTATTGGTTTTCGTCCTCAAACCACCAGTGTTTTGATAATATATTCGTAGAATATCATCATTTGAAGCCAGAACATTAAAGCCAACATCATCAACAGGAACATTTCGATCATCCAAAAAAACATATTGTGAACGCCTCATTTCGGTTAATTTTTTGCTTCGGATTGGGATTCGAAGCGAAGATCCCTCTGGCTCTCTAAGTTTTTTGGCATAAACAAAAAGGGGCTAATCATTACCCCACTAGGCCAAAAAGTGTCTACGTATATATGTTTGGCACATTCCAAAGAAACGCCAATTTTAAAATTGACGAATCTCAAGTTACGATCTGATTCCTTATGTTTTAAAAGCTTAAGGCAATGAATTTCACCTGGATTGAATTCAAGATTTGACAATATATAGTTAACGATGTCATCCGTCGCAGTAAAGGTGCGAAAGCTCCCAACATGAAACCATTTTTGTTTTTTAGCTTCCTTAAGGTCCTTGCATTTAAGCCTAGATCCAACAATAAATCTATTTTCAACCGGAATAAGTCCAGTAGCAGAAGCACCAGTAGGTACAGTAAGAGATTCTGAATTAGCAACAACATCAGCAAGAGGTGCAACAGCGCCAACCGGAATATTTGGATCTGTTTTCTCACTTTCATCGGACCCAGCAGCAATGGCTACAACAATAGCATTATCAGAACCATTAGTATATCCAACAACACTTTTGTCGAACCCAGTAGCAGTCTCATATCCAACAACACTTTTATCGAACCTAGTAGCAATCTCATTAGTAAGAGATTTTTCATCAGACCCAGCCGCAATGGCAAATGCAGCATTATCATTATCACGGGCATTCTCTGTACCAGCAATATTCACCTTAACAACAGCAGCAGCAGTGGCTAATGAATCACCAACGACAACATCATCCAATGCATTAGCATCAGAGACAGAAGTAGCTTCGGTATCAGCATTAAAAGCAGCTTGATCATAAGGAGCAACAATAACTTCATGAGAAGCATCAGTTGCGCGTACAACAACAGCATTAACATCAACATCAACATCTTTAGCAGTGGGTACACCAACAACGACTTCGGAGTTTTTACACTTTTTCTTTGTGACAATTTCGTTTTTATTACTTGCAATATTTGGATATGACGATGATCTGCGAGAGGTACTTGCACTCGGCTTTGACGATTCTTTACCGGAACCAGGGGCAATAGGGGAACCCACTGAGGTAAATGGAGAAAATCGAGGCAAAGAAGACGACGAGTTTGCACTTTTAATTGTTTCTTTGATTTTCGGCTTCGATTTGGAAAGTTCATTGATCCTAGGCTTACGTTGCAAGCGGGTGGTGCCTCGTTTATTACGACTAACGTTTAAATTATCGCAAGATTCATTATGCTTGAATAGCAAACTGAAGTGATCATTAAGCATACCGACACTTTCTTGCAAGAGGGTAAAATTATCATTGACTTTCTTTAGGCACACGTCAAGTTTGAAATCATTGCATTTAGCGCATAATTCTTATTTGTCAAAAGGAAGAAAACCTAAGCTGGTGAAGGGATACATTTCATTGTTAATATGTATGACTACTAAGGCGATTCATTTGGAACTGGTTTCAGACTTGACTCCAGATGCATTTTTGGCAGCTATTATAAAGCTATATAAGTTGGTGCAATCGGAAATGCACAACAAGGAAGTTACTGAAATGTTAAATGCAGAGAGCATCTATTGCATAGACGCATAGCCCTCACTTTGGTGGGCTTGGGAAGCTGGGGTTAAGTTGGTTTAACACCATCTTCGTCGTGTCGTTGGCAATAATATTCTTACCTTACTTTGTTAGCCCAAATCGAAGCCCTTTTAAACTCTAGGCCCCTTTGCGCTCCCTCTGATCTTGATCTTGACCCATTAACACCGTCTCATTTTCTTATAGGTAGACCATACACTGCGATACCTGAACCGAGTTATCTGGAGACACCAATTAATCGATTGGAAAAGTGGGAATTGCTACAAGGTTTCTGGCGAAGGTGACATATTGATTATTTGACTTCGCTACAGCACAGTCCAAAATGGAGTGAAGCTAAGAGAAACTTTCAAGTTGGGGATATGGTTGTCCTCAAAGAACCTAACCTTCCACCATCACAATGGTGCCTAGGTCAAATTACAGACGTTCATACAGGTGAAGATGGACATGTACGAGTGGTAACATTGCGCACCAAAAGTGGAACGTTCATGCGCCCCATACCCAAACTAGCCATTTTGCCATGTTCCTGAATTCCTTCAGCGGGGCCGGCATGTTGAGGAACGCAGCTACTATTTATTTTGTTATTTTCATTAAATTCATTAATTTCTGTTAAATTCATTCAATTAATAATTTATTTTTCATTTAACTTCTTAAATATTACAAACTATAAATTTTTTCTTGAAATTGACAAATATTTTCTGTACTACCCTATGGTTCTGATAAATTTCCTATATCGGTTTTTTTTGTTAATATGTTAAGCTGTAAAAGATCAAATTATGTTTTTCTCATCGTCGCATACACACTTGCTGGAACCGTTGGTCAACAAGATAACAATTTACTGCAATTGTTAATGCAAATAATTAGACCTTGGTGACATGTGCAAATTCTAGTTTTGGCAAGTGTTGTATGCTTCGATGGTAGGTAATTACAATTAGCAAAGCGATGGATCTTTCACTTTTCGTAGCAATCACTAACGCAGACAGTCGAACCATAGGGTTGATTTGCCTTGCTTAACGAATGTAATTGTTCTCAATAAAAATTAATTGTTTGATGTTATTTGAGTTTTTTTTTTATTTGAACCATTACATTATTTGGCTGACTATAGCTTTGAGCGTGACAATGTTTACTAATACAAGCAATATAGAAATATAGTTAAGTTTATTCCATCAATTTGAGACATACACGTTTAGATTAGATTAAAATATATAAATAATGACAATAAATAATAAGTTATAGATAAATAGTAAGAAGATATAATACAAAGAATATAACGGGTGATTTTTTAGCTGGTTTGGTTTTGGCAACGCTGGTTTTGACAGCTGACGTGTGTTTAGTACCTTGTGTCACTGTCAAACAGCTTCAGTTTGGTTTGCAATTTAACCATGGTTCGTCTTACAAATGAACAACGCTTGCATGTGTTTAGTACCTTGTGTCACTGTCAAACAGCTTCAGTTTGGTTTGCAATTTAACCATGGTTCGTCTTACAAATGAACAACGCTTGCAAATTATTGAATTTTACTATCAAAATTCGTGCTCGGTTCGAAATGTTCATCGCGCGCTGCTTCCATTTTATGGTCGGCATTCTCGACCTTCTGAGCAGTCTATTCGGAAGATTGTGACCAAATTTCGCACCAAATTTACTTTGTTGGACATTAAACCACCAACACGTTTACGTACTGTGCGTAGTGAAGAAAATATTGCGGCCGTATCAGCTAGTGTGACAGAAGACCGCGAAATGTCGATTCGGCGCCGTTCCCAGCAGTTAGGCCTTTGTTACAGCACTACGTGGAAAATTTTACGGAAGGATTTGGGCGTAAAGCCTTTTAAGATACAGCTGGTGCAAGAACTAAAGCCAGCCGACCTACCACAACGCCGAATTTTTGGTGAATGGGCTCTTGGAAAGCTGGCCGAGGATCCGCTTTTTTATCGAAAAATTGTGTTCAGCGATGAGGCTCATTTTTGGTTGAATGGGTACGTAAATAAGCATAATTGCCGCATTTGGAGTGAAGATCAGCCAGAAGCATTGCAACAGCTACCAATGCATCCCGAAAAAGCCACTGTTTGGTGCGGTTTATGGGCCGGCGGCATTATTGGGCCATATTTCTTCAAAGATGATGCGAATCGCAGCGTTACTGTCAATGGTGAACGCTACCGAGCGATGATAACAAACTTTTTTTTGCCCGAAATGGAAGTTCTTGACTTGCATGATATGTGGTTTCAGCAAGACGGTGCCACATGCCACACAGCACGCGAAACAATGGCGCAATTGCGAGGCGAGTTTGGTGAACAGTTAATTTCACGTTTCGGGCCGGTCAATTGGCCGCCTAGATCGTGCGATTTGACACCATTAGATTATTTTTTGTGGGGGTATGTCAAGGCTAATGTCTATAGGGACAAGCCCGCTTCGATTGACGCACTGGAAGCCAACATCCATGCATTCATTCGTGAGATACCGGCCGATATGTGTGAAAGAGTATGCCAAAATTGGACTCAGCGGATGGGCTACCTGAGACGCAGCCGCGGTCAACATTTGCATGAAATTATCTTTAAACATTAAATTGCAAAGTTCAAACTATCGATTCAAATAAATATTTCATTCATTTTTTCGAATTTTTTGTGTTTTTTTTTTAAAGTTCTAAACCTCTTAAAAAATCACCCGTTATATTCATATAGATAAACTAATATAATAACAATGTTAACATAAAATTTTTTTTAAAAGTGTCTCTTGAACATTGCATACAAATATCGACCTTATTAATAACAGCAATAGTTTCTCTGTTGCAACGCATTATATGTTCATTTCTACCATAGTTATATCTTAAAAAAGTTTCCCTAAGATGAAAGCCTACGCGTAAGCAATAGCTCGTGGAGCACCAAGGCCTAGTGATTTACAACTCTCAACCATTCCAGGAATGGAAGGGACCTACAATTTTTTGCCGAAACCGAACGGCTAGATAAGAAGCACTTATTAATGACAAGTATACTCTTGGAGGACTCGTCACTTCCTTGCAAGAGGCTGTACCTCGGGAAAATATTTCTGTTTTTAGGTGTTTTTTCCGAGGTACAGCCTCTTGCTAGGTACTGACAAATAATGTTACATTTAATTATATCCTTTACCATCACAAAAAAAAGTACTTCCTTCTGAGCTCTAGCATTTGCATACCAAATAGCAAACATCTCGCATAATAAGGAAGAATAACAAAGTTCCAATTGAGCTTAAAAAACAATATCTTGTGAAACTTTTTGAATTCTTTCAATCCTCAATGAATGGTAACTATAGCAAGGATTCCAAACCACACAACAGTACTCCAGGGTCGACCTAAAAAAGGCCATATAAAGATACTTAAGAGCATATGAATCGGAGAACTTAGAAGAATTTCTTCTTAAAAAACCCAACATTTTGAAGGTATTATTAACTATAAAGTCAATATCACTAGTAAATGTGAGCTGCCGATCCAATATGACTCCCAAATCCTTTTTCTGATTAAATTTTTTTAATGATATATTATTGATACATTAAAAAAAAAAAAAGATTATTATTGCACCAAGATGCTAATTCACATAAATCTTCTTGCAATAACTGACTTGCAGATTGTATAGTTCTGAATACTTTTACGTCAGCAGCATATAATAAATACCTGGAAAACTAAAAGACATAAATAAATAAATTGCAAAACAAAGGACCAATATGACTTCCTTGTGGGACTCCCGAAGTTATTTTTATGTCTTTAGAAACAAATCTAGCTACCTATCTTTATAAATTGCGTCCGATCAATGAGATAAGAACTTATTCATTTCAGAAATATCGAATGGAAGCCAAACTTTGACAATTTATACAATAATACTTTATGGTTAACCCTGTCGAACGCCTTGCGAAAGTCAGTAAAGATTATATCGGTGTGGAAACCACTTTCAAATCCTCTGACAATTGAATCACATAAAAAAGTGAGATTTGTGGCTGTAGATCTGCCTGAAACAAATCCATGCTGCGCATCCAAAATGAGTTGTTTCTTTAGAAAAATGAGTTTATCCAATACAATTTTTCCAAACATTTTAGTAATGACGGAAAATTTACATATTGGACGTAGTTACATACAACGGCGTATACAAGGGGGGGGGGGGTCACGGGGTCATCACCGTATTCCATACACCTGGGCCGTTCCGACCCAAACCCAGTACATGTTGATGTTTCAGTATAGGTTACGTACGAATTACCAGCAAAAAAGGAGATTTAACAAGTGTAAATGTCGGTTTATATCGACTTTTTTGCATGTAAGAATACTTTATTGGTTACTAGTTCATTAAATTTTTAGCTTCGAACTTAGACAAAAAGTCAGCGCCTAAAAAGAAAATCGAGAAAACGATCGACTTTGATCGAATTTTCGATATTTCTTCCCAATATTTAGTACATAGAAAAAAAGTTGATATAAATTGATTTTTAACCTGTCGACATTTTTATTTTTAGTTCGATATTTTTTCTATCGTTAATTCATTCCAACGCAACGTAACTTAAAATACATCGCTCTGCTTGGAATGTTTGAATGAAATCAACAAGAACTCTAATCATACATTCTTGTCTGACTTTTAAACACGAATTTAACAGTTACTATTAATTTTGGATTGTGTTTAAAATACATTTTCTTTTGATCGTATCGATCGTATATTCGATTGATGACAATCCAACGTAAGTTAAGCGTGCTTTTAAACATTATTCCCTAAACTATGAATTGATCACAATATCGGTAAATCAAAGTCAATTTGTTCGTGAAATGATAGTCGTTTTTTTGACGCAGAAAGCGTCATGACAAATAATATGTAACCGTCCTGTTTGTTGAAAATTTGTTTTCATCAACGCCAGTCAATTTACCTGCTAAAGCTTTTGACGTTTACAAACATGCTCTCTGCCTTTTCAATAATCATCAACTCGTATTCAAATTCAATTACCATGAGAAAACCCATTGAGAAGGTAATTTTAAACTTACATATATTTTAAACATTTTTGAAAGTTCGAAGACCATTTTGCGTCTGCATTCTGAAAAAAAAAATTCATTCGAAATATTTTTGGTACACAACCTCAAGATTATTTTAAAATTTGGGAGTGGATCAAAATTTTGTTTACAAAACTCAGCTCTACAAAATTTGTGTTTTACACAGAAAATAATAAGGTTATTCATGCAACGCCGTAAGTTTACAAATTGTGTTAAAAGTTTGCCTGAACGACCTTTGTTATACATTTGATTAAATGCTATGTAATTCAATCAGAGAGAGAGTCACAATGACGTTTAACCAGTTTGGTTTATTTTACGCAACAAAATCCCTTGATAACTTTAACAAAATTGTGTAAATCATTTCCCATACAAAATTTGACAGTTTATTAAACAAAAGATAAATTTAACAAATTTGTAAACTTATCTACGGTCTTACGAAGTTGCATGAATACCCTTAATATAAAAATTTTTAAGCTTTGTCAGTAAATAATAATACAGTAGACGCTCGATTTAGTAAATCTAAAAAAATTAACTTAGTGAACAGACAAAATTATTTATAAAAACATATTTTGTTTACATAAATGTCCCGAAAGAATTTAACATTGCTTAATTACACTGAACAAGTGTTTCTTTTTTTAAACCTCATTGAAAGCTTTGTTTAAAGCTTCAACTCCTGCGAAAAATGAAACAATCTCGAGTGAACAGGCTGGTTTTATTACTTCACAAGTCTACTTTATTTTATTTTAAGATGATTACGATGATTACAATCGAAAAAATTCACGATATGGTGTTGGCCGACCGAAGATTGAAAGTGCGAGAGATTGTGGAAGACGTAGGGATCTCGCATGGCTCAGTAGTTTCAATTTTGAATGATCACTTGGGCATGAGAAAGCTTTCCGCAAGATGGGTGCCGCGTTTGCTCACAGTCGACCACAAACGCAATCGTGTAACAACTTCACAGGAAGGTTTGGCGTTGCTTAATCGCAATATGGAGGAGTTTTTGCACCGTTTTGTAACCGTGGACGAAACATGGATCCATCACAACACACCAGAGACCAAACAACAGTCAAAACAGTGGGTTTCTAAGGGTGAATCGGGTCCAAAGAAGGCCAAGGTGGGTTTGTCAGCCAATAAAGTTATGGCGACTGTTTTTTGGGATGCACGCGGGATAATCCACATTGACAACATTCAAAAGGGAAGAACAATCAATGGGGAATATTATGCCAACTTATTGGACCGATTCAACAACGATTTGAAAAAAAATCGACCTCATTTGGCCAAGAAAAAAGTTCTTTTCCACCAAGACAATGCAAGGGTGCACATATGTGCAGTTGCCATGGCAATTGGGCTATGAATTGCTCCCTCATCCACCCTATTCTCCAGATTTGGCTCCGAGCGACTACTTCTTGTTCCCAAACCTAAAGAAATGGCTTGGTGGAAAAAGATTTGACTCCAATGATGAAGTCATCGCGCAAACAAAGGCCTATTTTGAGGACCTTGACAAATCATTTTTTTTGGAAGGGATAAAAAAATTGGAGAAGCGTTGGACAAAGTGTATAGAGCTCAAGGGAGACTACGTTGAAAAATAAAATAATTTTCTTATCAAAAAATCTGTATCTTATTCCAAAAGTCACGGACTTACGGTAATAGAAAAAAGAAAACAAAATTACGCCCTTTTTACATTTTCCAAACTTCTCTTTATTTTGTCAAAATTATGTAAACGTAATTTGGAGAATATTGAGAAACAAAATTTCGAAAGAAAGGTTTTGCAAAACGAATTTTGACCTTGCTAAAATTTCGACCCCAACTCTTTATAACTCTTTTAACTAATAAATTTATAAGAAGTGAATTGGGTATTTGTTTTGGTATGACCCCCCCCCCCAAGAAATGGAGCTGTATACGCCGCTGGTTACATATTTTCTGCTTTGCATTGGACTTGAAAATTGGAGGTATTATCATCTATCCCATTCCCCCCCTGCGGGTAAGGGGAAAGAATATACCCGAGGTAGGCATGCCTATCGTAAGAGGCGAATAAAATCCAAACTCCATATACTGAGATTGATATATACATAACTATGCAATGAGCAAAACAATAAGATATAGTACCCTAGGTGGCAGTCCAGGTTCACTGGAAAATCCACCCTCTTTGGGGGTCGGCCCTATGGATTCTGGGGAGAGCCAGTTATTGCATTTAATAAATCCCTTCCTAAAAAGTGCAAGGGTATCACGATCACCACTATCTAAATTGAGTGCAAAACCTTTAAACCGTCACGCCTGCGCAAATTTTGTATTTGATCCTCCGGGTTCTGTTTTTAAAAAGACTTAAATAAAACACACATTTAAATAAAATATTAATTTTTATTTATTAAATATAGCATCAGATCCCCTACCACTGGTTGGGGGAAATCTTCAGCTAACTGTGACTACTGTCTGACTGTGTAATAAGTGGCTAAGTCTTTAAGTGCCTAGTGTTTAAGTGAGTCTCTTATCAACTGAGACATCCTTTTTATACTATGAATTTGCCGATGCAGCAATTCTGCATTCATATTGGCATTCACAAATATTCTTCTTATTAGCTAGATACATGAATATCATCGTTCTTGATGATGATTCAATTTCATGCTCATGATGAAATTAATATTATTTGATCGTGGACGATCTTTGTTTACATTAGTATTTTTTGTGTGGGAGTTCTATAGGAGATACTTCATAGACGGTTAGCTTGTGTTTAAATAAAATTCCTTATAACATCCTATTGGTGTCGATATATATTATTCATACTCAAGCAAATATGCTTGGTATTGTTTTATTATTATTTGGGCTTGGAAGTAATTCTATAACTCCTCCCCCATTTGACTTTTGTTTCTCCTGGAACAATTTTTTTTATAAAATTATAAGTATAGCACAAATTATTACAATAACATATCCATTTATACCAAAATGAATACATGATTCGTCTTAGACTTTTTCTACTATTTCTTTAATATTTTCAACTCTTGTTAAATTATTATCTTCGATTTTCAAATCAATTTTAGTTAGATTGAATGTATCTTCCATATAAATGTTTATCGGTTGGTTTACTATTGAATTTTTGTTTGCATATTCTGTTTCATTTATTTTGATAATACAGTTTTCAAAATTAATTAATACATTTCCTTTAATTTGAATTAGTTTTCTTTCATCACAAGAACTTCTTACTTTAAAATCGCTATTTTAACAATTAATATACCTTTTTTAAGTTCCTTTACAATATTTTTTCTTCATTCTTTCTTTTCGAGCACTTTTTTTCCTTTATACAATTAATATAGGGTCTTAAATGTTTTAAATCTTTACTTTCACAATATTCATAAAAAGTTTCATTTATTTTCACAATGTTTTCATCTTTTATATCTAATTCCATATTTTCCTCATTGGGAATAGAAGTAATAAAATATTTATCAAAATTATAAGTTTTATCAGGTATTTGAATTATAAAAATCAGAAGATCATTATCATATTCACTAAGGGAGAGTTTGATATTTCTTTTATTTGAAAAAATCTATATCATAATATTCTATTTCTCCTGCAGTTAGCAAACTATGTGTCATTATTTGTAATATACTTGCCAAAAGTAGACTTTGTATTTTTTCTATAATATCTTTTAATTTTTCTATTCTTCTTGTATATTCTAAAATTATTTTTCTCTTTTCTATTAATTTTAATTCGTTTGATAGACCGGAATTACTAATTATTTTTATATCAATTAATTTTTAATTATTTCGATTTCTTGTTGGAGTTTACTATTTATTATATTATTTATTATTTATTATTTATTACCAGTTCATGATTATTTAAAGTTAGGGTTTCCAATCGGTTTTCGATTTCAGTTTTATCTTCATCATCCATTGTTCCAAATAAAAAGTTTAAAATTCTTCCTCCTATGTTTACTTAGCTTTTTGTATTTCTTGAATGGGTTTTATGTTCTCTTATACTTTTTGATTCATCTTGAACTAAATTTAATTTAGATTCTACCAGTATATGTGTTGTTATCTTTACATCTTCTGGGGATTTCACAATAAAATTCTTTTGTTGCAACCATTGTTTATTTGTTTTTATTAATATTGAATTTATTTCAGTTAAATTAATTATGTGCAATATTGAATTAAATTTGTTTATTGTATTCACTTCTTCATATTTAATTACCGCGTAACCGTTAGTGTTTGTAATTTCTTCGGCAGTAAATTTGCTGCTTACTAAGCTTATAATAGCGAATAATACAACTATTTTCAATATATTCCTCTCTATTGATATTTAGTTTATCCAATATTTTTTCTTTGTTTTTGATCATAAGATCATGAAGTTTATTTTTGTCCACGTTTCCTTTGTGTACACATTACAGGAATGAGGATCTGTACAGAAAAGCAAGGATAATTCCACTGGACAAATACCTGCTTAATTCGGCAAAGAAGCTAGTGCAGAACACCGTTAATCATCCCAATCAGCTAATGAGAAGAATGGCCACCGAGCAACGACATCCCGAGCCGAGGTACCTCAGTGTGATAGAAACCCTGGACGCCAATATTTTCGACGAAACAGCCGTTTCTTTCTACGCTGACACAGGGCCAGCATACTATCGCGGCTAAAAGCCAAGCCTTTTCACCAATCCATACCCAAACCACCAATGGACAACCGGGACCGAACACCCCGAGAACATCAAAGTCAACTGACTTTCTTAATTTTAAGTTGACATGTATGATATATATTAATATTTCTTTTTAAATCTAAGTCAATGTACAACAATAGGCTCCCTTTGTGCCATAAGATTTATATTTTCAATGTATTTTAAGTTAACTCAAATTGTATATATATGTTCAATAAAAAAATCGTTAAAATCTCGTTAAATCGTTCCTTTGTGTACATCGTATGGTTTTTGCTTGATAGTGGAATGTACTGCATTATTATAAAAGAGATTGGCTTTGTGAACGGCTATTCGAATTTCATGTACACTAGGGTTTGTTTTTTCGTTTAGGAGTGCTCTTACTTTTTCAGCTAATGTTCTATGGAAAACTTCAATGTCTGAATTTTCTGTATGACTGTTAGCTCTAGTGAAATGAATTTCCTTTTCAAGTTCTTCTAGTAATTTTATAATTTTAGGAAAGTTAAATTCATTGTCCATAACAAATCTTTTAGATTTACCATTCGTTGCTAACAATTGTAAGATAGTTTCTTCTAAAGTTTCAAGGGACAATTAGGAACTTATGTAGCTGTAGTTAGCTTACTAAATTAACAATTAAGTTAAGTACTTTGTTTCATTAATACAATAAATATCTAAATGAACTATCTCATTAATATCTTTTGGGGTTTCTGTTAAATGAAATTTTTCTTTAACTGGTCTTCTATCATATTTAGATTGTTTGCATATGTTGCAACTAATGATTACGTCATTAATTAATTCTTTTAGTTTCTTAAAAAAGATTTTTGTTCTAAGCCCTCTATAATTTTCTTCAATTCCTGAATGTCCTGTTTCTTTTTCATGATATAATTTTATTTGTTTGATAGTTTCTTCTTCTGTTTCTTAGTCCTTAGCTAGGTATACACATTTATAAAACTTTATTCTTGTTCCAAATAACTCTATTAGCTTTTGCTGAAGTATATTATTCTCGTTGTCTGCTAATTCAGTATACATTCCTGTGTTAACTTATTCTACTAATAGTATTTTTAAATAATATTATTTGTTATTTAAATATGTTTACCACACTCTCTTTAATTGGAAAGTGATCATTCATTTCCTCATGTTGTGAATGTATTGTAGCTCTAACTGAATCTTGTTCTAACATGTTTATTTCTTGTATATCTTTAATTTCTCTACTCAAAAAATTTGCTACAGTATTGCTTGTACCTTTCAAGTACTCAATTTGCATATCATATTCTCCTAACTGGAGTATCCATCTTTGTAATCGGGGTGAAATATCTCTTCCTATGTTTTTTGTCTGAAGCTATTTTAAAGGCTGGTGATCAGTTTTAAGATCAAATCGTCTACCATATTTTCTGACCAAACTTTAGCTAATTGTTCTTTTTCTGTTGTATTGTAGTTCCTTTCATGTTCGTTGAGAGTTCTACTTATAAACATAATTGGATGCCCATTTTGTGATAGCACTGCTCCAATGGCATAATTTCGACGTTCAAAGGGTAGACAGGGTGCATTCAAGAGGACACAAGCGTCCACAAGCTTTTTTACAAAGCGAACCTCTGTCTATCAACTCCTACTTTCACCTCCCCGTGGTGAACATCGGGTGCCTAGTACCTTTAGCTGAAGATGGGGTTCCAATCCCTGTGGACGGTTTTAGGCGGTAGCAAACGAGAGAGGAGGGAGGAGTGTTCCCACTAAGGCACTTCGCTTTTATCCAGGCGGCAGCGGAAGAATTCCCCAGATGGAATCAACGGTGGCGTCTACAGTTTCAGTTAAGTTGAACTACTTAGTGAACACTTTATATGGGCTACTACGACATATTCGTAGCTCAGGCCTATAAGGAGCGGTTTACCGGCTCCCCACCCTTGGAGTTATATTAAGGGTCTGGCCCTCCATGTCGGGGGTTGTGCGTCGGGGTAACTTCCCTACCACGGAAAAGAACAACGGTTCCAAAACAACAACAAGCCTCGGATATGGATGATCTTAATGTTGACGACCCCAGCAAACGAAACAAGGACAATGAATTTCGGATCTGCACGTGGAATGTCCGGACCTTAAACAGACCACGTACAGCCGAACAATTAGTGGAGAACCTGGATAGGCTAAAGGCTGATATAACAGCCGTCCAGGAAGTGCGATGGGATGGAGAGGGCATACGAAGGATGAAATCGTGTGACATCTACTTCGGTGAGTGCTGAAAGGAGCAGGGTCAGCGGCTCTTTGGTTGTGGTTTTGTGGTAAGGGGAAGACTTAGGCAAGAAGTCTTGGGCTTCAGAAATGTAAGCGAGTGGCTTGCCACAATCCGCATCAAAGCTAAGTTCAAAAACATTACGTTGATCTGTGCCCACGCCCCAACGGAAGGCAAAGATGACTCAACCAAAGAAGACTTCTACGATCTCCTCGAGAGTACGTATGATAGGTGCCCAAAGTACGACGTCAAGATCATTCTTGGTGACTTCAACGCCAAAATCGGAAAGGAGGGCATCTTTGGTTCGATAGTCGGAGGACACAGCCTGCACGACAACACTTCCGGTAACGGACTCAGGCTGATTGACTTTGCGGCGGGGCGGAACACCATCATAGCTAGCACTCGATTCCCACACCTCAATATACACAAAGGTACCTGGCGGTCTCCAGATCAACGAAACGTCAACCAGATTGATCATATTGCGATAGACGCCAGACATGCTTCCAGTATCCTGGATGTCCGAACGTTCCGAGGGGCCAACATTGACTCGGACTATTACTTAGTTGAAGCCCAACTAGGTATGCGGATATCTTTGACGCCACAACACCGAACGGATGCTGTGAAAAGATTTGATGTCGCAAAGTTAAAATCGCAAGAGATCGCTAGGACCTTTGCGGACCGAGTCTCCCGTAACCTTTCAGCAGCTCCGCCACCAGCACAAACTGCAGAGGACCAGTGGAAACACTGTCAACAAGCCATCAGAAGTGCCGCCACTGATGTGCTGGGTTTCACTAGGCGACCACAACGAAACCCCTGGTTCGATGAAGAATGCCGGCTGGCGCATGCAGCCAAGAACGAAGCCTACCAGTCAATACTGCAAACTAGAACCAGAGCTGCTGAGAGGGCAGCCCGTGAGCTCTACCAGCAAAAACGAAAGGAGGAACGCCGACTTCTCAGAAGGGAAAAGAGAGAGCATGCGAAGCGGGTGGTCGAGTCTATTGAGGACTGTAGCGGCAGGGGGGACGTTCGAAAGTTCTACCGAAGGGTGAGGCAATCTACCC
The DNA here is from genome assembly GCA_946251815.1 of Dasysyrphus albostriatus. Lineage (NCBI taxonomy): Eukaryota > Metazoa > Arthropoda > Insecta > Diptera > Syrphidae > Dasysyrphus > Dasysyrphus albostriatus. The sequence continues at coordinate 129,799,142 of OX276335.1, read as the reverse complement.
AGGGTTACAAGGCTAGAACGGAAGCCTGCCGAGATGAGAGTGGGAATATGGTGGTAGACACACAGTCGGTGCTGAGGATCTGGAAACAACTCTTTTCTAGACTGCAAAATGGGATGATAGTCCAAATTCCGCTGTGAGGCAGAATAATCCATTCAACCTGGACGACGATGGTCAAAATTTCCGTCCACCCGACCTAAATGAAGTGCGGTTAACGATAGCTAAGCTTAAGGCGTTCAAGGCTGCTGGTGCAGATGGCCTGCCAGCCAAGCTATTCAAAGCAGGGGGAGATGACTTGGTAGGGAGTATACACCAACTTATCTTCAAAATTTGGTCAGAAGAAAGTATGCCCGATGAATAGAACCTCGGTATAGTGTGCCCCATCCACAAGAAAGGAGATGCTCTGAATTGTTCCAACTACAGAGGTATAAGTCTCCTCAACGTCGCATACAAAATTCTGTCATCTTTACTGTGTGATCGTTTAAAACCATTTGTCAACGATCTGATCGGCCCCTATCAGTGTGGTTTTAGGCCTGGCAAATCAACTGTCAACCAAATGTTCACACTCCGACAGATTTTGGAAAAAACCCAGGAGTTTCAAATCGATACACACCATCTCTTTATCGATTTCAAAGTCGCGTATGATAGCGTAAACAGAGACGAGCTGTACAGAGCCATGTCGCATCTCGGCATCCCTGCTAAACTCGTACGCCTATGCAGGATGACGATGGAGAAATCTCGCTGCTCCTTCAAAGTTGGTAAGAACACCACCGACCCCTTTGATGTCGAGAAAGGTTTGAGGCAGGGCGATGCATTATCATGCAACCTCTTTAACATCGTACTTGAAGCAATTGTACGCAACTCGCAAGTCAACAACCGAGGTACAATTTTTCAAAAGTCCGTTCAGCTACTTGCTTATGCAGATGATATTGACATCATGGGAAGAACGATGCGAGCTGTTACCGGTGCGTTTGCAAGTATTAAATCGGAGGCGGCGAAAATGGGTTTGGCTGCTAGTGAGGACAAGACGAAGTATATGTTATCATCGAGAAAGGAATCTCAACATCGGCGACTCGGGCAAAACGTCACGATGGATAGGTACAACTTCGAAGTTGTCAAGGACTTTGTCTACCTGGGCTCCACTATTACATCGCAAAATGACATCAGTGCAGAAATCAAACGAAGAATTACTCTGGCCAATCGCTGTTTCTTCGGGCTAAGAAGGCATTTGAGAAGTAAAGCCCTCTCTCAAAGAACCAAGGAGACTTTATATAAGACCCTTATCATCCCGGTCCTGCTGTACGGGGCAGAAGCATGGACTCTGTCAAAAACGGATGAGAGTCTGCTTGGGTGCTTTGAAAGGAAAATTCTTCGGGTGATCTTCGGTCCAGTCTCTATCGATGGAGTATGGAGGAGAAGATTTGATAATGAGCTCTACGGGCTATACAGCGACGTCGACCTGGTCAAAAAGCTGAAAATACAGCGGCTGAGATGGCTTGGTCACGTGGAGCGAATGGACACCTACGCACCAGCCCGACGAGTCTTCGAATCCACCCCTGATGGTCTGCGCAGCAGAGGAAGACCCCACCTAAGGTGGCGTACACAAGTGGAGAGCGACCTCAACCAACTTGGAGTGCGTAACTGGAGGCAGTTAGCTAGGGACCGAGCTGGCTGGAGGGGCTTGTTGGTTGAGGCCTTAGTCCATCCTGGACTGTGAGCGCCATCTAAAGTAATTAAAGTATCTATCGTTAACACAAATTTTGCATTAAAATCAGGATATGCAAGTACTGGTTCTGTTTGAAGTGCATTTTTTAATTCTTGATGTGCTTTGATATAATTTATATCGTTTCTATCAATTTTCTTATCTTTCTTTAAATACTTGGTAATGGGTTGTGCAATTTTTGCAAAATCTTTAATAAATTTCCTATAATACCCTGTTATTCCCAGGAATGATTTAATCTCTATAACTGTACTAGGAAGTTGAATTTTGTCAATTGCTTCTATCTTATCTATATCCGGTTTCACACCTTTGTCTGTGATTGTGTGCCCTAAAAACTTAGTTTCTCTTTTTAGAAAATTTCATTTATCTACCTGAACTTTAATTTTATATTTCTTTAATCGTTGAAATACTAATCGAAGATTAACCATGTGTTCTTGTAATGAAGTATTTAAAATCAATATACCATCAAGATATACTACACATATTTTATTAATTAATCCTTCTAAAACCTCATTCATCATTCCTTGGAATGTAGCTGATGCATTTTTTAAACCAAATGGCATTCGTAGCCATTCGTAATGTCCATATGGAGAAAGCTGTTTTCTCAGAATCTGTGGGATTCATTTTTATCTGATGGAAACCTTTGGCAAGGTCAAGGGTTGAAAAGTATTGGGCTCTTCCTAATTTATCTAATATTTCGTCTATATTAAGTATAGGATGTTGAAATTCAGTTGTTTTTTCATTTAATTTTCTTTAATCAACTACCATTCGCCATTTTTGTTCATCTGAATTATCTACTTTCTTTGCGACTACCCAAATAGGTGCATTATAAGGGGAAACAGTTTTTATTATTATACCTTGTTGTAATAAATCTTTAACTTGGCGTTCAATTTCTTTTTTATGGATTTTCGGGTATCTATATATTTTACTAAATATGGGACTATCATGCTCCGTTCGTATACTATGCATTGTTTGTGTTGTTGAAGTAAGTTTATCACCTTCTTTATAAAAAATATATTTATTTTCATCAATAAATTTTCTTAACTCTTGTTTTTCTTCAAAATTTAAATTCTCATCTATTAATTTGTTCATAAGGGTTTGAGTTGCAATAATCTATAGATTGCGAATTTCTTCATATTCAAATAAACATGCCGTTGCTGTTCTTTTTTTATCGTAATTTTCAAAATATGTTTTTTCTTTTATTTATGTCTATATACCCTTCTTTCAAATTTAGTTCAGCTCATATAGGTTTTAGTAAATTTTGACCTATAATTCCTACAAATTTATTATTTTGAATTCTCCTTAACTTCCATGCCATAGTACTTCATCTTCATTGAATTCTACTGGTTCTTCAGTTATGATTTCAAATTTAATTATATTCTCATGATTTAATGATTTAACTTTGATTGGAACTTTCATTAAAGTTCTCGGAATTTCTAATAGTTGTGACTCATCAAGTATACTTGTTGTTGAGCCAGTGTCTATTAGGATATTAAATTTATAATTATTAATTGTAACTTTTTTATGGGAAGTGATTCTTCCCATAAAAAATCCATAGGTTCCGCCCTAGGATTCCTTTTATAATTACTATTATTATAATTATTATTATTTCTATACTGTCCTGAATTATGTGGTCTTTGATTATTATCGAAATTTCTAAAATGTCACTGATTATTATTATTGAAATTATTATAATTTCTAAACTGTCCGGAATTCTGTGGTCTTTGATTATTATAATTATTTCTAAAATTATTCTGGAATGGTGGTCTAGCAATATAATTATTTCCTCTATTATTTTTGCTGTAATTGTTATTATTTTGTGCCTGATTTATTTTAAAATTATTTGAATTTCCCTGTTTGTATTCTCTATTTAAATTCCTATGGCGCATTAGCAAAGAATAAGCCTCTTTTACATTTTGAATATTTTGTGCGATAATGACAGATGCCTGATTTGCATTTAAATTATTTAGGAATTTATTCATAACAATGCTTACATTGTTTAAAGGGTTATATATAACACTTTGTTCTAACTTACTATTTTTAACGGGTGATTTTTTAAGAGGTTAAGAACTTTAAAAAAACAAAAACACACAAAAAATCCGAAAAAATGAATGAAATATTTATTTGAATCGATAGTTTGAACCTTGCAATTTAATGTTTAAAGATAATTTCATGCAAATGTTGACCGCGGCTGCGTCTCAGGTAGCCCATCCGCTGAGTCCAATTTTGGCATACTCTTTCACACATATCGGCCGGTATCTCACGAATGAATGCATGGATGTTGGCTTCCAGTGCGTCAATCGAAGCGGGCTTGTCCCTATAGACATTAGCCTTGACATACCCCCACAAAAAATAATCTAATGGTGTCAAATCGCACGATCTAGGCGGCCAATTGACCGGCCCGAAACGTGAAATTAACTGTTCACCAAACTCGCCTCGCAATTGCGCCATTGTTTCGCGTGCTGTGTGGCATGTGGCACCGTCTTGTTGAAACCACATATCATGCAAGTCAAGAACTTCCATTTCGGGCAAAAAAAAGTTTGTCATCATCGCTCGGTAGCGTTCACCATTGACAGTAACGCTGCGATTCGCATCATCTTTGAAGAAATATGGCCCAATAATGCCGCCGGCCCATAAACCGCACCAAACAGTGGCTTTTTCGGGATGCATTGGTAGCTGTTGCAATGCTTCTGGCTGATCTTCACTCCAAATGCGGCAATTATGCTTATTTACGTACCCATTCAACCAAAAATGAGCCTCATCGCTGAACACAATTTTTCGATAAAAAAGCGGATCCTCGGCCAGCTTTCCAAGAGCCCATTCACCAAAAATTCGGCGTTGTGGTAGGTCGGCTGGCTTTAGTTCTTTCACCAGCTGTATTTTAAAAGGCTTTACGCCCAAATCCTTCCGTAAAATTTTCCACGTAGTGCTGTAACAAAGGCCTAACTGCTGGGAACGGCGCCGAATCGACATTTCGCGGTCTTCTGTCACACTAGCTGATACGGCCGCAATATTTTCTTCACTACGCACAGTACGTGAACGTGTTGGTGGTTTAATGTCCAACAAAGTAAATTTGGTGCGAAATTTGGTCACAATCTTCCGAATAGACTGCTCAGAAGGTCGAGAATGCCGACCATAAAATGGAAGCAGCGCGCGATGAACATTTCGAACCGAGCACGAATTTTGATAGTAAAATTCAATAATTTGCAAGCGTTGTTCATTTGTAAGACGATCCATGGTTAAATTGCAAACCAAACTGAAGCTGTTTGACAGTGACACAAGGTACTAAACACACGTCAGCTGTCAAAACCAGTGTTGCCAAAACCAAACCAGCTAAAAAATCACCCGTTATTAAGTTTTAAAAGGATTTCCTCACTTTGGTTGAAGAGTTGTTGAAGATCACTCGTATTGATCATGTGAAGGTCTTGAAGAATTTGTTCGTATGTTTCGCGAACTCCGAAATCTTGGCTCAATGCTTCTTTTATAGTTGGCCAAGTTGGCATTAAAATTCTCCGTATTGTATTTATTACTGCTCCTTGTATTTTGTTTCAAATTATTAATGTAGCTATCGGCTGATTTTCCACATTTACATATGTATATACATAATCTTTGTATTCAATAAATGAAATGACGTCTTCATCTGAACGTCCCGAGAATGTTGGGAGTTTTTCCAATCTCAATAATGGGACCTTCTGGTCTGGTGCTGGTGAGCCATTGTTGTATTTATTATTTATTTTTTTTATTTTTATCTATTTAAATTTGGAGCTTTTTTTATTTCAGCTATTCTTTCACCTTCCTTGTCTTTTAAATAGACACTTTGTCTTTTTCGTAGACACTTTTTTTTACCAATCTCTCTACGAGAATTCGTGTATAAAAACTTTTTATGAACACTTTAGTAAACAAAAACTCGAAAAATCACTTCGGTGCTTTTACGATATTTTTTTTAAATTGTTTCTTTTTTATCACTTCAGCAAAAAAGAAAATTGTTTTGTCCACTTCGGTGTTATTGATTTTCAGAAAACACAATTTAACAGCGATCGTTGAATTTTGAGATTATGTACGTTGTACTTTAATCCGCATAAGAATTCCACCGGTTAAAAAATTTAATAATATAATTGGGTTTAAATAAAATTCTTTATGACATCCTATATGGTGTCGATTGATATTATTCAAATTTTAAAATTATTTCACTTAATAACAACAAATGGAAAGTTTGTGTGAAAGACCCTGAAAGTTATCGTCTTCTGTCACGAAAACTAAACGAAGAAAAAAGTAGAATGATATACCTATGAAAATAAGTCGGAAAGACCTCTACGTGTTGTGGCAAGAGGTCTACACGCATCATGTTTAAAAGACGATAATTATTAGTGATCTAAAAGAGCGCAACCTCAAAATCTTAGATGCGACAAACATTGTCAAAAGAGAGAAACAGAAACAGAAACATATGCACATGCATACCGATCTGTTCGATCTGTGGAAGTGTGCGCACGTTATCGGCTTTCACAGTTTTCTTTAACTAAAATCGGAGTGACTTTTCAAAGTTTTAATTTTACCCAGCTATTTTTAATAGTGCAATAGCACAGAGGTAGAGGTGGCCGACCGACAACCTGAGGATCACAGGTTCGAGTCCCAGTCGGGCAAAAATTATTTGGCTGCTTTTTTTCACAATCGTGAAGTAGAAAACTTTATCGATTGGGAAAAGCAGCAAATGCAAACCAACAACACCGCGGGGACATCGAAAGATGCCCCAGCAACAACAATAAAGACAGCTATGGCACCACCAGATAAAGACACGGTTAGTGCCGTAGCACTAACAACAACAACAACCAAGCAAGCAATGGCACCACCAGCCATGCCATCAACAAGCGCCGTAGCAACAACGGCAAACCCACCAACGGCACCAACAGCCGATGCAAAAAATAAAAGAAGGAATGAGAATTAGCTGTGCGGCGAACTTGGTTAAGCGCCGCTCCACCACCACCTCAGCCCAACTGCCATCCGGGGTGAAGGAGACGGTGCGCACAGCCCAAACAACAGCAGCAGCAAAAATGAATCAACAACTGGATACCTCGCCATCCGATGACGACATCGAATATATGTCCGAAGGTGGCGAGGGATTATATACAACGGGGGATTCCAACAGCAACTTGCTTGTTGATCTAACCTCCTCAGAGGCGTCCTCCGAAGAGGAAACTGAGGCGCAAATCGCACTTGATGAGCAAGCGATTAGCGAAAAAATTGATGCCATTCGGGGGGAAATGGAAAGGCTCAATTCCATTGTAACCCCTCTAATTCAAGCCCTGAAAAGCAAACAGGAAGCTCGACGAGAACGCGAGAGGCAGGAGCGCGACCTCAAAAAAGTGCTACAGGCGCCACAAAAAGCAACGCCACTAAAAGCAGCGCCACAACAAGAGCTGGCACAGCCAAAGCGAAAGCAAGCTCAACAACAACAACAGCAAATACCCCAGCAGAACCAAAAAGAGCAGCAACAACAACAGCTACCAAACGAACAAACACAGTAGCAACCGAAGGTGCAACGCACCAAAAAACAGCAGCAACAGCAAGAACAGAAAGTCCAAGAGCGGAGTAACCAGCAGCGGAACGAGCAGCAGCAGGGAGTACACCAGCAGCAGCCACAGCCGCCCCAAAATAAAAAAAGAAAAAGTGCCACCAATCAACACTTACAAAATGGAATTGCAGGAAACTATTGACCTATGTAAGTCGGCCATAGGCCAAAACTTTTTATTAAACGCTTAAGCAAAGATAGACATGCTATCCACTGCTCAACAGTGGCGCAGTATAAAATAATTAAAGAATTGTTAAAGAAATCCACGACTGAGTTCTTCAGTTTTATCCCAAAAGTGGATAAATATCAAACGGTCCTCTTGAAGGGCATAGATTCCTGCACGGAACCACAGGTGCTCTTAGATGAGCTCCGTCAAAAAGCGAGCGACGATCTCGACTTTATCGGGGTCAAGCCGTTCGCTATAGTCAGAGCCAGACGGGAGAAGCGGTCTTTGCCGTTCTTCTTAGTTCAGCTATCGCCCAGCAGCAAACTGGATAGGTTGAGGAGTATCTCCGTCCTCAACTACCAGGTTGTAACTTGGGATAGACTAAAGAGACGCGGTGACATGCTTCAATGCATGCGCTGCCAAAGGTTTGGCCACGCTGCAGCAAACTGCGAAATGCAGCCACGCTGCGTTAAGTGTGGTGAGGACCACATTAAGGGAGAGTGCAAGCTCGGAGAGGAAAGGGTCGAAGACATGACCCAGCTTAAATGTGCACTTTGCGGAAAGGAGGGGCACCCTGCTAATTATCGGGGTTGCTCAGCTTTTCAGCAAATTCGAATTAACAAAGCGGCTAAGCAGACAGCGGTAGAGATACGCCCATCAACGCGTGCTCCTACAACAACGCCCGTCAATACCCAAATTTCCTACGCCCAAATGGCGGCAGGAAGGGGAAAAAAGGTACAGCCTGCAGCTAAGGCAGCCCAACCGGCCATAGTGCCAAAGGCGCCGGACGCTCAGGCCGAAATAAGAAGCATGTTGCTGGCAATTCAAGGCCAGTTGACAGGACTTCACAACCAGATAAAGGAGCAGGCGACTAGGGTAGACTATCTCTACTCTGTTTTGCCTAGCCTAACGCAAATTAGAGGTTAAAGGCGCGCTGTCAGAGAGGCCTCTTAGGATCCTTGCTGTGAATGTAAATTCACTGATTAGGACCGAACGTAGAGCTAATCTTTTCCAATTGTTGAAAGACCAAAGTCCAGATGTGTTTATGGCCAGCGAAACTAAGCTGAACCAGAAACATAAATTGACTAACAACAATTGCAATATCGTTAGAAGAGATCGACCCAACTCCACTCAAGGGGGGGGGCGTCGCAATCTTCATACGAAAAGGCATAAATCATAAAGTTATATATAATAGTGATCTACGTAGATTTCGGCTGTTAGAGGCGTGTGTCGTATGCATTCCTCTCCAACAGGGGAAGCGAATGTATGTGATCGCGGCTTATGCACCGGAATCACCTCAGCCAACTGATTTTTTGACAGAGCTTGAAAAACTTTTCGAAAGTCTACACTTGAGCTTGGACGAAAATTACTTTCTCATGGCCAGTGATTTGAATGCCAAACACTTAGATTGGGGAAATCAAGTACAGAATCCGAGAGGTATTCATCTTTTTAATTGGATGAGTCAGTATAACGCTGAATATCGTATAGAACTGCTGGCCACGGATCGGCCATCGTTTCCAAGAAGCGGTGCCGATCTGGATTTATTGCTATTAGACGCAAGACTGACAATTACTGACACTATGGGTCAAAGACCAAGGAACTGTTTACGAACGATCGAGTACGACAGTGATCACTGCGGACTCGCCGCCGTAATACAGCTTCCGAACGAGATCGAGGAGCTGCATGAGTATGTACCTGTGCATACTTACAATTACAGTAAGGTGCGCTGGCCACGCTTTACCAACGCCTTAACGAGCGAAATTAGATCGAACAACATATCCCCACCAAATGACAGAAATTTGACAAATAACGAAGTAGACCAATACTTAGAACAAATGGACGAGACAATCAAACGAACAATGAACAGAACAATACCGAAATACAAACAACGGGACGCAACCGACATGTACCGGAACGCGACCATTGACGCATTACACCGACAAAAAAGTGGACTGCTGACAAGACTAAAACTCTTGTACCGACGGTTTACTGACCCACACAATCTGGAGATTGGGACACTGAAGTCGTCGATCAAGAACATCAACCAACTAATTAAAGAAAACTATCGGTTGTCAATTAATTTGTATTGGGATAACAAAATTCGGGCCGTTAACTCTAGTGACCCGAGCATGTTTCCCCAAATTAACAAGATATTCAGAAGGAATGATCAGAACGATCTTCCGTGTCTCAAGCTTCAGAGAACGACAGACAACAGAGACGTTCTTCTGACAGCAGGAATTAATCCAGAGGACGCCGTCTTGGACGATGACCTCTTTATTGTCGAAGATCCGCAGGAGAAAGTGGAGGCTGTGGGGGCTGCTTTCCAGCAAGTGTACAAGGTGAATGTGTGCATTCGCCCGAATCACGACCTGGAAAACAGAGCCTTGCTCCATCACTTCTACCTTCGGAATGACATCACGCAATGGCGATCAGAGAACCTTGGTTTCACCGGGTTCAATGAAGATCATTTGCCAAACGCCATAATCGCCGAGCGAAATGGGCCCAGTTCCCTGTTTATTACGAAGGTTGAGCTCCAGCTCATCTTCGATTCATTAAAGAAGAAGAAGTCAGCAGGAGTCGATGGCATATCCAACGTTGTACTTCGACATTTGCCTCAAGAAGCAGTAGACATTTATACCACTCTGTTTAACAACGCTCTGAATAATACATATTATCCAGTGCGGTGGAAGACAGCTGTGGTGCATCCTCTCCCGAAAAAGGGAAAGGACAACTCCAATCCGGCGAATCTCCGGTCGATAAGTCTTCTTCCGAGTATCAGCAAGGTATTCGAAAAAGTTATCAATAGAGCTCTGTCTAAGTGGGCAGAGGACAATAATATCATACCAGACAATCAGTTCAGTCTTAAGGCGGGACATGACACTACTCATGCCGCGTCGAAACTCGTTTCTGATGTCCAATGGAACAAATCTAAGAAGCAGTGTACGGGTGCCTGTCTGGTTGATTTGGAGAAGGCCTTCGACACCGTATGGTTAGAGGGTCTTTATCTAAAGCTGACCAGACTTGGCATTAGTAAACCACTATTATATATGCTTTATGATATGCTCAATGGCAGAAAGTTTGTTGTCAAGAGTGGCAATGTAACTTCTGCCACAACCTTTAATATTAAAAATGGTCTTCAGCAGGGAGCGGTCAACTCGCCGATTCTATTCAGCATTTACACCAGCGATCTGATAGGTAGTCTAACTCAGGCAATAGCGTATGCCGACGATCTAATTGCGTACAGAACAGCTGCAAAAGTCGAGGACATCAGGATTCTTTTGCAGAGTGACTTCGATGAGATTCAACGATATTGTGATGACTGGAAGTTGAAAATCAACTTTCAGAAATCAGAAACTATCTTGTTTAGGACTCCGTTGCGTGGAGCCACAAGGGATACGAGAAAGAACTGGCGCAAGCTGGTGATCGTAGGGCCAAATGGACATCCACTGGCGAGTAAAAGTGTAGTAAAGTACCTTGGCATCTGGATGGATCAGTATTTGTATTTCGACAGACATATAAATGCTGCTCTGGCCAGGGCTAGGGGAGCTTTTGCCCTGACAAAACGGTTGTTTTATAGCAGCCGGCTTGACAGCAGGGTGAAGGTGATTTGCTACATGGCCCTTATCTGGCCGATGATTACCTATGGATGCCCGGTTTGGTTCAACGTTGCCCCATCTCAAATGGAAAAGATTCGGGTGTTTGAGAGGCAGTGTTTTCGATGCTGCCTTGGATTGCACAGAACACCAGAGTCGGAGTACAAACACTACTATTCCAACCTGGCTCTATACAACGGGGCCAACATAAACAGGATAGATAATTTCTTGCTGAAGCTTATTCGGGGTCACATTGCAAGAGCGATGTCCTCGTCTAACAGCTTAATTTTCGGGGCTTATTACCCTAAATACGAATACTACGAGAGTGTGCGTCTAAGCGGCTTTATTCCGCCCGATGCATTCTTCCACCTAGACAGCCGAGGGCTGATCCAGGATAGAGCGGCGGTTCCGCTAATCTACCACGTCAGCCGTAGAACTGTAGATCGGCGGCTCCTTTACAGTCGAGACGTCCTCGCACAAGACGGAGCTGAGCACCTTCGGTTCAGTAGGACTGTGTCCGAACGGGACTGAAAAGATAGGGTAAAGCAGGAGAACCAGTTCTGGTGGTTGAAAAACGAAGATGAAGTTCCTTCAGACATTTAATAGTTGACCTTGCTATTTTCTTATATATGGCCGACTTACATAGGTTTAGGTAGTTAGTTTTTTTAAGTAGGGACAGTCAGGGTGGCGCCAAAAAAAAAAAAAAAAAAAAAAAAATTATAAAATCCACAAAAATACAAAAAAATTATAAAACCGGAAAATGCTTGCTGTGGCTGTTCTAGTTTGTAAGTAGTCTGTAAGTAGCTTATAAGTAGGTTGTAAATAGTTTTAAGTAGCCTTAAGTAGTTCTAATTAGTTTTAATTAGCTTTAATTTAGTTTTATGTAGTTTGTAAGTTTTATATAAAACCAAAAAAAATAAAGACAATGATACCGAGTTTTTTTTGTAAATTCTTCTCGGTAAAAAATAAAACCGACCTGGATTTAGTATTAAGATAGTTCTTAGGCCGAAAGGCATTAGCATTAAGTTATTATAGTTTAACTTAGAGCGCCCGACTGGGGCCAGTAAGTTAGTTTTAAGATATTGATAAGTAGGCTAGTTTTTATGAATTTTTGTCTAGCTTTAAGATAGTTTTAAGAAAATTGAAAAATAAAAATGAATTATATACATTAGAGAAACAGAAAAAGAGGGAGAAGCGATAGTGGTACAACGTGGACTCCCACTATTTATACTTTCGTTCGATAAGACTGAAAAATTAGATGAAATTTATAAAATTAAAACAATTCTACACTTCGCAGTTAGGATCAAAAAAGAGCCAAGGTGTGTTAAATGCACTAGAAAACATCTAACCGTTGACTGCAACGGAAAAAGTGAAAGTCTACTGACGTGCATTAATTCTAATGGAAATCACCCAGCAAGTTATAGAGGCTGTGAAGTAGCTAAAGAATTACAAAAGCGACGATCAAAATCTGCCCCAACACAAAGAAACCCACCAAGGCAATTAGAAACCGCAATTCCCAAGAGTGCCAAATCTACGAAAGGTCCAAAACCTAGTATCCGCAAGGAAAAAAAAAACAGTGTCAGTACCTTCGGAGAAAATATCGAAGCAAGGAAATGCAGAAACATATGCCCAAATAGCGGAAAAAAATATACCCGTAAATAACGACACTGAAACAGACCCGGTTTCGAAAGTCTTTTCAATAATTTTGTCAAAACTTGAAGAACAATGTGAAACAAATAAACTTATCTTTAAAAGGTTAAGTAAGCTCGAAAATTATTTTCGACCCAAACCTCTTTCAAAAAATATATGATGGAAAAGCTTAAAATTCTTAGGTGGAATGCCAACGGATTATGGCAAAAACTTGGAGAATTGGAGATGTTAATGCGAGAAAATGATATTGACATATGTTTGTTTTTTTTTTTTATAATAAGCACGCACTAAAGGGGTTGTGCCTACCCTTAAAATGATTGAACACAGTGTGAGCGTTAGGAAAATAGGGAAGGATTCAAGAGGAGATACTGATGCACATTGGTTTTGTAGTTCTGAATATCAGGTAAAGCATTCCACATTCGGGTAGTGCGACTAAGAAAAGAATCTCTATACTTAACAGTACGTCCGAAGTTGGGCTCAAGGGTAAACTGATGAGCATTCCTAGAAGTACGAGTATTACGGCGGAATTGTTTAAGGGGAGGAATGCAACTGGCTAATTCACTAGAACATTGCCGGTAAAAATAGCGATAAAATAATGATAGACACGAAACATTGCGGCGGTGTTCGAGAGATGCAATTTTTTCCGTTGTAGCTCTATCACCTATCATTTTTAAAGCTCTATTTTAAATTCTATCTAATAGACTTAATTGGGTCTTAGGAGCACCCGCCCAGATATGAGAATTATACTCAAGCTTTGGACGAATGAAGGCTTTATAAATTGCAGCCAGATCAGAAGAGGAGAAAAACTTTTTGCATCTTCGAAGAAAACCTAAACATTTTGCAGCGTTTTTGGCGATGTCGAATATATGATCATTCCACAGAAGGTGATCTGTGATGCACATACCTAGAACTGAAAGATGTTCGGTTTTTTCGATGCAAGTGCCACTCATGGATAGTGGCAAAGGGGGTGGATTTCGCTTCAACGACAGAAGACAGCATTGAGTTTTCGAAGCATTAAATTCTACACGATTTTTTATTCCCCATTCAACAATGCTGTTAAGATCAGAATTTAATGAGCTTATCATACGCTGCCGTTCAAATTCAACATCCGAAGAAAAAGGAAGTGAATCTGGAAACGAATATGAAAAGCTGAGGGTACTGTCGTCTGCAAAACAATTTAATGGATTGGAAGTTTCAGACAAAAGATCATTTATGAAAATGAGGAAGAGAGTCGGAGACAAAACGGAGCCCTGGGGCACACCAGCATTTATTTTATGAATGTCAGACTTGAACCCATCCAACACAACTTGTATTGAACGGCCCGAAAGGTAATTTCCAATCCAACGAAGAAGAGATTCATCGATACCAAATGCACGCATTTTCGATAAGAGAGCTTGATGCCAAACTCTATCAAACGCTTTTGAAATATCAAGTGCAATAATCTTACTTTCTCCAAAACGATGTAAAGATTTGTTCCACTGCTCGGTGAGATATACCATCAGATCACCAGTGGACCTATTGCTACGGAAGCCATATTGCCGGTCATTAAGAAGCTTTCGTTCTTCAAGATATTTCTTAAGCTGATGATTAATCAGCGTTTCCATGACCTTGGAAAGAAGGGACGTTAGTGCAATTGGACGATAGTTAGAGGGAGAAGAAGATACGCCTTTTTTAGGGACAGGCTGGGCAAATGCTGTTTTAAATCAACTCGGAAAGAGACCAGTAGAGTAGGAAAGATGGAAAAGCTTACGCAGTGGCTTTGCCAGCGTTGAAGAACACCTCTTCAGAACAATAGGGGGGATACTATCCGGACCAGTGGATTTGTGTACATCAAGATCTTTTAGGACTCTTGCCAATGCACGAGTGCGAAAGAAGATTCGTCCCATAAAATCGTTGGAGCTCTCAAGTGCAGGAGGAGTCATGACACTCTCAGGTAGCGTCAAATTAACAGCAAACTGTGCTGCAAGCAAATTGGCTTTCTCTGTTGAGCTTACATAGGGAGAGTCATTGAAGACGAGCGTTGGAACCGAAGACGACGTTGTATTTCTAATATTTTTTACAAATGACCAAAACTTTTTACTACCTTTGGGACATTGTAGTATTTTTTGCCTTAACTTTTGATCATGCAAAAATTTTGTTCTTTGAATATGACCGTTACAGGTCTTTCTAGCTTGTTTAAACTTGATCCGGTTTTCCTCAGTAGGGTTGGCTTTATAACATCGGAAACTTACTTCTCTAACCCTGATAGCCTCTTTACAGCTCAAATCAAACCATGAATTCTCTTTCGGGGCGATAGATTTTATCCTATGAGGGAGATTTTATCCTATGAGGGATAAAATTTCTCATTCCGTAAGGAATCAAGTTTGTGATCATATCTGCACTGGAGTCTACGTCACTATCGAGGAAGCATAGTGACCAGTTAAAGTCCCTGAAAAAACTGTTCAGACCGTCCCAGTTGGCTTTCTCGTATTGCCAAACGGTTCTTCTAGGGTTTTTTTCTTTAACTGAGGTTTGCTGGCACGAGAAATTGGCAGATATGACACAATGGTCTGATGTGCCTAGAAGCGATAATACACTAACCG
Organism: Dasysyrphus albostriatus; assembly: GCA_946251815.1. Lineage (NCBI taxonomy): Eukaryota > Metazoa > Arthropoda > Insecta > Diptera > Syrphidae > Dasysyrphus > Dasysyrphus albostriatus. The sequence goes on along the minus strand of OX276335.1, from coordinate 129,783,868 downwards.
TGTATCTATCAGGATTAGAGGTAAGAAACAAGTCTAGGGTGTTGGCGGTTTGACCTGCAACGTCAGGGATTCGCGTTGGCTCATCGACAAGCTGAGTAAGATGATTTAGCTCAGCAAAGATCTCAACGTACCTTCCTTCGGGTGTTGTCTGGCCAGAAAAGCGAAGCCACGAAGAATTGTGTACATTGCACCAAATTATACCCATTTAGATTGAATTCCGAATGATCAGAATTTACACCTATTTGAGTTTCACTCAGTGCCAAAACAGCTGGCCTGTTTCTTGCAGTATAAACGTATGTGGCATAGAAGTTTTTTCTAAGTCCGCGAATGTTGCTAAAGTCGACCCTAAACTTACCACCCATTTCAAAATTCAATACTAGCTAAAAACTCAAGTCAGACAATAATAAGTTGAGTGATTAATCTAGATCCCAATCTGAACATCACAATAACAATTTGTCACTAGTGTTATGCCTAAGTGACAAAATTGTACTGATCCGCCCCTGGTTAACTAGAAAAATCAAACAACCATCTGCCTGACGTCGTATTAGCCTAATCGATGCATGCGTTGTATGGGAAGCTCCAAACACAATGCCTGCATCGATCAAGCTAACACAACTGTGTAGCGGAGAGGAAGGGAAAAGAAGGATTAACCACTCGTTGCACTGTGTTGTTTTTTTTTTTCTGTATTCTTTCTTTTTTTTATTTTCTTGATGGTTTCAATTATGTGGGCTTGTTGTTATTGTTTTTTTTTTGCACATTTAACACTATTATTTGATGTTGAATTTAATATTGAATTTTTTTTTTAAGGGAATCACGGCGCGAGTTAGGTTTTACAACTTAATTATTTATTGATTTGTGATTTGGTTTTAGATGAAGAGATGGGATGAACTTATATTTAATGGGGATTTAATTTTTGGTGGAACAATTTAAGGCACAGGTATAACACAACGAGACGAAAACTTCCTCCCTTGACAAGACGGAACACAAGTGCACGCGACGGGAGGCTGGTCGGCACATATGTTTGATATCAGAAACGCATGCCAAAAATGAATCAAATCCTAAAATCTACGGGTTTCATGACTACCACGCTATTGATCCGTCAAACAAAGCAAGAGGTGGATCATCATTGTATATAAAAGAATGCATTGAACACTCCATAGGCCTCAAAATAGAGGCGGAATCAATGCAATTGAGAAGTGTACAGGTTAAAACCAAAAATATTCCTCTCAATGTCTCTTCCATATATTGCCCTCCGCGTTTCAAAATTGATAAGACTGAATTTACGACATTGATAAAGTCACTAAGCCCAAATTTAATTGTTGGTAGTGACTTTAATGCAAAGCACACCTTCTGGGCCTCCGATGCATATCTCAAAAGGGTCGCATGCTATATGAAGCAGGAATGGAAGATAATTGTGACTTTCATTCGACTGGCAAGCCAACTTACTGGCCAACTGATCCGTCGAAAATACCTGACCAAATCGATTTATTAATGGTAAAAGGAATACCCCCCAACCGTATAGAAATTTCAGAGAGCTATGACCTCTTCTCAGATCATTCTGCCGTTGTACTCACTATGAGCGAAAGCCTTGTTAAAATTGAAAAACCACCCAGGTTAACAAACAGTAAAACCAACTGGGATGGATTTAAAAAAAGATATCGAGGACAACGTTGAGTTAAGGGTATCATTACAAACGCCTCTTGAGCTTGAAGAGACCTTTGTTGATATAATACAAAAAGCAGCTTGGGATAACACACCTTATCAAAGGCTAATGCCTCGCTATAAAGAAATAAAATATCTGGAGGAAATAAAAGATTTAGTGAAAGAGAAACGAAAAGTACGTAAGAAATGGCAGCGAACCCGTGCTCTTCAACACAAAGCTTATTTAAATCGCTTCAGTATTATGCTAAAAACGGTGATATCAGATTTTAAGAACCTTGAAGTTGAAAATTACCTTGAAGGCTTGACAGTGGGGAAAGAATCCAACTACTCACTTTGGAAAGCTATAAAAGCAACGAAAAAAACAGAGCTTCCAGTGCCTCCGATTAAGAAAAGCCAAAATGAATGGGCTAAAAGTGACAAAGAAAAGCGACGGTATTCGCCGATTACTTCGAGGAAACATTTAAGCCGTTCGATGGGCAAGAACTCAACGAAAATATTAATATGAATTTTACCTCAAATGAAAGCTTCATAACGAGAAATGCTACACTTGCCGAACTAAAAAGAGAAATAAGGAGACATGACTTAATTACGGCAGAGATTTAAAAAATGCTTCCTCGTAAAGGATTTATTAACCTCTTTTACATAATAAATGCCCCTCTAAGGTTAGAATATGTTCCGAGCCAATGGAAAGTTGCGGAAGTCATAATGGTTTTGAAACCTGGCAAACCATCTCACGAAAAGAAGTCTTACAGGCCGATTTCGCTTCTTCCAATAATATCAAAAGTTTTTGAAAGAATACTACTCCTGCGCCTGCAACCAATAATAGAAGAGAAACAATTAATACCTGAACATCAGTTTGGATTTAGAAGCAAGCATTCGAGAATTGATCAAGTGCATAGAATTACTGACGTTATTGAGAGAGCTCTAGAAGAAAAGAAAATCTTTTCGATTGTCTTTCTGGGCGTGTCGCAGGCGTTTGACAAGGTGAGGCACGAAGGCCTCAAATTTAAATTAAGACAAGTTCTGCCTGAAGGATATTACAATATTCTAAACGGATATCTAAATGAAAGACTTTTTCGTGTAAGACACGGAAATGACTATTCTGATTTCAAAGAAATAGTGGCTGGAGTACCACAAGGAAGTGTATTAGGTCCAGTTCTGTACCTTTTATTTACACGCGATATACCTCAAACTGAAGATACTATTGTAGCCACGGTTGCTGATGATACTGCAATACTAGCGGTAGGCAAAACGATTAGCGAAGCTACAATTAAATTACAAAATGCTCTTAATAATGTTAATGAGTGGTCTAAAACATGGCGAATAGTGCTCAATGAACAAAAGTCAGTCCGCTTGGACTTTACGTATACAAAAATAAATATATTACCCGTCTTTCTTAATACCGCTCGTGTTCCATTTGCAAATGAGGCAAAGTATCTGGGAATAACTCTAGACGCCAAATTAAAATGGAAGCCGCACGTGAAAAAGAAATGCGAAATACTAGAATGTAAATTAACAGATATGAACTGGTTACTCGGTAAATACTCAAAGCTTAGTATTGAAAATAAATTGATTTTATACCGACAGGTTCTTAAACCTGTTTGGACTTGTGGTATATAACTTTGGGGTTGTACCTGCGATACAAACTTAAATAACTTACAAACGTTTGAAAATAAATTGCTAAGGTCATTTGTAAATGCTGCATGGTATATAAGAAACGAAGATCTTCACAGGGATCTCGGGATTCCTACGGTCTGAGACGAAATAAAAAGTTTCGCGCGAAAACATAGAAATCGACTATTAAAACACGCTAATTCAACGATTATTGACATTCTAGACGAGTCGAATTTAGTACGCCTTCTGCAAAGAACAAAACCTTCCGACTTGGTGCGGTGAACAGAAAACCGCTTTAGAATCGCGGATTAAGCAGGAACTTTCACTGGAAAGTAACCTGCAACACGTTACTTAACTTCGTTAATAATAAATTGCTAGATAAGTTTCAACTTAGTTGCAATCGGGAAGTGGAGGTGGTTTAAGTGTAGTAAGAATCTCACACTTCAATGAGCACACGTTTTTCGGTCCTCATAGAGCCTGATATGCAGGTTTTGCACCAATCCACGGGAAAGTAAATTTAAAAAAAAAATCTATTCCATTCAATGCTTCAAGAACTTCTGAAGTGTTTAACTGGATAATCCCTATATCAACTACATTGGATAAAGTAAATTCAGGAAGCACACTAGGAGTCGTAACTGAATAAACTGATTCAATATAACCCGCAAAATGATCACAGATAATTTGTAGGTCACTGGATATAGTTTCTGAAAACTCCATACAATTTAGCAAACCATTTGATTTTCTTTTGGAGTTTATTAAATGCCAAAAGCTTTTGCTATCTTTTTTAACATTCGATTCATCAGTTGAAGCAAGTTTACTATAGAGAAATTTATTTAAAATAGAAAACGATTTTTGCATTTCCAGATAATGTTGCTTGTATACCAAAATATTTTTATCTTTTTTAAGTTTTGAAAGCCTCAGGTGGAACTATGGTGGATTGGAATTCTTTTTACTTATTTTTTTCGGAGTGAAGTTCTCAGTTACCTGCTTTAAGTTAGTTTTAAAAGATACAAAAGCTTGAGTTAGATCTTGGTTGTCAAATAAGCATTCCCACGGTAATGAGTTTAAATATACATTCATTGCATCAAAGTTACCATGCTCATAATTGTAAAAACTTACATTTTCACTAATGGTTTGAATATAAGCTAAGAGCTTACAATCTTTAATGACCAGACAAATGTGATGCTGAGAATTATTTACTACTGGCGAATGAACTTTATCAATGCTTACTTCTAATTCGTTATCAACGAAAATTAAATCTTAAATACGATTTAATAAATTTAGAACGGTATTTTTTTGCAACAAATTAAACTGGCTGTAGAAATTGATTACAGAGCTTTCAATATCAGTTTTAATATTGAAAGGAATTAAATATTTTTCTTCAGAATCAAATTTCCAATTTTCATCACCGATATTAAAATCTCCAAGACAAATAACATGATCTAATGCATTTAAGGAACTTAATAAATATCGACAAATCTCTAGGTGTATACTATATAATTATAAGGGGCTTCCTGGAGGGATATAGCAAGCAGATATATACAAATATACATTTTATCTAACATTGACTTTAACAACTAATTGATCAATATCATAACAAATTTCATTATTACTTGAAATTAAATCTATTTGATTAGAGACATAACTTGTATGAATGGCCCTTTATTATGACCAGTTTTCAGTGGACAACGGTCTTTTCGATACACAATATATTGATTACAATTAAAGAGTTCTGTAGTTAGATGGCTACCATTAAGCCAGGTTTGAATTAATACTATTATTTGATTGTCAAGCGAGGCAAAATATAAATACAAATCATTTAATTAAGTTCTTACTCCACCATCATTTTGATAATATAAGTTAACAACAACAATCAACAACAACATTCCAATATTCATAATATCAAATATCCCGCAACTTCCCACGATTTGTCCCATTGCATTAGCAACTTTCCGGGTTCACGAGTTCTCACAGTAGTCACCGGATACACACACGCAGGTAACGAGCAAAACTGTGTGAAATGCAATGTTGCATTTCTACATTTTTATGTTAGTGAAATATTTTATGTTCAAACTTTAGTTCTAAGTTATCTGTGAATCTGTTAAGACGTTTTGGAATTGATAAATTAAAATATTTTTTTAATAAAAATTTAGACTTATTTTTATAATTGGCACCCGAGCAGGGACGGTACTCTGATAAAAGTGTTTAAAAGCGATTATAGAAAAAATAATAATTGAATACGTGACTCTAAAAAGGTGTGCGATAATAGTTAAAATAATAATTGAATACGCGACTGGAAATAAGTGTGCGATAATAATAAAGAAAAAATAACTGTGCGAATACGAAAGTGTGCCTAGTAAAAAAAAAGGAAATACAAATAAAAAGAAAAAAATTGACGTTACATTAAATAAACTGAAGGAGTGTAAGAAAATAAATAAAGTGAAAAGAAAGAAACCAAGAAAATAAATGAAGAATTAAAGGAAAAGTATCCGAGTCACCGTGGAAACTAAGAATCTCTACTGGAAAAAAAGGAACAATACTTCACCGACGCAGTACCGCAGCACGAGAATAATTTTTTTGTAAGCATTGTTATTAAACATTAAGATTAAAAGAAACAAATATTTTCAATCAAAAAAATAAATAAATTTTACTAGAATAAGAGAAACGAGAAAATCCAATAGGGAAAATAATTTCAAGAATACCATATTTATAAAGATATTTAAATTCCTTTTCAAAATTTTGAGATGACTTGGAACTCATCAACTCCTTTAATCTAACATTTACCGCCATTCCCTTCCTGAAATTAGATAGAATTGGTCAACAAGCTCCGTTTAATCCAGTACCTCCCCCACCACCACGAAATCCTAACTCATCACAGGAGTTAACTGATTATATTAATCAAGTTGTCGCAAATGCTTTCTCCCAAATGGGAACTCCTTCAAGGGAATTCGACAATTTAGATCAACCGATTGACAAAGGCCAATCTAGGAATTTAGAGGGCTTAGAAAAAATACCGGACGTAGTAAAAAGTCTACGTCAGTTTTCAGGGGAATCGGGATAATTTAGCTCTTGGAAGAAGAGCGTAGATAGAATCCTGAAAATTTACGAACCTGTCCGTGGTTCACCCAAATATTTTGGCATCTTGAACGTTGTCCAAAATAAAATAGTTGGGCAAGCGGACAAAGTCCTAGAGCCCTACATTACCCCGCTAAGTTGGGTTAAAATATCAAGATGTTTAATGATGCACTATGCGGACAAAAGGGGATGGTTTTGGTTCAATGAAGCCAAACAATTTCCGAATTCTATCAGCAAGCTTACCAACATCTCTCCTTAATTTTAAACAAACAAGCCTCTATGGAGTTAAGTACTGAGTCACTTTTTACCATGACTAGTGCATATAGAGACAAAACGTTAGACACGTTTACACGTGGTCTAAAGGGAGATCTTCCGCGGCTTCTGAGTATAAGGGAACCAATCGATCTCCCTCATGCATTGCCATATGGCATAATTTGTCCTAAAATTAAAATTATCTAATTTAAGGCAAATTGCTCTTCGTTGCCGTAATTTGAGTTCACTGAGAAGAGCGGAAAAATATTTAAATTTTTACATGCACGGAAAGAATTCTTGGATCAGATCACGAAAAATGATCAAAAACAGTTTACAAACTCTCAGTACAAAACTCGCGAGTTCGATATCGGAATCTGTTTCGGAATTGTGCAAAGAACAAAAAACCATACCACAAGAGGACAAACAAAAAAAAAACACATGGTGACACTCCAGCATAAAATATTATAATAGGGTTTTATTTTGGTAACAAACATTGATTTTTGTCCCCTTCCGATTTGTCGAAACACAGGTTTTGACAGTAAAAGCCCTCCAATGGTGACAAAAATCAATTTTTTTTTTGATCGAAGATCAAATTTGCAGATCTGGATTTTTCGGCAGATTAACCCCTCTGTTACTAGCACACCAGAACAATTCACAGCCATCAATTTGACAAGCCTGGATCGCCACAGTTTTACAGACACAAATTGTACACCAATACAATACAAACAAAAAAATCAATCTGCAAACATATACCATTCGCGACGAAAAGAATCAATTTTTAGATCAAAATCTGAATTTACCAAAAGAAAACCCCATAACAAAAAACCCATACGGAAATATACCTATAAGTATAATGATCTAATCGCAACTCAATCGAACCTGTGCTCAACTAAATCAACATACAAAATTTCTACTGATTGAAATACTCTCCAAATAATGTAGCAAAAGCGCATCTTTGACGGAATTGAGATATGCATGCAAAAATAATAACTAACAATAAGTATTATTAATCTCTTAATATTGAACATAAGATCATATGAAAAATAAATTAACTAAAATAACATAACTGTTGCATTCAATTGGACTGGGCAGTTGCGTACAAGTATAAATTCCAAGCATAAGCTCTCCATGATCAATTTCATTAAAATCCACATAATATTTCTTTTGTCATCACTCGTCACGTTGCGAAGTGCAATTCGCATAAAAAAGACAAAATTCGTATCACTTTGGCACTTCGTCTTCGTTCGCAAAACTCGTTGCTGTTATCACCACCGCTGTTGTTGTTGCTGCTGCTCTTTATAAAAAAAAAAATATATGTATATACATATCATCCCATCATTGCATAGATCTACATTTCGCTGATAAAACTTTTAGAAGATTACTCGTCGTCGTGATCCCGGCAGTGGATGCTACATAGATCATATGCAATACAAAACCATAGAAATTAATTTTTCATCGCAGAGTACTTTCTTGATAGATAGTTTAATTTAATCTATGAAAGATAAAACTACTTGACAAGGAGAACAACATCAGACTCAAATTTCATAGTTAAATTTAATTAGCTCTGTTTCTGACTTACTTAGGGAAACCGGTTTTAATTAATTACAAGACCATGTCAACTGATATTGGAACAAAGGTAGCTAAGGCAAATCTTGAAGAGCTAAGGCAATTACGCTCATCAACCAAAGGCAGTATTACGAGGATAAGAAATCTCGTTGAAGCTGGATCGGATACCCTATCTGCCACGGAATTAGAGTGCCATTTAGGAATTTTGGAATCCAATTTCAAGCAAATTTTAACATGCAAGACTCAAATAGAACGCTTAGTACCAGCTGATACCTGCCGAGGTGAATTCAAAGACCTCTTTATATCAACGGAAATTAAAATTCAATCGCTTTTAGGTCCTTACAAATACAATAATAGTTCTGTGGAAACATTTAGCATTCCTCATTTTAAAAACAATAATCTTCCAAATCTTAAGCTACCACGAATCGATGGAAAATATTCGGAATACAAAAACTTTATAAATTCTTTCGTAACTCTTGTTGATAGGGAGCCGAATTTTATTGAATATCGAAAAATTCAACAATCTCTTGACTTGCTTAAGTGACCAAGCCTTAGGTACTGTAAAAGCCTTCCAAGTCACGGAAGCTAATTATCCTAAGGCACTAGAACGCTTTAAGGATCGTTATGATAACGATTGCCTTATATTTTTGCAATATATTTATGAACTTTTTGAACAACCAAAGTTTTCAAGTCTTCTGGATCGTAACTTAAGTTTAGTTGATAATACATTTGCTGTTCTTAATTCATTACAATCGTTAGGTTCATTCGAAAATATCTGCAAAGCCATCGTAATTTATATAGCCATGTCCAAGGTAGATTAGGAAACTCATTCCAAATAGGACGAACATCTTGATTATAAAGTGCTTCCTAATTGAAAAGAATGTTCAGCGGTTCTCATTAAAAGGTGTCAGTTCCTGGAGGCTCCTGTGAGCAAACAACTCAGATAAAATAACGATCAACGGATGTATAGCAAGCCCAGGACAGGGAATTCTGGATATCGTCCTCAATTGTCGTTGGCAGTTACACAAAAAAGATGCATGTTTTGTGGAGATAATGGTAATTTTACCACCAACTGCCCAGCCTTTAACAAGTAAGGTGTAATTGGAACGTTTTGCAAGTGTAAACAAGTTAAGGATATGTTTGAATTGCTTAGGAAAAGGTCATAGTGCTTCAAGGTGTTCGTCGTTGTACTGGTGTAAGTTTTGCAAACAACCACACCACAGCCTTTTGCACCGAGCTCAACAATCTGAAAATTTTATTCGAGATGAGGAACCGATTACACAATTATCACCACTAGCAACCAGAAACACTGCAGGTGAAGGATTACCGTCCTTACAAAAAACATCTTTTGGATGGATTGTTTCCGGAAGGTATAAGCAGCCAGCCATCAGTCAGAAATCATTCTGCTTCATGAGTTCTAATGACGATTCTTTGGAGCAATATGTACATAAGTTCTGGGAGTTAGAACAAATTAAAGACCAGCAATCAAAATGGACTGATGAGCAACAGGAGTATGAGGTGCATTTCAAAGAGAACATTCAGGTTCTCAAAAGTGGGCGACTTATGGTTCGTCTTCCATTCAAATGCGATCCCAGCTGTTTAGGTTCATCGTTCGATATAGCTTTTAGTTAGTAGCAGTAGTAGTTCTTCATTAGAACGCAGACTCACAAAAAATCAAATTTTGAAGGCACAATATGCAGAGTTTTTGGAAGAGTATGAGGCCTTGGGACATAAGTCACTAGTTAAGTATCGTTAAACCAGAAAGCATGACCACGACAATGAGGGTTGTTTTCAATTCTTCTTGTTATACTTCTTCTTATTTGTCGTTGAACGATGTGTCCAACAATTCAGAATGAACTTTTTATTATTCTTATCCGCTTTCGACTGCACAGATTTGTGTTAATTGCAGACATCGTGAAAATGTTTCGTCAATTCTTAATTCATCCTGCTCATCGAAGATTCCAATACATCCTCTGGAGAAGAGATGAATCCATTCCGATACAAACGTATGGTACATCTTCGGTCCCTTTTGCTGCAGGACGTTACCTTAAGTATTTGGCAGAAACAAATCAAAATGAATACGCTATGGGAACTGAGGTAGTCGCAGATGATTTTTATGTTGACGATCTTATAACTGGATGTGATGATCTGCATTCGTTACTTATAAAACAGAGCGAAGTTGTCACCATCTTAAGCTCCGCAGGCCTAAAGCTATCCAAATGGATGAGCAATCACCCCCTAATAATGAAATCTACAAGCTCATTTAAAAAAGAGGTCAAAATAAATTAATCCGGTCCTACAAGCACGATAGGCATAACCTGGAACCTTCTCGAAGATGAATTCAGCTTTTCGTACAACCCAAACAAAACCTTCACAAAATTTACAAAAAGGTCAATTCTTTCTCTATCATCTTCACTTTTCGACCCAATGCGATTATTAAGTCCAATTCTCATCAGAGCGAAAGTTTTTCTTCAAAATCTTTGGATTGAAAAAGTAGACTGGGATGCATCTAATTCTCAGCGCGCTGACCCTGAATGTCAGCAGTTAGTTAAGGATCTGCACTCTCTGCAGAATCTAACAGTTCCTCGATTTGTCCTAACAGCCAACAGGCAAAGTTATCAGGTACATGGCATCGCGGATGCCTCAATGCATGCTCCTAGTCGCCAAATCTAAAGTAGCTCCAGCAAGTAAGAAGCAGCTTCCCCGGTTAGAGCTTTACGCAACTCACTTATTAGCAAAGTCGTGGGTAAAAATAAAATCTATATTCATCAATCATCATCTATAAAATCAATTGGAGGTTTACTTTTGGACTGATGCTACTATAGTTTTGCACTGGATCGCAACACACTCGTCAAAACTTACAACGTTCGTGGGCAACAGAGTAGCCGAGAGAAAAAAAAGACAAAAATAGTTATTTAAGTTAAGTGTTTACAAAAATCCAACGGACATAGTTTCGAGAGGCTGCACGGTTGAGGAATTGTCAACATCGGTATGGTTTAATAGTCCACAGTTTTTGCTTGGTTCTATAGAAAGTTCTATCAAATATTGTCGAATAAAGGGAAAATTGAAACCCCCTTCGGCATTTCGGAGTCAGAAGAAGCACTAACGAGAATTGTTCATCTCATTCAAGTCGATTCATTTTTGGAAGAAATTGCTGCCATCAAAACTCAACGACCCATCAAAGGATTAATGAAATGGCTTAGTCCATTTTTGGAAGAGTCGAACGGAATAGAACTACTTCGTGTTGGAGGAAGACTGAAACATGCAGATATTCCTAAGGAGAATAAACATCAGTTACTACTTCCCAAATATAACAATTTTACAATTACACTTTTTCGATATTTGCACTTGACAAACTACCATGCTGGGGTAAAGGTTCTTGTTTCACTTGTAAGATATAAGTTTTGAATTGTCAATGCTAGAGAAGTCGCTCGGAAGACTGTTCAAAAATGCTCTCACTGTGCCAGATATTGTCCAAAACTCTTACAGAAGGTAATGGACGACTTGCCACGGTATAGATTAACTTCCTCGCATCCGTTTATGTGCTGTGGAGTAGATTTTTGCGGCCCCATACTTACATACTACAAAATCAGAGGAAAGGTTCCCTACAGATCTTATATTGCTGTTTTTGTATGTTTCTCGTCAAAGGAGGTACAACTGGAGGCAGTATCTGACCTCTCGACTGATGCCTTTCTTGCGGTTTTAAAACGAATGATAGGTCGGAGAGATATTCCTAGTAATATATATTGTGGCAACGCAACTAGCTTCATTGGCGCCAATTCCAAACTATTTGAATTGCATAAGTTTTTGCTTGAAATATCATCCCAAATCACCATTAACACATTTTGTTCTAATGCAAACATAAATTTTAATTTTGTACCCCCCAATGCACCCCACTTTAGAGGACTTTGGGAGGCGGCCGTTAAGGTCGCAAAGGTCATCTACAACGTAGTCTTGGAGGTGTCAGGCTTTACTTTAAGGAGTTTTCAACAGCACTAGTGGAAATTGAAGCCGTGATGAATTCAAGACCAATCACTCCAATGTCTTCCGACCCTAACGACCTTGAAGCACTGACCCCAAGTCATCTGCTTATAGGTTCATCCCTAAAGGCTATTCTCGAGCCTGCCAATAAGGTGGCTGAAATCAGCTACCTTCAACGGTGGCGGAGAATCAATGCAGTCAAAACCCATTTTTGGCATAGATGGTCAGCAGAATACATTCAACAGCCACAAAGTAAAGGAAAGTGGACATCGCTAAGTCCAAACATTAATAACGGTGACTTAGTTATTGTACATGAAGACCATGTGCCACTCCGAAAATGGTTGTTGGGACGAGTCGTAAATGCCATCCCAGGACCAGACGGAAGAGTCAGAGTACTTGACGTTAGAACATCTAAGGGCACAATACGACGTCCGATTCACAAGCTGGTAACTGTACCCTCTTGAAATTAGATGCCTTCAAAGGCCGGAGAATTATGGGAACAAAAAGAGCCACTATAACGTTTTCGGATTAGTTTAAAATCTGGCGCCTGAATTCGACCAATCGCCATAATTATTTAGCTTCCCAGTATTATGTATACATACTATTTAAACAGACATGAATTAATACATATAAAAGCTTTCAATGAAACAATAAAAGCACATATCGTTTTTTTAAAGCCATCAGTGATTAAAACTACTTCTTTCATTTAAGTTCTCCTTTAAGTTGATTCGTACAAATATAGGATCTCTCACATGGAAAAGCAGCTTGATGCGTTCCATCGAAAAAAGCTGGCAAAGTACTTGCAAGTACTTCCCAGCTCCAAAGGAAAGTGCCTATTAATAGGAAAAGTTGTTGGTGGCTTTCTGTTATTATTCAATTTTGGTGAAATAACTGAGGATGGAAAGGGTTGGGTATTGCTTATTGAAAGGCGTTTAAGCACTGGAGATGGAGAGGAGCGCAAATACGTTGTTCGCACAAATAGTAAAATTATAAAATATAAAACAAAGCTATAAATTTTTAATTTTTTCAAATTTTTATTTGTTAGAGTAAAAACACAATGAACAGGTAGGTGGTGATGACTAAATGCAACTAAAAACTATTATATTAATCTGCCAAAAGGTTTGCTTAAGGCAAAGCCAAAAAACGGTATTAAATGTAATGAATTCTCAGCGCGTGAGGCAAGACCTTGAATTTTAGTTATAGATCATATTTCGTCTGGTCTCACGCTGCTGAGGGAGTTGGATGGAAATTGAATTGTAGGAAAGGTATGAAAATGGAAATTGGAGTAATTAAATTCACAAAAAATAATAAAAGTATATTTGGTGCCTTTGTGGGAAGTGATAGGAAATCATTTCCCACCGCGTCAGCTTTTAGTTCAAAGCCGTGTGATAAAACATTGGTCAGGTTAAATTTTTCTTACATTTGATTTTATTCTATTTTTAACATACTCCCCCCCCTTTGAGGGAACTTATCTCTCGAAATTCTAAAATTGCGTTTCTATTTCAAAACGAGGAGCGTTTCCTCTAGGAAGAACGTTCCTCCTAGGAAGAGGTTTGAGCCTTCTTTTTTTAATAAGGTAATATGATGAATGCTATCATTGATATAAATAAGATGAAGCTGAATCCATAGTGATGGTAGTCGTGCATATTTATATCATTAACCCCTATATCCTTGCCTAAATCCTTAGCTAATTCATTTATTTGGTTCTTTATATTCTGTATTTCTGTATTTGTCTCATTGCTGGAAGATGTAGGGAGACTGACTAATTCATTTGATAGTTTTGTTTTGATTGCCTCTGAAATTTTAAGTAAGGGAATAAATGAATTTTTTAAGGTGGTATTGCTCAGAACTCGCCCATTTATAACTAGATGTGGAAGTTTTAATGTGCATGGTCTTAGAAACTCCAACAAACCACTGCCAATGATGGTTATGCTCTTCGTTATTCTTTCACAAACTAGTAAACCAGTTACTGTGTCCTCAAGAGCAAATATCCAGCTATTTGCATCTCTAAGACTGATCCATTGATCGTGAAGAATACATTTTTTTAGAGAGCAGTAACTTAGAGCATTCTCCAAGTGATTCAGTAATGAAACTTCACAATTATTACTGCCTTGATGGATCATTGTTGGCAATTGTTGGTTACAAATAAAATGTCTAGTTGAAAGCAACTGACAAGATAATAATTGGTTTTCTGTTAATGCAAAATACCTTTCTCTCGTTGGAGTGACTGCCAGATACTGGGATGATAGTTCTATTATGCAACTTGAATTATTTTGAAATATGGGAAAGGGAACTAAATTGAAAAGCTGGAGTTCTTGGTTATCCACCAAAGGAATCATCATTTCAAATATTATTGAGTCATTAAGACTTCGTCCCTTGATAGATGAAAGCTTAAAAATATCTAATATAGATGCTGTGGGAATGTTAAGATGAGACGGGAGATTGTTTCTAATGATTTGGAGTTGTTGGGTAAATTGGGAAGGCGAAATAAAATGAGGATTCATTTTGGCATTGTTAAGGCTAAGGAGAATGTCAAGTAATGTATCTTGCACCATCTCCAGATTTGTAACTGATAGAATCAAATACGATGTTAACGCAGAAAACCGCTGATTAACATCAATTATTTCTTGATGCTTTTCAATGACGTTTAATGATTTTTCGAAGATAGTTCTTAAACCTTGATATTGCTGACTTATTTGGAGATTACTTCGATTAAGTAGATTTACTGTTGCGTCTGCTATTGAGCTTTGTTTTTTAAAGAGATGTACAAGGTGTTGTTCATCTTGGTTGACCAATGAAATTTGATGATGTATGTCCTTAGCATCATCTTGATCCAATACTCCAAATAAACTATGTGCTACATTTCCGATAAAATCGAAAGGAGATCTAGCAATTCTTATCCGTTTGCTATAAGATGTATGATAGTTATGAATGAGATCATTATTCGAATCGATAACATTTACTCTATGTTTGAGTGCGGTGAGTGTAGGCAAACAAAACGGATTAGTTTTCAAATCATCTAAACAGATTGTATCCATTCTCTTCAGGTATGTTTTCACTTCTCCTAACTCTAACCAATACGATGACAAATTATAAAAGATATAAATGTTCCAAAAACTGTTAACAGTGCTAGCACTACCTATATCCTCAAAATAAATGCCTGTGGAATTGTTAAATTTTGTAATCCTTATTGGTTCACTTTCTAAGGAGGCTGCTAAAGGAAGCAATAGCAGCATTAAACATAATAACGATGTCATAGAATTACCAAAGAATCTTCCGCTTCTTAATTTCATTGAAGGTTCATTTTTTACTGGGGGTTCTGGACTTTGTTCTCGTTCTTCTTCATGATCAAGTGGTAAAGGGCATAGATTTTGAATTGCTCGTTGATATGTTCCTGTTTCCGTTCTTACATGTACCACTCGCACTAACCCATCAGACCCCTTGACAACTTCGACTACACGCCCAAGCTTCCATTTCATTGGAGGTTGGTGTGCATCTTTTAAAACGACCATTGCTCCGGGTTCTAGATTTTGGGATTGCACCTTCCACTTTAACTTCTGTTGAAGAAGGTGGAGGTACTCATTTGACCATCTTTGCCAAAAATGCTGTTGAATGTGCTGAATCTGACGAAATTTGTCTAATCTTGAGATTTTATGATCAGTAACATCAGGTTCAGGTAGTGCAGTTAATGGAGCCCCAATAAGAAAGTGACCTGGAGTCAATGCCTGCAAGTCATTAGGATCTGAGGAGATTGGTGTAAGTGGTCGCGATTTAAGATTGATTCGATTTGAACAACGACTGTTGAAAGCTCTTCATAAGTTAAAGAAGCTTCTCCTAAGTATTTTATTAAAATGGTTTTTGCAGCTTTAACAGCGGCCTCCCAAAGGCCTCCGAAATGGGGAGAGCGAGGTGGAATGTGTTTCCAGTTGATTCCCAATTTTAAGCAATTCGAATTGATTGATGATTTCGTTTCAGATGAGTCAAGGAAATCTTGAAATTCTCTTAATTGATTTCTTGCACCAACAAAATTTGTGGCATTGTCACAAAATATGGTGTGGCATACACCTCGTCTTCCAACAAATCGTTTTAAGCAGTTAATAAACGATTCAGTGGTAAGGTCACTTACTACCTCAAGGTGAACAGCCTTTGTGGAGAAGCATACAAATACTGCAAGATAAGACTTTGTTGGTGTTTTTCCTCGAACTTTGTAATGTGTCCGTATTGGACCACAGAAATCCACTCCAGAAAAATGGAATGGCCGAGTAGGAATGATTCTTTCTTTGGGTAGGTTACCCATTAATTGATCGATAGATCGGGGTCTAGCACGAAAACATTGGATACATTTAGAGAGCACCTTGCGTGTTTCCCTTCCTACGCTTAGAATCCAAAATTGTTGCCTAGAGATAGATACAAGTGTTCTATGGGAGGCGTGTAGATGTTTTTTATGCAAATAATCTAAAAGTAATGTTGTGACTAAATTATTTTTTGGAAGTAATATTTGGTGTTTTGCTTGAGAAGGGATTTCAGCATTTTTAAGTCTTCCTCCCACATGTATTAACATTGTTGTTTTGTCAAAATATGGACTTAATGATAATATTTTGGAATTATTGTGGAGAGGTTTTCCTGCTTGAAGTGCTTTATATTCTTCAGGGAAAACACTTATTTGAACGCTTCTCCACAACAGTATTGTGCCCTTTTGGATATCTTCCATATTTAAGGAACCAATGGTATTGTTTTCTTCACAACGGGACTTAAAACTCATTAAGAATCGAGAACAATAGGCAAAAATTTTTTGCAGCGTATAAAACGAATTTTTATGATTTACCGAAGTAAATAAATCACCTTGGATGGACATGTTTAATACCGTTTTAAGCTTTCTACGCCCAGGGATTTGTTCTGGTATTGAATAATCTACTTTAATGTTAGACAAACAATTTTGTCTTAAGAACTCTGGACCATCGAACCAAACAGTTGATCTTATAAGATCGCGCATTCCTAATCCACGCGATATGAGATCTGCAGGATTTAACTCTCCTCTAACATAATTCCAATGATTCAAGTTTGAATTTGATTGAATTTTACCTACACGATTTGCAATATATGTCTCCCAAATCTACCAATAACACTGCCGCCTGAAGTTCTAATCGGGCTATGCTTGTTGCTTTCAAGGGAACTACACGCGATTTTGAGCACAATAATTGAACAAAAACTTTCCCTTCATTGTCAATAGATTTTAAATAAATGCATGCGCCAAAAGCACTTTCACTGCTATCATAAAATGCATGTAGCTCTAATTTTTCTGCTGAATCTATTAAAACAAAGCGGGGTATATTAATTTTTTGTAAAGAGGAAAATTCTGACAAATAGTTTAGCCATTTAGATGCCTGCTCTAGAGGCAATTTTTCATTCCAAGAAATCTTGGTTTTCCAAAGATCTTGAAGAAATATTTTTCCCAGTAATATCACTGGCCCAATAAGACCCAAAGGATCAAAGAATTTAGCCAAATCAGCAAGAACGCTTCGTTTTGTTACTTGAACATTAGAAGGTGCTTTATAATCGTAGCAAAATTTGAAGGTGTCTTGAGTTGGCTCCCAAACTAAACCAAGTGTCTTTATTACTTCGGATTGATATATAGTCAACATTTTTTCTCGCTCTTCGAACGGAATATTTTCAAGAATACGTGGATCATTTGAACAAAATTTAGTTAACTCGAAATTTCTTTGTCTTAATAATGTTATAGTTTCATCGAGAAGGTGCCTGGCTTCTCTAAGAGTGTTTGCCCCAGTGAGGCAGTCGTCCACATATATATTTTTTGTAATTATTTTAGATGCATTAGGATATATATGCTGAAAATCATTTGCTAATTTAACTAGACATCTTGTGGATAAATAGGAAGCTGGAGCCATTCCATATGTGACTGTATTCAACTGATATGTTTTTAAAGGGCTTATAGTATCTGCCCTCCACAAAATGAGCTGATATGCTCTATCTATTGGGTGAACTAGAATTTGTCTATACATTTTACTTATATCACCAGTAAATACATATTTGTGTAGCCTGAAATTTGCAATAATTGAGAATAAGTCTGATTGGACTGTCGGACCGACCATGAGGGTGTCATTTAGAGAAAAACCTGACGATGTTTTTGCCGAAGCATCGAAAACGACTCGTAGTTTTGTTGATGAACTCTCTGGCTTTAGTACGCAATGGTGTGGAAGGACATAATGATGCTTTGGTATTGTTTCCTCAGCGATCGGTGTCATATGACCAAGACGTTCGTATTCAGCCATGAAGTTAACATAACTTGTTTTTAATTCTGTATTATTTTCTAGTTTTCTTTCTAATGAATAGAAACGCCTTTTAGCAATTGCCATAGAATTACCCAACATTTTATTTGGTTCCTGTTTAAAAGGAAGACGCACTATATATTGACCATGGTTTGTGGTTTTTACATGCTTGTTAAAATATTCTTCACACTTGAATTCTTCTTCAGAATAAATTTTTGATTCACCTTCAAAAGATTCACTTGCCCAAAAGGATCGGACTAGTTTATCTAAAGAACTCAGACTAGGTTTTGAGACTGAATGACAGTATGAACTGCAAGAAGGATCTACAACGCTACCAGCTAAAAGCCAACCTAACTTAGTATTTCGTAATAAAGGAAGATTATCTGAAATTTTGAACTCTCCTGGCAAGAAAAGTTCGAAAAATATTTCTGCACCGATTAATAAGTCTATGCGGCGAGAATCAATTGAGTAAGGATCAGCAAGAATAATGTTGGAAGGCAATTTCCATGTTTGCATGTCCACCGGTGCAGTTGCTAGATAATCACTTATTTTTGGCATTATACTGGCCTCGAAGGTTGTTTTATAAGCAGATGCTCTAGATTCTATGGAGACATTAATAATAAAACTTGACTGGGTTTCTTTTCCTCCAATTCCACTGATGGGAATGTCTCTTCTCTGTTTTTTAGTTCCCAGTTGCTGAGCTAATGAGGAAGTTATAAAATTCAATTGCGACCCTGAATCTAACATGGCTCGACAAGGAATTCGCATACCGTTTGAACATAAAATATTAACTATTGCAGTGGCAAGATACACCTCACGACCTTTGAACACAACTCCTAATGAATTACTAATTGATGACCCTGACTGAGTCTCTCCCACCAGACCAATATTATTATCACACGACTTACCGGATGGTTTTATGTGTGAATCCTTTTTAGACGGATAGTGCAGCAAAGTATTATGCCTACCGTTGCACGTTTTACATTTTCCGAGCTGCTGACACGATGAAAAATGATGTCCTCCTTGCAAACAGTTGGTGCATAGTTGAAGCTTTCGCACCTTCTGATTGCGTTCTTCCACTGAAAGATAAATAAATTTTTTGCAATTAAAAATCTTATGATTATTTGATTTACAGAAACTACAAATAGAAACTCCCCTTGAATTTTCGGAAGCGGTTGTTACCACTTTCTTCCTATCATCACGATGAACGGCTTCTAGGGCTTGGAATCTAGCTTCAACGAATTCCAGTAGTTGCGCTAAAGTTGGACTGCTTCTTGGTGACTGTAGTGATTCTTCGAACATCATTCGGGTGTCCTTATCCATTCTGTCTAGCAACAGATGCACAACAACAGGATCCCATCCGCTGGTATCGTAGCCAAGGTTCTGGATAGCTTGCATAACTTCCTTTGTTGTGTCATGAAGTCTTTTGAGACTTTTAGCATTGTCAACGACTATGAAATTTTGAAAAAGTCTATTCAACTGTGCCGTTAACAACAGCCTCTTGTTGTTGAATCTGTCCACTAATGTGTTCCATGCCAGCTCATAATTGCTATCGGTGGCATGAAAATGTTGAATTAAAGTATGTGCATCGCCAGTTACATTGGTTTTCAGGAAATATAATTTTTGTGCTGCTGCAATTGGTTGGTTGTGTACCATTTGTTTATACAGGTCAAAGAACTGAGGCCAATTAAGATAGCTTCCATCAAATTTTGGTATCTCAATTTTTGGGAGCTTAATTGTAGTTGCTCCGATTTGATTCATTTGACTTGATTGATTTGGTGTACTCGGTTTGGTAGCCATGCAATTCTCTCGTCTAATTCTTCTTGGAGCTTAAAATACAGCTCTATGTCGGCTGCAGTTGCATCGTCCCCAAGTCGTTCATATGCGGTTCTTAATTCTTCCCAGTTGCGCATGAGTGTATTTGTTTTTTGTTGGAATTGCTGAGGTATAGCTTCCCGTAAATTCACCGGACAGTTGTTAAGAGATCCTTGGAAAATTTTCCCAAGGAGACGGAACTTGCTTTCACTTGTCAATTTACTGGTTCCCGGAAAGGTATCAATGCTGAATCTTTTACTTGTTTTATCTTCAGCAGTATCTGGTGCGGGCATTATTAAGAGCCCTGCTGGGGGCTTTTCGAGAGGCTCCTTTGGCTGCTCTGATGGCGGCTTGACTGCTGTGGTCTCTTTCGGCCTCTCTTCTTGAGTTCTATCCGCATTATCAGATTTTTGTACTTCCAAAATATGCTTCACGATGTCGTCCTTCATTGTCTCATACACCCCTTTGATCTCTTTGAAATATCCCTTTATATGATATTCATGATCGGTTTCTAGAGGATACTTGGTCTTAATTTCGACGTCCGTGCTATGGAATATTTCCCATAGCTCGTTAAGACTGGACCAACGATGTTGGAGATTCTCCAGGGTTTTTCTTCCAGGTCCAACCTTTCCGTAGTTGCGGGCAAGCTTGCAGATAGCTGTGCCTACCTCCTCCTGATGGTCGGTTAGTTGTTCCAATGTAGAAACCATTTTCACTTTATTTTATATATTAAACGATTTTTGAGTCCAAATAAACACGCACACTTTTTCAAAACTTATTATTTATCTTTTTAGTATAATTCTTCTTGTTTAGATTTATTTAATTTACAGGCCACTAAACTTTTTTAGTAAAGTTCGCACAAATAGTAAAATTATAAAATATAAAACAAAGCTATAAATTTTTAATTTTTTCAAATTTGTATTTGTTAGAGTAAAAACACAATGAACAGGTAGGTGGTGATGACTAAATGCAACTAAAAACTATTATATTAATCTGCCAAAAGGTTTGCTTAAGGCAAAGCCAAAAAACGGTATTAAATGTAATGAATTCTCAGCGCGTGAGGCAAGACCTTGAATTTTAGTTATAGATCATATTTCGTCTGGTCTCACGCTGCTGAGGGAGTTGGATGGAAATTGAATTGTAGGAAAGGTATGAAAATGGAAATTGGAGTAATTAAATTCACAAAAAATAATAAAAGTATATTTGGTGCCTTTGTGGGAAGTGATAGGAAATCATTTCCCACCGCGTCAGCTTTTAATTCAAAGCCGTGTGATAAAACATTGGTCAGGTTAAATTTTTCTTACATTTGATTTTATTCTATTTTTAACATACGTTTCTACTTTTTTCTTTACAGGTATATTGATTTTTTGGAGTCGTTGGCCTTTTGTAGAACAACGCAACCCTCTACAGACATATAATTTATTTTTATCTGTTACTATTTTATTTGTAGTTTTTTTTGTGTGACAACTAGTTTGTTTCGATTCTTGGCTATGCAAAAGCGCGACATAGTCAAAAAGTATGTTGATTAAAGATTGTGGATCTATATTTGAACACTTTTCACATTCCCAGAAGATAGTTAAACTGGGTTTAATTATTATTGATTCTTCGTTACTAAGCAGAGTGCATATGGTATGAAATGAAACACCGCATAGACTACAGAAGACAGTTTCGCTGTTGATTAGTTGATCGGCACACTTCCCGTACAAATAACTCATCGTAGGCAAAGAGTCTAATAGAAATGCACTTGTAATGCAAACAAGAGGCAAGCTTGAACTGAAATGAAGTAACACAAACTATACTACGTTTTCATTGGACAAAATGAGGTAATTTCGTTGAAAATTATCAAATTTTATTCAAAATCATCTCATTTCCTATACAAATTCGTATTTCTAAATGAGATAATTTCAACCAAATTTTGCACGAAATTAGGTAGGAAATTAAGTCAAAATCTAATGAATTCACCCAAATGGACACGTTTTGAAGACCTCTGAAAAGATTTTGTACCAAAATGTCAAAGCTGAAATCAAAAATCAACAACAAACAGCGATTAACAGGCAGTTGAAATTCAAAAAAATTAAATGAGTTGTCAAAAGAAATACCAAATTGAAAACACATTACCTCATTTGGGCTATAATGAAAACGTAGTATAACATAAAAATTATATAATAATTTTACTGGATGACTATTGAAGCGAAAGCTTCTTGGTCATTTCATAGAAGCAATCAAGCAATTAGGAGAGATTAAAAAAAAAATTGGTACATCGTTTCTATTACGCTGATATAATTTTCACAAGAAAATGTAGAAGAAAGCACTAATACTCCAGGGGCGCTATAGAAATAAAAAAAAAAAACACTTTTATGTCTGAAATGCTAAGCAATTTTGTTAGTTAGTAGTGTAACTTATACAAACAAATCAATCTATAAATCTGCTATATAAGTATATAAGTAATGATGCTAAACTGGCTTTGAGCTTAATGTAGCCCAAGTTCTTTGCAAACTAAGTAATCGATCTGATGTCACAATACCGCGTTTTTCAGGCCATTGTGAACACATGCATGTGATATGGTGTGTAGGTAATTGGATATTTCATTTTCGTGGTGTCGAACACCATTGCAGAGATATTTTTTCAAGCGTTTATTCAGATTGCCAATTTCAACCCCTAAGTACGCTACATACGTGGAATCTGGTATAATTCCTCTATTCATTCAAAACCTCAAATTCAACTCCAATTTATATAATAAGAGTGATGCATAAAGAAGTGGCAGAAATCTTCATAAATCTATTTTGATAAGATTACTGCAAATCAATGCCTCCTCATTTATGGATTGGAATGAGATAGCCCTATCTCATGAAGCTCATCTGTCGCTAACAGAGTCAAACGTTGATGATTAGCAAGGTATGCTGGCAGAGGTTACTGCTAAACTAGATGAGAATATTTATAATTAGCATCTATCTGAAGCCGCTTCTTCAACATCAAGGAATACTAATAGGAATCTCGAGCAACAATTACCATCAGAAACAAATTACTTCAGCAACAAATTTTCAGTCGAAGCTATAAGCTACATTTTTAAAGCACGTGTTAAGCTTTTAAACCTAAGCTTTATGCCTCATCAAGCTGACCTGACACAAATTTGTTGTCTATGCAATAGCAGGGAAAACGAAGACACCTACCACTTCATTGCAATTTGCCCAATATTGCAAGAAATCCGTCGTTTGTATTTCGAAGAAAGTTTTCTCTCTCCAAGTCAACTGTACGAAATACTAAACAGAGCTGTAGGATGGTGCCCTTAATTAATTAATTAATTAATAAGCTTAATTTAATTTCTGTTGCATAAATCCAGTTTCTTTCTATTTTATTCCTTTAATATTATTTATTAAACAAATAAATAAAAATAAATAAATTTGGTGGCACAACAGCTCGTGAAGAACCAAGGCCTAGTGACTTAGAACTCTCAACCATTCCTGTGTGCGCGTTGTTGGCAGGATTGGAGGGGACCTACAATTTTTTGCCGAGTCCGAACGGCTAAATGAGAAGCACTTATTCATGGCAAATATACTCTTGGAGGATTTGTCAGTTCCTCGCAAGAGGCAGTACCTCGCGAAAAAAACATTTCTGTTTTTAGGTGGCAGTGGCTGGGGATCGAACCCAGACCTTTGGCATGACAGTCCTACGCACTAACCATCATGCCACGAGGTACTACTTAAAATGAAATGTTAAATCAGGCAGACGGCAGATAGCCTTAAGTAAACATTTATTGTAATACATTTTTAATAAAGAATAGGCGTGTTTTTATATCATCGAGATCTGCATCTGGATTAGCTTTTACACTTAATACCAAAACAAAATAATGGGAAATTTTCAAAAATTGTTTTTTGTATTACGTGTTAAATATTAATCCAGATCCAGATCCCGAAGATAATAAAACACGGATAATTAAAATATAAGTTTATATATTTAATTATTTATCAGTGACAATTATTACTAGGCGTGTTTTGTTATCATCGTTATCTGGATCTGGATTTAGTTTTAATACCTACTACAAAAACTAGTTTGAAAATTTTCCATTATTTTGTTTTTGTTTTACTTTTAAAATATAATCTAAATCCAGATCCGGATCCAGATAAAAGATAATAAAACACAGCTATTAATGAAAATAAACGGTCGAGTTTTTAAATACAACGCCAGTCATACTAGAGTAGTGAAAAGTAATCCCTTTCAAACGAGCCATATTTTTCCATCAATTTTGATGAGAATATTCCATTGAATAATGAAAAGCTTAATACTTTGTCGCAACAAACGTATAAGTTCGGGTTAGCCTTTTATATTTCACTGAAGCCTTTTTTTTAGTTTTTGAAAGAGCCCATTGTAGCCCAAGGGAATTAGAAAATAACTTAAGATTTTCATAAATAACCGACATTAGCGGGTTTAGCGGATCTCGATGTATTGTTTGTTTATGATTATTTGAATTTGAATTTATTTATTTATTTATTTGAATGAAATTCATTTAACAGTCAGGTAATATGTGAAGAATATATAATAATAATCGATTAGCAAATTATAAGTTACAAATAAATAACTAAATATAAATACTTAGATGTATACATTATTAAATTGATTACTAGGAGGTTGAAATGTTTACCCTTAAATGATGACAATTGTTAAAAACTGGTTGTATTCAATTTTACTTCTAATAGAAATTGGAAGGCTATTCCAAAGTCTTACCATGATTTTCTCAGAATCTATTGGATCTATATCTATTTAAAAAATTTTTAAATTACCCGAATCTATCTATACTGTGACCTACATACAAATACTTTAAGAATTAATTAAAAAAAAAATATGACTGACCAATTACTGAATCTAACTGACCTTTTATGATGACCGAGTAACCTATCACATAGTATATTTTTTTTTGGAAAATTACCCAAATGAGGTGCCAAAAATCGTTCGTGACCTTGAATTTTTTTTTTTTGTTTAAATCGTAAAAAATAATCTATCGCTGACCAATTACTAAAACTAGCTGACCTTTTATATAGATCTAGAGATGTTTCAGATGGCATGCAATTTTCCCAAATTTCCCATTAATGAGGTGCCAAAAATCGCTATGACCTTGAACAAAAATTCAAAAATTCATTAAAAAAAATCTATGGCTGACCAATTACTAAAACTAGCTGACCTTTTATATAGATCAAGAGATCCTTCAGAATGTATGCAATTTTCCCAAATTTCCCATAAATGAGGTGCCAAAAATCGCTATGACCATGAAATTTAAAAAAAAATTATTAAAAAAAATCTATCGCTGACCAATTATTGAAAATAGCTGACCTTTTATATAGATCTAGAGATCTTTCAGATGGTATATATTTTTTGCAAATTTCCCATAAATGAGGTGCCAAAAATCGCTATGACCTTGAAATTTTTTTTTAAATAAATTAAAAATTCATTAAAAAAAAACTATGCCTGACCAATTTCTGAAAATAGCTGACCTTTTATGACCGTGAAATGGCCTTTCAAATGGCATACTTGTTTATTTGAAATGACCCAAATGAGGTGCCAAAAGTTTTTTTTGTGACCTTGAAACGATTTTTGAAAATTCATAGAAAAAAAACTATAGCTGACCAATTACTGAAAATAGTTGACCTTTTATCACTATCCACAAATCTTTCAGATGGCATCTTTTTTTTGTAAATTTCCCATAAATGAGGTGCCAAAAATCACGCGTGACCTTGAGTGACCTTGAGAAACTTTAAGTCTTTATAACTAGTTATCAAGGGCTGACCAATTTCTAGGACTAGTTGACCTTTCTTGACCAATTACTGACCAATTAGATGACATTCTAAAATATCAAATTTCCCATATATGAGGTGCCAAAGGTTCAGAGCCTTAGGAATGGGGATTATTTTTGCTTTTTTCCATTCAGTGGGAAAAGTTGAATTGGTAAGGATTGATTGGGAGATGTAGGTGATATACTGGAGAATGGACGGAGAAAGAATTTTAATAAAGTCTGGGTGAATATTATCCAGCCCAATACATTTAGATTTGATTGAAAAAAGAGGATTTACCACTGTCGTTTAAACTGTGTTGCAAAGATAGAAAGCATCTTCTGAGTTGTTTTCACATTGTTGAACTGATGAAGCACTCGGTTAAACTAATGAGTTGTTGGTAAAATTTGTATTTAACTCCTCAATATCAATATCATCATGGTCGCAGACTTCTTACCAAATCGCAATGTCTTTATTTCCTTCCATAGCTGTTTAGAATCTAGACTTAAGTTCAGCTTATGGGAGTAGAAAAGGCTCTTTTAATTTTGGTAGAAACAATATTTCTTGCAGTTTTAAAATCTGCAGGCATACCAGAGCATTCAAAGGATCGCGTAAGCTCGTAGCTTCTAATATTTCTTGTGGCATCCAAGAGCCTTTAGTATTTCTGTCCAGTTTGGTTCTGATTGAGATATGTTTTTCAAGAAGATTGGAGATACAAAGGTTAAAAACACTGACCTGATTGTCAACATTGGGTGTAAAATAAATATTTCCCCAAGGTTCGCTCTTACAATCAATAAAAAGATTTTCAGTATTAATGCTACGAAAATCATAATATTGGAAAGAAAACTGGGTTATTAAGTTTTCAACGTTAAAATCTAGTATTTTAAATATAAGAGAACATGGGGGCCGAGAGTTGACTGTAAAATGTTTTTAGATTAGGATCGCTGAGAATAAAAGCATCAAGTAAGGATGGGCTACAGTTTGGTTTAAAATGAGTTGTTTCAGAGAGATTTGCGAAGCAAAGATTGCAAGTGGTCATGGCATCTTTGAAAGATTTACTTGATCTGGGATTTATTAAGTTAATGTTTAGATCACCACAAATTACTTCCAAAAAAACAAATTCTAATGCATCCTCATTGGTAGATTGTAGCAATAATTTAGTATTTATTCCGGCCAACAAGTGTATCGCAAAAAAAAAATCGGAAAAATTTCTTACAAAGAGTTATAAAATAAACAAAAAAAGTTAAAAAAGATACAAGTAAGACTTTAACAAGTATAAAAAGAGAGTTATTAGAACCTAAAAAAAAGTAAAACAATTTCTGGATTAAAGAGATTATAGAAAAAAAGAAAATATAGGAGATAGTTTTAAAAGAGAAAAAGGGAAAAGAAAAAAAGAAAAAGAAGTTGCTTAAAAGAATGTTAGGTTGATAGATGATCATCTTGTTGTGTTGATAGCATTTCTAAATCTTTGCTTGATGAGTATAGGTGGATCGTTTATTGCTTTTCTGATAAGAACTCCATTAAATGTGTGCAAACTGGATATGTATTTTCGTTCCTTTAATCAGTGGGCCTCCTATTGAAGAAAGTAGGTGTGTTGAAAGTAAGTTGTCAACTTCGAAACGTTTTATGATGGTTAGGATGTCTTCAACATAGCGCTTCCAAAAAACAGGCAGTTCATTTTTGTCTCTCAGTTCCATTTCAAACTGACATAAGAGCTTGGGCAATTAGAAGGAAGAGTGGATTTCCCATACTCGAAGTAATTCATGTTCATTAGGGTGGTCCTTTTATTGTTTTTTTTTTTTGAAATTTTGAGATGGATAGGTATCAAATGTTTCTACATAGAAAAACAAAATTTTCCTATTTTTTTCAGATTTTTGGTCTCCCTATTTTCACTTTAAGGTACTGACTATGGAGTTAGGGTGATTCTTATAAAACGCGAAATAAACAATCTGATGGTATAGATTAGATTTAAACGAGAAAAAAATAGTATTGGAGGATGGGTCATTTTCCCTCGTTTAGGCAGTAGGGGTAATTTTCTCAAAATTTGAATCAAAACTGAAAAAAATTATTTGAGAAAAACGGGAACACTAACAACGCCACGCCTTAGACTTATTCTTTTTTCAAGCCACGATTCCATTCTATAATATGCTTCCTAAATAAAGTTTTTATTTCAAATAGTTTTTGAAAAAATAATTTTCAAACATAAAAGTTCAAAAACAAATAATTATAACTTTTTTAAGATAAGAATATTTTTTAAAAACTGTTTTATATAAAAACTTTATGTAGGAAGCATATTATAGAATGGAATCTAGGCTTTAAAAAAGCTAAGGCGTGGCATTATAAGTGTTCCCGTTTTTTTTTTAAATAATTTTTTCTGTTAGCCAAATTTCTAGAAAATTACCCCTCCCGCCTGAACGGGAGGAAATAGACCCCTCCTCCATTACAATTTGTTTCTCGCCTGAGTCTAATCTATACATTCTGATTTATTTTGGCATTTTATAAGAATAATCTTTTTCAAATAATTAGTACCTTTAAGTGAAAATAGGGTTACCATGGGGGTGAAATAAAAATCTGAAAAAAATAGGAAAATTGTTTTGCAATGTTTTGAATCGAATGAGGGCTATCCAAGACTACGTCCAATTTAAGGACCACCCTAATGTCCATACACATTTTGGTTGCTTTCATATATACATCTCTCGTTTCTGCTGCAACGTTGTGTTTTACTGCCTGAACAGAATGGAGACGGAGCTGCAACTGGAATAGTTGTCAAAATGTTGAATACACACAAATCCAATGATACGAACAGAACTAGACGCAGCTGCAGACGCAGCTGGACAAGTTGATCAACTTTTAACTTTTGCATGCAGCATTTTTGACGTTTCAAAATTGTGACCGCAACCAAGTGCTTACAAGGGGGTTGAAGAGAGTTTCAAACTCTTTTGAATCTCTGAAAAAGATGTTAATTAATTTTAGCTTCCATTTCATCATCATCCACTTTTATTTTTGTTTTAATTTTTATTTCTGTGTTGAACTTAATTCTCACAGCTGACTTCGAATGCCAGAAATGTCAGAACGCTGTACAGCATATTGTGGATGAGTAAAAAAAATCACGTACAA
This sequence comes from Dasysyrphus albostriatus, assembly GCA_946251815.1. Taxonomy (NCBI): domain Eukaryota; kingdom Metazoa; phylum Arthropoda; class Insecta; order Diptera; family Syrphidae; genus Dasysyrphus; species Dasysyrphus albostriatus. Next base: position 129,754,737 of record OX276335.1, on the reverse strand, counting down.
CATTTTTTGACAGCAATTCCAGTTGCAACTGCAGCTCCAGTTGCAGCACTCTATTCTGGTCAGGCAGTTATGGGGTGGGCTTTAAGGGCCGAAAATGCGTGTTGTAATGGAATCGAAGAAAACGAAGATTGGATATCAAAAGACGCCATTACTTTGTCTTCAGCTAAGGTGGCCGATTTTAATAACGTCAAGTGTTCAATGGAGTTGTTATTGAAGAGCATTCAAATCTTGTATAGTATTCATTTCGTTGACAAACCATTTTGAGATCAGTGTACATGGTGATTGAGCACAAGCGACAGTTTCACGCACTTGTTCTCCCGGCTTATGAATTTTTGGCAGACAATAAAATGTCGGTACTTCTGGGTTCGATACTAAGTTTTTTCATTTGAATCTTTCGCCGAAAGATTCAAACTTTGTTTTCTTACTAAGTTTGTGGCTGTATTCATTCGGTTTAACGGACTGCTTTTAATTTTTTTGTTACCTCGTTCTTTGTAGTACCTCGTGGCATGATCAGCGGCGTATACAGCTCCATTTCTTGGGGGGGGGGGGTTCATACCAAAACAAAAACCCAATTAAGTTCTTATAAATCCACGGTTTCCATTTTTTTTCGCTTTTTGTACTTTTTTTTAATTTCTGCTGGTCCCACAAATGTTACCATTTTTTTTTATTATAAAGAGTTGGGGTCGAAATTTTAGCAAGGTCAAAATTCGTTTTGCAAAACTTTTCTTTCGAAATTTTGTTTCTCAATATTCTCCAAATTCCGTTTACATTATTTTGACAAAATAAAGAGAAGTTTGGAAATTGTAAAAAGGGCGTAACGGTGGTTGGATGTTGTAAGGACTGCGGGCCTCGGGCTGTATCTTTTCCTACACATCAAGTGCTTACATTACCTCCAAGTTGGTAACCGCCGGATACTGGTCTTGGCTTTATGTCATGATTTGCTAAATATGTAAGTGCGAGTGTTGATCAAGGAAAGACTTGCAACACCAAACCCATGGCCCTACAGATTGGAGGTTAGTGCGTTGGGCTAACAATAAAAAAACCAATTGTTGTGAAAGAGAAGCGAGAAGCCTCGGATAACAACCCCCCTCAAATGGCAACCCGACCCGGAACGAAAATGGACTGCAACCTGCGAGTATGCACCTGGAATGTAAGGACACTCTATACGCCAGGTGCTACTCAAAAACTTGAATCTGTCCTCACGCGGTACAAGGCAGATATTACCACGATCCAGGAGATACAATGGATAGGATCAGGGATTATGAAAAGAAAAGATTGCGACATTTATTACAGCTGTCATCAAAGATTGCACATGTAGGATGCGGATTCGTCGTGGGAAATCGACTCAGATCGAGAGTCATCGATTTTAAGCCGATCAGCGATCGCCTGGCTGTGATCATATGTGCACACGCCCCTACCGATGAAGCGGAGGAGTCTAACAAGGAGGATTTTTATGACCTCCTGGACAGAGCCTACTGAGCCTGTCCGGAGTACGATGTCAAAGTCGTGCTCGGAGACTTTAATGCTAAAATCGGGAAGGAAAATATCTTTGGCGGATTAGTTGGAAAGCACAGCCTCCACGAAACGACAACAGACAACGGCTTTCGACTAATCGACTTTGCTGCAGCTCGTAATACGGTGATAAGTAGCACTAGGTTCCCCAGGCGAAGGATTCACACAGCAACCTGGCGATCCCCAGAAGGTTGAACCGCCAACCAAATCGACCATGTGCTAATTGGCGCAAGGCACGCATCAAACATCTTGGACGTGCGAACTTTGCGAGGTGCAAATGTGGACTCTGACCACTTTCTTGTTGTGACAAAGTTCAGAGCCCTACTGTCCAATGAAAAGAAAGCGAAGACCGCCCAAAGGAAGAAATTCAACATTGCATGCCTTAGCACATCTGAGAAAGCCAGAGACTACAGTGAGCAATTAACCGGGATACTCTCTGCCGTACCCCCACCCACAAGTGTCAACAACCAGTGGAACTTGTATCGCGAGGCCATTAAGGAGACAGCTGAGACCTCCATAGGCTATCAACCACCTAGAAAAAAGAACCCGTGGTATGATGAAGAATGCGCGGTATTGAAGCAGGGGACGGAAAATGCACGAATGCAAATGCTGCAACGGAAAACAAAAGCAGCAAGAGAGGAGTACCGTGAAAAGAGAAGGAAAGAGAAGAAAACCCTGCGTAGAAAGAAAAGAGCATCCGCAGCCTCTCAGCTCAGGTATCTCGAGGAGTCTAGTACTGCCACCAACACCTACCGGTTCTACAAAACAGCCAAGCAACTGGCATGTGGTTATAAAACCGGCATGCAAGCTCTTCGAAACAGCGAAGGGAACCTAGTCACCGAAGCACAGGGAATTGTTGACGTGTTTAAGCAGCATTCCCAGCAGCTGCTCGATGGGCAGTCTGTAGAGGAAGCGACAGTAGAATAAAGAAGTATGAGACCAGTCAATGAAGATCCAGTCCCAGCGCCCAGTGCTGAAGAGATTAAGAAAGCCATCCACAAGCTTAAGAACGACAAATCCGCCGGCTCGGATGGCCTGCCTACGGAACTCTTCAAGTATGGAGGAGATGTCCTGGTAGGGTGCATACACCAGCTCATCTACCAAGTATGGCAGGAGGAAAGTATGCCCGACGACTGGTCAATTAGCTCCATATGCCCAATCTACAAAAAAGGCGATCCTATGTCCTGCAAAAACTACAGTGGTATATCCCTGCTTAATGTTGCATACAAGATCCTATCCAACGTACTATGTGAGCGTGTTAAGCCTTTCTGCAAAACTATGATCGGCACGTACCAGTGCAGCTTCAGGCTAGGCAGATCAGCGATAGACCAAATCTTACCATTGAGGCAAATCCTAGAAAAGACCAACGAATTTCAAGTCGAGACCCACCATCTTTTCATCGTCTTCAAAGCCGCATATGATAGCATTAGTCGCCAGGAGGTTCTATTGACAATGTCGGAACTCGGGATCCCGAAAAAACTGATCCCGCTATGCCGCATGACGTTACAAAATACGCGGTGCAACGTGCAAATGGGTAACAGCTCATTCGAGCTATTCCAGACACGTACAGGGTTCAGACAAGGAGACGCCCTATCATGTGACTTCTTCAACCTAGTCCTGGAGCAGATAGTTCGCAAGAGTGGTGTTAACCTGGAAGGCACTATCTTCAACAGGTCTTCGCAACTGCTTGGCTATGAGGACGACATCGACATCATCGGCCGCTCCAAGCGAGCTGTACTAGAAGCATTCACAACTATTGATGAACAGGCGAAACGCGTTGGTCTTGAAGTGAATGAGGACAAAACAAAGTATATGGTATCAACAAACAAAGCTTCATTTGTCCATCGCCTAGGACAAAACGTCACTGTTGGTAGCAGTAATTTCGAGGTAGTCAAGGAGTTCACCTACCTCGAAACAAACATCAACCCCACGAATGACACCTTAGTGGAAATCCGACGAAGAATTACCCTAGCGAACCGCTGCTACTTCGGTTAGGCCAAACAAATGGATTCAAAACTCCTCTCCCGGAAGACAAAGTGCACGCTATACAAAACGTTAATTTTACCAGTTCTACTCTATGGCGCCGAGTGCTGGACGATAAGTAAAAAAGGGGAATTGATACTGGGCACTTTCGAGAAAAAAACTCTTCGGCGGATATTTGGTCCAATGTGCGAGGAGGGCGAATGGAGGAGAAGATTTAATCGTGAATTATACGAGCTGTACCAAGATGTGGATGTAGTCCAAAGAGCCAAAACACGCCAACTATACTGGCTCTGCCACATCGAGCGAATGGACAACAATGCTCCAGCCAAAATAATCTTCGAATCCCAGCCCCCAGGTTCGAGACGACCAGGAAGACCGAACCTCCACTACAGGGATCATGTGGTTTCCGACGCAAGAACGCTTGGTCTCGATGACTGGAGGGAGTGTGCGAGGGACCGTAACCGATGGAAGACCGCAATATCTCAGACAGAGACCCTCCATGGATCGGGAGCCGGATAAGTAAGTAAGTAAGTAAATAGGGCGTAATTTTTCTTCTTTTTTCAATTACCTTTTAATCATCTTAAAATAAAATACCGTAGACGCTCGATATAGTGAGGTAATAAAACCAGCCTGTTTACTCTTTCGAGATTGTTTACTTTTTCGCAAGCTTTCAATGAGGTTAAAAAAAAGGAACAATTGTTTAGTGTCCTTAAGCAATGTTAAATTCTTTCGGGACATTTTTGTAAAAAAAATATGTTTTTATATATGATTTTGTGTGTTCAATATAGTTAATTTTTTTAGCTTTACTAAATCGAGCGTCTACTGTATTATTATTTGCTGACAAAGCTTAAACATTTTTATATTAAGGGTATTCATGACACTTCGTAAAACCGTAGATAAGTTTACAAATTTGTTAAATTTATCTTTTGGTTAATGAACTGTCAAATTTTGTATGGGAAATGATTCACACAATTTTGTTAAAGTTATCAAGGGATTTTGTTTGTAAAATTAACCAAACTGGTTAAACTTATCCAAACGTCATTGTGACTCTTACTCTGATTGAATTACCAAGCATTTAATCAAATGTATAAAAAAGTCGTTCATGCTAACATTTTACACAATTTTTTTTTACGTTCCATGAATTCGCTTATTATTTTCTGTGTAAAACACAAATTTTGTAGAGTTGAGTTTTGGAAACAAAATTTTGATCCACTCCCGAATTTTAATATGATCTTGAGGTTGTGTACCAAAAATATTTCGTATGGATTTTTTGTGCACGCTAAAAAATATGTAGGTTTTGGAGATGTTAATCTTAATATTTTACTTAATAATAATATTTTAATATTTTTCTTAATATCTTACGTTTGAAGACAGTTTTAAGCGACAGTTGCATTACTTTTTTTTTTAATCTGATAAGGGGATAATAATGAGGGGATAATTTTCTCATTTATCAATCAAAAATTGTGCTAGTTAGAACCACTCTTTTATTGGAGACAAAAATTCTTAGCTTCCACAATTTGTTTTTATTGAAGCCTGAAAATGAACGTGTGAAATATTGGCCGCAGATCAGATCTCAATCAAAAAATGTTCTTACGGTGTATGACAGAGCTGTGTCTAAGGGTGGGGCACTGCCCCAGGTGCCTTCCTATGAAGGAGGCCATGCCGTACTGCGAATGGCTCGCCACGTTCCATGAATGGTGCGATGAAATGTGTTTGCGGAATATTCGTTAACGCAAACTGCAAAAGTCTTCTCTTAAAAAATGCAAATACAAATGTTACTGCGTTAGTATTGTGTTCAATAGTCAAGTTCGCTAAAGTCGCGAATTTGAAGACATCATCTACGGTGCAACTTAGCAGTACAAAAATCGAGTTGATGATTATTGAAAAGGTAGAGAGCATGTTTGTAAACGTCAAAAGCCTTAGCAAGTAATTTGACTGGCGTTGATGAAAACAAATTTTCAACAAACAGGACGGTTACATATTATTTGTCATGACGCTTTCTGCGTCAAAAAAGCGACGATCATTTCACGAACAAATTGACTTTGACTGACCGATATTGTGATCAACTCATAGTTTAGGGAATAATGTTTAAAATCACGCTTAACTTGCGTTGGATTGTCATCAATCGAATATACCATCGATACGATCAAAAGAAAATGTATTTTAAACATAATCCAAAATTAATAGTAACTGGTAAATTCGTGTTTAAAAGTCAGACAAGAATGTATGATTAGAGTCTTTGTTGATTTCATTCAAACATTCCAAGCAGAGCGATGTATTTTAAGTTACGTTGCGTTGGAATGAATCTTACGATAGAAAAAATATCGAACTAAAAATAAAAGTGTCGACAGGTTAAAAAATCAATTTATATCAACTTTTTTTCTATGTACTAAATATTGGGAAGAAATATCGGAAATTCGATAAAAGTCGATCCTTTTCTCGACTTTCTTTTTAGGCTGCTGACTTTTTGTCTAAGTTCGAATCTAAAAATTTTATGAACTAGTTAGTAAAATAGGTATTCTTACATGCAAAAAAGTCGATATAAACCGACATTTCAACTAGTCAAATCGCCTTTTTTGCTGGTAATTCGTACGTAACCTATACTGAAACATGTTGGTACTGGGTTTGAGTCGGAACGGCCCTGGTGTATGGAATACGGTTTAAAATAAAATTTTTGTTTTTCACTGTAATATTCGTATAATATCGTCTGTTAGTTTTTCTTATTCATTCATTCATTTATTTTTTTTTATCGAAGATGATTTCCTTGATATTTTGAACAAAATTCTCACAAAATAAGTAAGTTAGGTTAGGTTAGGTTAAGGTGGCTGTCAGGAAAACTGCTGACACACTACGGCCAGAATAGGCCCATTGTGATACCACATAAAGAATGCGAGGTAATCCTCGTTAATTAAACCAGTTGGAGGTTTTAATAAAGCGATGGAGACTGTGAATGTCGATTTTATTTAAGTCACTGGAATCATTAAAAAAAAGTTTCTTCCACCTCCTCGTCCATGCAGCTGCTGCAGAAATCATTTGAAAAAACACCGAGTCTATTGGCGTGTTTACCCATGAGGCAGTGTCCAGTAATGACACCAATTGTGGAGCAAATATGCAATCTACTCAGAGATAACAAACATTTCGATCGCTTTGGATCCAGTGTTGGCCAAATCTGTTTTGTCGCCAGACAAGTAGTGATACCTGTCCATCTGCTGTTTGTCATCATCATAGAATCTTGCTAAAGCATAAGTTTACATGTAGCTATCGGTATTCCAATATTCATCTTGTAAGGTAATATTGGTGTACTGGTTCCTATCCTGGTGAGTTCATCGGCTTTACAGTTTCCTAGAATATCTCTGTGTCCCGGCACCCAGAAAAGGTGAATGTTGAACTGTTCTGCCATCTCCATTAGAGACGATCGAAAGTTTCGGGCAGTTACGGAGTTTGTAGAAACAGATCCTAATGATTTAAGGGCAGCTTGCCTATCTGAGAAGATACGGATATTCAAAGTAGATATTACGTTTTCTTTGAGCAAGATAAAACTTCTTTTATCGCCAGGATTTCCGCTTGGAACATGCTACAATGATCAGGGAGACGGAAGGAGAGACTAATGTTTAGTCGTTCTGAGTACACGCCGCCACCTACCCCCTCTTCGGTTTTTGAGCCATCTGTGTAGAAGTGAATTGCTTCAGCTCTCAAAAATTCATTATCTTCCCAAGTGGATCTTGTTGGAATTGTTACTTGAAAATTGTTGCCAAAAACCGGCTGAGGGATGGTGTAGTCGGAGTGTTTAGGGACTGATTCGAATTTGTTCAGAATGATAGTGTGGAAAATAGAGTTATTGGACCATTGAGAAATGGCTCTGAGACGAATAGCTGTGTTCGCCGCCACTTCTTTAGTGTATATATCGAGGGGTGTGATGTTAAGCAGTATGTCTAACGCAGCGGAAGGTGTCGAACGGAGAGCTCCGCTGATACACATGCAAGCCGATCTCTGTACTTTGCTTAGCTTATCACAATAAGTTATTTTATCTAAAGCAGCCCACCATACTGCCACCCCATAAGTGATTATCAGTCTGATGACCGCTGTGTATAGCCAGTGGGTGATATGTGGTGACAAGCCCCATTTGTTTCCAATAGCTTTTTTACAGGAGAAAAGTGCCACTGTGGCCTTTCTAATTCTCTCTTGTATATTTGGTTTCCAGCTCAACTTTTTGTCTAAAATCGGACCCAGATATTTAGCTTGGTCTGAGAAGTTAAGTGGAATACCATTTATTGATGGAGGGTCTATATTTGGAATTTTATATTTTCTTGTAAAGATGACAAGTTCAGTTTTGTGGGGATTAACACCTAGTCCACATTTGTCTGTCCGTTCAAGTAATTTGTTGAGAGCGGTTTGCATTAATTCTGTTATGATTTGAAGATGCTTTCCCGATATTCGAATGGCAACGTCATCAGCATCCGCTTCTAGATTGACTAATAGGTCATTAATTACGATGTTCCATAAGATTGGGGAATAAGTAAATTAAACCAATCAAAAACAATATTGAAAATACTTTGAGAATTAAAGAGTGTATATCTGCCAAAAACGTAGATCTACCAAATTGATTTTGAATCAAAAATTACATCAATGCAAAAATGTTCTGAATGCAAGTGGTTAAAATCGTCTATTTGATAAATCTTAACCAAAAAAAAAATTGTTTAATTTCGACAATAAGACCCCAATAGTATTATTCGGGCAATGGTTTGTAATTGTGGATAGGAGAAGGTAAATAAACTTTACCAATAATGAGTAGGTAGCCTATTCCAAAGCTATAAAAAATAATTTTTTTTTAAATTATATTTTAAGATTGCAAATATTTTTGCTTTTCTTATTATTTTTGCGTATATCTTTTGAGTTCTCGGGAGGGGGGGGGGTGGTCATGACCTCGTGACCCCCCCCCCTTGTATACGCCGTTGGGCATGATGGTTAGTGCGTAGGATTGTCATGCCAAAGGTCGTTCGATTCCCAACCGCTGCCACCTAAAAACAGAAATGTTTTTTTCCGAGGTACTGTCTCTTGAGAGGAACTGACAAATCTTCCAAGAGTATACTTGTCATGAATAAGTGCTTCTCATCTAGCCCTTCAGACTCGGAAAAAATTGTAGGTCCCCTCCATTCCTGCCACTAAACGCACACAGGAATGGTTGACAGTTGTAAGTCACTTGGCCTGGTTCTCCACGAGCTGTAGTGCTACCAAATTTATTTTTTTTTCTTAACCTCGTTAATTTATTAATTTTATTGTTCGCTTATCATATTCGCCTTTGTTCATTACCACAATTTTGATTCCTTTATCGGCTCTCATTACAAAATTATCTTTTTTGTTTATATTCTTTATAATTTCAGTATAATTAACACTATTTGTAGTATTCAGGCGGGGATGCAGGGGGAGGGCACCAGAGGAGGAATGAACTAAGCATATAATATTAATTCATTAAAATGTCATCAAAAAATGCTTTTCTTTCCACATTTATAAATTTTTTTGTTTGCAGTGAAAAGAAGACTGCGTTTTTATTTTCCTGATTTTTCATTTCACAAAATAATTTAAAGATACTAAAACAAACGATTTATCTCGCCTCTCCCAGATGTGAAGTGGAGAAAAATTCCTATATGTAAAAATAATAGCCTTCAAATCGAGCGATTGTAAACCTTATAACGTCGGTTTTATGACGTCTAATCTTCAAATTTAAGGTCTCTAATTAAAAGATAAGTGACAGGCTACATTTCTATTGAATATGCAAATGTGAATGAAATATGACACAGTTTCGAAAAACTAGCTTATAATTAGTTGTAAATAGTTCTAAGTAGCCCTAAGTAGTTTTAATTAGTTTTAATTAATTTTAATTAGCTTTAATTTAGTTTTATGTAGTTTGTAAGTTTTATATAAAACCAAAAAAAATAAAGACAATGATACCGAGTTTTTTGTAAATTCTTATCGGTAAAAAATAAAACTGACCTGGATTTAGTATTAAGATAGTTCATAGGCCGAAAATCATTAGCATTAAGTTATTATAGTTTAACTTAGAGCGCCCGACTGGTGCCAGTAAGTTAGTTTTAAGATATTGATAAGTAGGCTAGTTTTTTATGAATTTTTGTCTAGCTTTAAGATAGTTTTTAAGAAAATTGAAAAATAAAAATGAATTAAAAATAAAATGAAAAAAAAAATAAATTAACTATCTACATTTTCAAAAAAAAGGTCAATTTAATTAGTTTTAAAAATGCAAACCTTGCTAAATGCAAGTAGTACCTCGAACCTCGTGGCATGATGGTTAGTGCGAAAGGTCTGGGTTCGATTCCCAGCCACTGCCACCTAAAAACAGAAATTTTTTTTCCGAGGTACTGCCTCTTGCGAGGAACTGACAAATCCTCCAAGATTATAGTTGTCATGAATAAGTGCTTCTCACGTAGCCGTTCGGACTCGGCAAAAAATTCTCAACTCCATTCCTGCCAACAACGCGCACACAGGAATGGTTGAGAGTTGTTAGTCACTAGGCCCTGGTTCTCCATGAGCTGTTGCGCCACTAAATTTAAATTTATTTTTTTTGCTAAATGCATAAATGAACAAAATTAAGATATTTAAATAAATTTAAAATGACAAACTACTTTTTTGTATAATAATGATTGAGAAATAGGTACCACAAAATTTCATACTAAAAAGATGCGTATCCATTTGACCGTACTTTCAATAGAAAACTCTCGACAATAACTTTCGGATGTGAGCTAATTTCATGAATGTGTCTACTTGCGAGTTAGACACGCTAGAGCTTTACCCCTTTTTAAGTCTCTTAGATGTATTTCGAGTGAAGTTCAGTATGCAACTATGTTCCACACCTTTTTTAGCCATAACATTCGTTTCTGATGGTAATACAGTAGACGTTCAAAATAGTGAAGTAATAAAAACCAGGCCTGTTTAGTGTTCATACCTTGGAGATTGTTCACCTTTTCAAGTGGAAGTTTTTAAAGGCGTTCTAAAGATGAATTTGATCCAAAATGCAAATTTTGATCGATGTGAATTGTTTTTATATTTATAAGTTAAGAAAAAACGAAACAATTCCCCAGTGTTCTCAAGTAATGTTAAACCATTGTATATATATTTTTATAGTACTATCACGATGAGGAACTATCGGCCCGACATCTGGATAAGCCAACCACAACTTCAGTGGTGGGGAAGTTGTAGGCTTGTATAGAATTGAGAATGACATGATAATTAAAGAATTAGGAATAATAATGAAGTCATACAGAATAATAGATAATAGAGAAGAACGTATACGAAATTAGTCAGAGTCAAAGAGAGATAACAAAAAATCACTTTTCTGCTATTTTGCTTTTGATTTTTCTATACAAATGGATTTGTTGCTTTGTAAATTGAGAAACTGAAAATAAATATTGTTGCAAAGGAAAATTGTTTTTTGTTTTGAAATTTTATTATCTTTTTCTGAATACAGAAAATGTGAATGTAAGCATAGAAATATAAACGTATAGATGTATAGTTTAACATGATTGCCACCCAAAAAATGAAATAATTTTAAATGCATTTCCTAAGAGGAAATATTTTCAATATTTGTAGGGTAGGTACTTTTGTTGAAAGGTGAGTCTCAAAAACGGCTTGAAAAATTATTTTATGAAATTTTGAATTTCGAAAAATACAAATTGCACTTTTGGAAAAGAAGCGAAAATTGTTTAATTTTGAAGTTACTTAAGCTTACAAAGAAATTTAAGAATTTCTCACGCACCTTATTTAATTAGTGAAATATTGATTTTTTTCATAAAAAAAATTTTGTTTAAAATTTCACGTGAACTCTACTGTGAATTTTTAAAATTTGATTTTTAATATAATTTCTTGACTATTTTACAAATCATTTAAAATGGTCACATAGATTATGCAAAATGAATATTTGAAAAAAGCATTAAATTTGGTTTTCAATATTACTGTTCAACACTACGAAGCAATTGAAAATTTCACGAAATTTTGAACTGTTTAAATATGGAATTTTTTTTATTCTAAAATTTAAAATTTTAATCGAACTATCCCAAGTGAAATTTGTTTTTTTTCTAGATTACTTTTGAGCACTTCACGGGGAAATCGAAACTTTCACGTGAATCACGCAAAGTGAAATTTTGAAATAATCAAAAATGAAATTTGATTTTTTCTGGTCTACTCTTGAGCACTTCATGAGGAAATTAAAATTTTCACGCAAATCATCCAAAGTGAAATTGTGAATAGTTTAAATATGAAATTTGATTTTTCCAAATCACTTTTGAACATTTTGATGAGAAATCGAAATTTTCACGTGAATTATTCAAAGTGAAATATTGAATTGCTTAAATATGAAATTTGTGTTTTCTAAATTAATTTTAAACACTTAATTGGAAATTGAAAATTTCACGCAAGTTATTCAAAGTGAAATTTTGAAATGTTCAAATATGTAATTTGTGTTTTCTAAATTACTTTTTATGAAATTGAAAATTTCACGCGAATTATTCAAAGTGAAATTTTGAAATGTTTAGAAATGATTTCACCCAAATTCAAATCGATCTAACCCAATCGCAAAGAATTTAGCCATAGACAGTACAAAATTATATTGTTTGTAAGTTTTCTATTAGCAGTAGTTCTATTTGCGTTTGGGTTAAAATTATTTGCGTTTTGGTGAAATTATTTGTTAATTTAATTTTCGAATGCCATAAATAAAATTAAAAAAAAAATTAAAAACGTGGCAATCATGCCTATTTTTTTTTTGTAACGACTTGTTTTACTGAAATTTTTTTTAATTCAATTTCATTACCAGTGACAGTGCGAGTGATATTGGTGTTATCATACTTTTTGTCGTGGAAACAACTTAAAATAAATATAAATATTGTTTTTCATTCAAAAATATTGTGTGTGTTGATAAGTTTTCTTCAAAACTATCAAATATCTTTTATTTTTCCAATATTTGTTGGTTATTGTGTTGTGAAAAAGCGGGTTTGTTGGCTGTTTATTTAAATATCCAAAATTCCTTCAATTATTTGTTTTGTTATTTGTTTGAATAATTAGTACAGTGCTTTTAGTTTTGTTTAAAGTTAGTTAAGTTTAATTTGTTTAAAACTAAAGAGCTTTTGAATCCTTTTTTCATTATTTCTTTAATAGCTTGTTTTTTTTGCATACATTAATACATACATACATTCAGTGTGGCTTTTTTTTTAAATTTAAATTCATAGGGTGTTAGTACAGATGTTAATTAATTTTTAATTTTTACGAAAAAAATTCCTTTTTTACAGTGAACTTTCCTTTTTTGTGTTTTGCTATTCATCTTTTTAGTTCAGTTTTGCAATTTTTCAATAATTTAAGAATTTCTCACGCACCTTATTTAATTAGTGAAATATTGATTTTTTTTATAAAAAAAATTTTGTTTAAAATTTGAACTCTACTGTGAATTTTTAAAATTTGATTTTTAATATAATTTCTTGACTATTTTACAAATCATTTAAAATGGTCACATAGATTATGCAAAATGAATATTTGAAAAAAGCATTAAATTTGGTTTTCAATATTACTGTTCAACACTACGAAGCAATTGAAAATTTCACGAAATTTTGAACTGTTTAAATATGGAATTTTTTTTATTCTAAAATTTAAAATTTTAATCGAACTATCCCAAGTGAAATTTGTTTTTTTTCTAGATTACTTTTGAGCACTTCACGGGGAAATCGAAACTTTCACGTGAATCACGCAAAGTGAAATTTTGAAATAATCAAAAATGAAATTTGATTTTTTCTGGTCTACTCTTGAGCACTTCATGAGGAAATTAAAATTTTCACGCAAATTATCCAAAGTGAAATTGTGAATAGTTTAAATATGAAATTTGATTTTTCCAAATCACTTTTGAACATTTTGATGAGAAATCGAAATTTTCACGTGAATTATTCAAAGTGAAATATTGAATTGCTTAAATATGAAATTTGTGTTTTCTAAATTAATTTTAAACACTTAATTGGAAATTGAAAATTTCACGCAAGTTATTCAAAGTGAAATTTTGAAATGTTCAAATATGTAATTTGTGTTTTCTAAATTACTTTTTATGAAATTGAAAATTTCACGCGAATTATTCAAAGTGAAATTTTGAAATGTTTAGAAATGATTTCACCCAAATTCAAATCGATCTAACCCAATCGCAAAGAATTTAGCCATAGACAGTACAAAATTATATTGTTTGTAAGTTTTCTATTAGCAGTAGTTCTATTTGCGTTTGGGTTAAAATTATTTGCGTTTTGGTGAAATTATTTGTTAATTTAATTTTCGAATGCCATAAATAAAATTAAAAAAAAAATTAAAAACGTGGCAATCATGCCTATTTTTTTTTTGTAACGACTTGTTTTACTGAAATTTTTTTTAATTCAATTTCATTACCAGTGACAGTGCGAGTGATATTGGTGTTATCATACTTTTTGTCGTGGAAACAACTTAAAATAAATATAAATATTGTTTTTCATTCAAAAATATTGTGTGTGTTGATAAGTTTTCTTCAAAACTATCAAATATCTTTTATTTTTCCAATATTTGTTGGTTATTGTGTTGTGAAAAAGCGGGTTTGTTGGCTGTTTATTTAAATATCCAAAATTCCTTCAATTATTTGTTTTGTTATTTGTTTGAATAATTAGTACAGTGCTTTTAGTTTTGTTTAAAGTTAGTTAAGTTTAATTTGTTTAAAACTAAAAAGCTTTTGAATCCTTTTTTCATTATTTCTTTAATAGCTTGTTTTTTTTGCATACATTAATACATACATACATTCAGTGTGGCTTTTTTTTTAAATTTAAATTCATAGGGTGTTAGTACAGATGTTAATTAATTTTTAATTTTTACGAAAAAATTTCCTTTTTTACAGTGAACTTTCCTTTTTTGTGTTTTGCTATTCATCTTTTTAGTTCAGTTTTGCAATTTTTCAATAACGTTAATTTCATTTAAATTTTTTAATTTTTCTATAGCGCAGCTTTTTTTTTAAAGATTTTAGTTTTTTATTAAGACATATACCTAGCTTTTGATTTTTAAATTTTATTTTATAAACAAATCCTTTGTAACTTTTATTTATTTCAGCTCTTTAATCCATTGATTTAATAATTTTTTTCAGCATATTTTTCATTTATTTCTACTTATAAATATTACATTCTTTTTTTAAATACAAAAATGGTTATTTGTTGCTACGCAAATTGTGGGGAGCAGAGGAAAGATCTGGGTTCTGTTTCTTTTTTTAAGGTTCCAACAGATCACAGAAGGGAAATTTGGATAAAGCATGGAAATGTTCAATGCATCAAGGATACACCGAATGGATCCTTTATGTGTGAAAAACATTTTCATGCCAAGGACATACAGAAAAAATCTACGTGGAAATGTCTGTCCAAATACTCCCTGCCGATTTCTGACCCTTCTACTTGTAAATGTTCTGAGTTTGCTAATGATACGGAATGTGTTCTTATGATGGACGCATGGAGGCTCCGTAAGCAGCCAACCTCCACGGTTACCTCTGCACATCAGGTTTTCAAATCTAGGCCTCAACTTTCCCTAGCACCTCCACCTCCACCCCCACCTCCATTCTCATCTTCGACCGTACCTTGCAGCCCATCTTTACCATTGATAAACATGGCTGCAATGGCTTCACGTACCTAGTCAGAGTCAAAGAGAGATAACAAAAAATCACTTTTCTGCTATTTTGCTTTTGATTTTTCTATACAAATGGATTTGTTGCTTTGTAAATTGAGAAACTGAAAATAAATATTGTTGCAAAGGAAAATTGTTTTTTGTTTTGAAATTTTCTTTTTCTGAATACAGAAAATGTTAATGTAAGTATAGAAATATAAACGTATATATGTATAGTTTAACATGATTGCCACTCAAAAAATGAAATAATTTTAAATGCATTTCCTAAGAGGAAATATTTTCAATATTTGTAGGGTAGGTACTTTTGTTGAAAGATGAGTCTCAAAAACGGCTTGAAAAATTATTTTATGAAATTTTGAATTTCGAAAAATACAAATTGCACTTTTGGAAAAGAAGCGAAAATTGTTTAATTTTGAAGTAACTTAAGCTTACAAAGAAATTTAAGAATTTCTCACGCACCTTATTTAATTAGCGAAATCTTGATATTTTTTATAAAAAAAATTGATGTTAAACTGTTTAAAATTTCACGTGAACTCTACTGTAAATTTTTAAAATTTGATTTTTAATATAATTTCTTGACTATTTTACAAATCATTTAAAATGTTCACGTAGATTATGCAAAATGAATATTTGAAAAAAGCATTAAATTTGGTTTTCAATATTACTGTTCAACACTACGAAGCAATTGAAAATTTCACGAAATTTTGAACTGTTTAAATATGGAATTTTTTTTATTCTAAAATTTAAAATTTTAATCGAACTATCCCAAGTGAAATTTGTTTTTTTTCTAGATTACTTTTGAGCACTTCACGGGGAAATCGAAACTTTCACGTGAATCACGCAAAGTGAAATTTTGAAATAATCAAAAATGAAATTTGATTTTTTCTGGTCTACTCTTGAGCACTTCATGAGGAAATTAAAATTTTCACGCAAATTATCCAAAGTGAAATTGTGAATAGTTTAAATATGAAATTTGATTTTTCCAAATCACTTTTGAACATTTTGATGAGAAATCGAAATTTTCACGTGAATTATTCAAAGTGAAATATTGAATTGCTTAAATATGAAATTTGTGTTTTCTAAATTAACTTTAAACACTTAATTGGAAATTGAAAATTTCACGCAAGTTATTCAAAGTGAAATTTTGAAATGTTCAAATATGTAATTTGTGTTTTCTAAATTACTTTTTATGAAATTGAAAATTTCACGCGAATTATTCAAAGTGAAATTGTGAAATGTTTAGAAATGATTTCACCCAAATTCAAATCGATCTAACCCAATCGCAAAGAATTTAGCCATAGACAGTACAAAATTATGTTGTTTGTAAGTATTCTATTAGTAGTAGTTCTATTTGCGTTTGGGTTAAAATTATTTGCGTTTTGGTGAAATTATTTGTTAATTTAATTTTCGAATGCCATAAATAAAATTTAAAAAAAAATTAAAAACGTGGCAATCATGCCTATTTTTTTTTTTTGTAACGACTTGTTTTACTGAAATTTTTTTTAATTCAATTTCATTACCAGTGACAGTGCGAGTGATATTGGTGTTATCATACTTTTTGTCGTGGAAACAACTTAAAATAAATATAAATATTGTTTTTCATTCAAAAATATTGTGTGTGTTGATAAGTTTTCTTCAAAACTATCAAATATCTTTTATTTTTCCAATATTTGTTGGTTATTGTGTTGTGAAAAAGCGGGTTTGTTGGCTGTTTATTTAAATATCCAAAATTCCTTCAATTATTTGTTTTGTTATTTGTTTGAATAATTAGTACAGTGCTTTTAGTTTTGTTTAAAGTTAGTTAAGTTTAATTTGTTTAAAACTAAAAAGCTTTTGAATCCTTTTTTCATTATTTCTTTAATAGCTTGTTTTGTTTGCATACATTAATACATACATACATTCAGTGTGGCTTTTTTTTTTAATTTAAATTCATAGGGTGTTAGTACAGATGTTAATTAATTTTTAATTTTTACGAAAAAATTTCCTTTTTTTTAAAGATTTTAGTTTTTTATTAAGACATATACCTAGCTTTTGATTTTTAAATTTTATTTTATAAACAAATCCTTTGTAACTATTATTTATTTCAGCTCTTTAATCCATTGATTTAATAATTTTTTTCAGCATTTTTTTCATTTATTTCTACTTATAAATATTACATTCTTTTTTTAAATACAAAAATGGTTATTTGTTGCTACGCAAATTGTGGGGAGCAGAGGAAAGATCTGGGTTCTGTTTCTTTTTTTAAGGTTCCAACAGATCACAGAAGGGAAATTTGGATAAAGCATGGAAATGTTCAATGCATCAAGGATACACCGAATGGATCCTTTATGTGTGAAAAACATTTTCATGCCAAGGACATACAGAAAAAATCTACGTGGAAATGTCTGTCCAAATACTCCCTGCCGATTTCTGACCCTTCTACTTGTAAATGTTCTGAGTTTGCTAATGATACGGAATGTGTTCTTATGATGGACGCATGGAGGCTCCGTAAGCAGCCAACCTCCACGGTTACCTCTGCACATCAGGTTTTCAAATCTAGGCCTCAACTTTCCCTAGCACCTCCACCTCCACCCCCACCTCCATTCTCATCTTCGACCGTACCTTGCAGCCCATCTTTACCATCGGTAAACATGGCTGCAATGGCTTCACGTACCTACGTCAAAGATTGTTCACTATCCGATGTGCCTCCGTCTTCGCGAATTTCTCCATCTCAATTTCCGTCCCCAAAATTACGTTCCTATAAAGCTGTGCGAAAAATAAATCGGGCGAGCGTTATTCCCCGATATATTTTTCGCACAAACCGCGAATATAGGTTGAGAGAAGACATCGAGACACACATGGGGGATTTTTCAGAAGAATTGCAGACGTTTATCTTATCGCAATTATTTCACAAGCCGAACACACCCTGGGTACCCAAAGAAAAGGATTTATTTTTAAAATTTTTCTTTAAGTCCCCAGCGTGTTACAGCTTTATGCTGAGCGCCGGTCTTAAGCTGCCTTCCGTTAGCACCATTTACCAATGGAATTCGGAAATTCGATTGCCAACAGGATTCAACACAAGGATCAAGGATCTACTCACGGACAAAGCGAAGGACATGACACCGATGGACCAAAAATGTGTGCTGCTATTCGACAAAATGGTCATCAAGAAGGAACTTGAATACAACATAAAGGATGACCTCATCTAAGGATATACGGACTTTGGCGAATTTGGGAGGGAAAAAACTATAGCCTCTAAGGTAATGGCGTTTACACTTAGAGGCTTAAATAGAAATTGGAAACAAATCGTGGCATACCACGTTGGATCACCAGGTACGGAAATACTCTCCAAAATGTTAGTCACTATAATTAAAGGAGTAAATAATTGTGGACTTAACATTGTTGCAACAAGCTGCGACCAAGGGAGCATTAACATTGCATAAAAAGCTAGGACCAGCTAACTTTATGGAAAAGAACATTTTTTTTGGGTTGCAATAATTAGTTTGTGTTTTTAAATTTAAATCTATAATTTGAATGCCTAGGTACTTACCCAAAACAATTTTTTTGAGTTAACAAATTTAAATGTAATTTTGCATTTCCAATTTCTATTTCTTTTCTCAATATTTGAAAAATGTATAGTGTAAAAACGAATTTCTATTTTTGTCTCAATTTTTTAATAATTTTATAGAGTTAAAAACTATTTTCTTGTGGGAAAATAATTTTTTTGATTTTTTTTAAATACATTTTTTTGAGGGTTAACGCATATCAAATTTCGTGTTTTTTTTTAATTTTTCAAAATTTTGCTGAGTAAAAATTAATTTTCCGTCGAAAAATGGTTTTTGTTTTTTTTTACAGTTTTTAAAAACTTTGTTGACCAAAAAACTCATTTTTTGTCGAAAAATATTCTTATGATTTTGTTGACAAATTAAATTTTCTGGATTTACCAATGAAAATTTAATTTTTCATGTCAAAATTGTTTTTTTTTTTCAATTTTGAAACACAATAAACTCATTTCTTTTGAAAATATTTTGTTTTTTTTTTTGCAATATGATTAGTTTATATTTTTAAATTTAAATCTATAATTTGCATACCTAGGTACTTACCCATAACAATTTTTTTCCAATCTAACAATGTTCAGTTTACCTACCTAAATTCCTAATCTTTTTTTTTTATTTTAAGAAAAATTGTATCTACCTATTTACCTACCTAAAAGCAAAAAAAAACTATTAGTGCCTACCTACCTATCACCATTTATTTTTTTAGTCAAAATAATGGTTTTAAATAACAAAATATATACCTAACTAGGCATACCTACTCCAATATTATTATTTTCAACGAGAAAAAAAAAGCAAACAGAAATATAACTACACTTCTATACGATTTCCGTTTCAAAATAATGAAAACTACAACGTTGCTTTCTAAATCGTATTTCCCAGCAAAATTGAAAATCAAATAGTTTTGCTTCCAAATAAAACGAATCTATAGCTATATATAAATATATGCCTATGTGTATATTATAGCCATATTCATTCATCACCATGACTCCCATAAAGAAAACAAAAATTAAAAAAAAAACAACAAACCGTTGTATACGTCCATAGGACAACACATTTTGACATTTTCTTCTATTCCTTCTTCTCGTTGCCATGGCACAAACAGCTGACGCAACTATCTCATTTACTCCCTTACTTAATGCCAGAATAAAAATAATACAATCCTCTCTGTTTTTCTTCCAGTTGTTATTTCTTCTGAACCCCTTATTTTAAAATCACCCCTCTCAATTTGCGATGATTACTAGCGCCAGTTTGTGCCGAACCAGAAGCTCAAAAGCATGTTCCATGGTAGTACTATAATAATATATATACAATGGTTAAACGCTTGTGAGCTATTTTATAAAAAAAATCCAATTTTATAGAAAATTTCATGTGTTTGATAATTGTGGATAGTTAACTATTTTGAGATTCACTAAATCGAGCGTCTACTGTATTCGTGAACATTTTTTTCACTTTCATGGATAGGAACTTCCGTACTATTCATCCAAAAATGAATGAGAATCTAATATTTTAGAAACTACAGGTTTTCGCCCATTTACTTTGTTTCATGTTCTTTTTTTGTTGCCTCTGTTTGATTGTTAACGACACGGTGCCAGTCAATTTTGCTTGCAAGCACATTTGACGTTAACGCACAAATTCACTGGCTTCTGAATACTTATTTTTTCCGTTAACTCGATTTTCTTACGGTGCAGTGAAATTGCACTGTAGATGAAATTTTCAAACATGTGACTTTAGCAAACTGTATTTTCGAGCACAGAGCTATTGCAGTAAAACTTTCATTTGTTTTTTTGAATAAAAGACTTTTTCAGAAAATATTCTGCAAATGCATTCCTGACTCAGATAACGGCTTTTAACTTGTCTTGGCCATAGAATCTTATCCCAGCAATAGCTGAAACTTTTGCCGGAACTCGAACGTTATGTGTGGGAATGGGAAACGCTGTTAAGACATCCTGTTACTGCCACAAACTGCATTACTTCATTTCACGAAGTTCCAAAGTACCCCAGGCATTGTGCAGACATAAAAGAGGTAATTGCGTTCTTCAAATTTTGAGTGGTATGAAAAGTACTCCAATTGTCTGAAGATCTTATCAAGATTATGGAAACTCTGGAAACAATTTCGCATTAGTGTGACCAAAAATACAACAAAATTGACCCCCCCCTCCTCAACGAAATCCAGGATCCATGCCTGGTAGTATTTCTTGTTTGTTTATATTCTTTAGTTTTCTCACTAATTTAATCACGAACTGGCTGTGGTTTAAACTTCAAACTAGTCTTAATGTCAACAATCAAATCGTCTAGAGGCATTTCGTTTGGTTTTATTGCAAAACTAAGACCCTTCTTTAATAATTTGGGTTCTTCGGTAGAAAGTTATGCATTTGAGATGTTCACAAAATTTACTTTACGATGTTTGGTTATTATTTCCACTCAAAATTATAAATTTCTTATTTTTTCTTTGACGGTTACATTCAGACAAGCAATCAGTTACAGCAGCAACATTATGTTAAAAAAAATTACCATTTTGTAATCTCATTATCAAGGAATTCGGATACTAGTGGTGATGAACAAAACGAATATGATAAATGAACAACAAAATTAAAAAATTTACGTTACGAAGAAACTGAAAGCTCTCCGTTAAACCGAATGAATACAACCGCACACTTAGTAAGAAAACAAATAAGTCAAACTTTCGGCGAAAGATTCAAATGGAAAAACTTAATATCGAAAGAAGTACACGGAAAGAATTTCTTGGATCAGATCACGAAAAATGAGCTGCAAATTACGAGAAATGAATCCTAATTTATACCTTGGCTTGGGATTTCGTAATTTACGACTATTTGTTTGCAATTTGTGAAACTAAGCAAAACGAAGTTATTGATACTCAAAAATCGTAAATCAACACTCTTTAGTATCAATTATTCTTACGAGAGAAAACAAAAATTGCGAACAACAAATCGAAATTAGATGCAAATATTCCTCAACTGCACAATTGGTAAATTTACAAAAAAGATTTGTGATCACCACTTTTATTTCGTGATATTGCTACTTGAAAGATCAATCTTGCTCAACTCTTTATTTTGCAGTTATACGCATTTAATTCTATTTTTTTTTTAAATGAATATTTTACGCTTGACTCTTCTTGGATCTTGGATTTGAACTCTCAACCCTTCAGTTACGGAATGGGCATGCAACCACTATGCCAATTTTCAATATAAATCGTTGGTGTCACACAATCGCAAATCAATATTAGCTGTTTGTGAAATTATTTATTATATTTATTTATTTATATTTTTAAATTACGCCAAAAAAGTTGTATTTTGCTATGAAAAGTACAAGCTTGAATCATGAATTTCAATTGCAAATCACGAACAAACAAATTTTGTAATTACCAGTTTTTGTATTAATTTGGGATCAAAATGTCTTAATTTACGAATAAAACATGATTCGTAAATTGCAACTGCGAATTTTTCAATTGGTGATTTTTCAAATCTTTCCTTGTACCGAAATTATATTCACCCCTATTACCGATGTCGTATACGACAGTAAAATAAACGACGCGACACAATCTGCATTCCATTTGTCGTTTTCAACTTTTGTCACTCGTTTTGCTGTCGTTTGTAAACGTCAAATGTCGTTAAACATTTTCATACTGCATTCTGTAAGGCGAAATGAAGCGACGACTATGAAAAAAAACGACGGTATCTCTCGTTCAAAAATTTGCTAACGACAAAGAGAATAATTTATTTTATGGAATTTATTGTAGTTTTATCTGTCATAAGCAAAACAATAAAATACTTGCTTACATTTTCAGTTGAAATTAAAAAATCAAAGGCAGTTTCAAGCCCTTGTTGAGCTGGTGGAGAAAAATGAGCAATTGGCAAGGGGATTTCTTAAAGGTGTACAGAAAATTGAACTAAAAATGGAAGGCTATAGAAACCTTTTTTCTTATAGCAACAGTGTTGCTCTTTTTTTGGGCGTGAAAATTCGTATATGTGTGTCATCTATACATCCAATGACGCCGGGAAACCCCGTTCCATTGAAAAAGCTATGTTTTGCTTCATGTTCCATCGTCTGTCATTCGAAATCGAATCCATTTTAGGCAGACATAAGCTTCAATAGCATTATAATTTCTTTAAAATCTTGCAGATTGTTGGTCGAGCTATTCAAATTGAAGTCGTTGCCAGCGCCGTGTTGGTTACTTCCCTCAGCTAGAATCTTAAGGTGACTGCGAGCATCAATATTACTGGAATCGATGATGAACGTTGCCGAATAGTTATTTTGTCACTTATATCATCTTACACATTTTTAAAAGCTTTCTTTGTTAATCAAAAGTATTGCTTGAATCTGTTAAAGGGTACAAAAGTTCCATTGAATAGTTAAAGTTGAACTAAAAATACGAGTATGAACTCACTTTGAATCAGGCAAATCAAGTGAATTTGAGTGTTGTCTTACGTGATTTGTTTTATAATTAATTGTGCATTTTCAAAACTGCGCTTCGCACTTCTTCATTCTCGTCACTATCGCAACTTGTGTTATAAAACATTTCTAAACTGATCATTTTAATTTATTATTCAATTGATAATTATAAAATTAACGGCATTTTGTTGTTTATTGAGTGTTGACTAATGATTTTTTATTTGTTTTGTTTTCAATTTCATTTGAGTTTGACAGGTATCCATTACTTTTTCATCGTTTGAAAATCTGCTACAAATTTGTGGCGTCGAAAAAGTTATGGAATGCCATTTGAAAAACGACACGACAAAAGAAACGAGAGTCGTCGAAAAAACGAGACGACATCGGTAATAGAGGTGATTGTCTGCCAAAAATTCATAGGCCGGGAGAACAAATGTGTGAAATTGTCACTTGTGTCAATCACCATTTACGCTGATCGCAAAATGATTAGTCAACGAAATGAATACTATACTAAGATTTGAAAACCTTTATTAAACTCTCGACATTATTAAAATCGGTCACCTTAGCTGAAGACGAGGTAATGGTGTCTTTTGATGTGCAATCTTTGTTCCCTTCAATTCCATTACAACACGCATTTTCAGCGCTTAAAGCCCGCCTCATAAAACACAACGTTGCAACAGAAAAAAGAGATGTATATATGAAAGCAGCCAAAATGTGTATGAACATGAATTACGTCGAGTACAGTAATCGCTTTAAAAAATTTTAATCGGGAACCAGTATGGGAAATCCACTTCTCTCTAATGGACGAAGCTTTTATGTCAGTTTGAAATGAACCTGAGAGACAAAAACGTGCTTGCCCGTTTTTTGGAAGTCAACGCTCAACGCATATATATTTTAAAGAAATAGATATGTATATATGCAAGTGTAATGTAAGAGATTTATTTCATTTGCTTATTTATTTTTAGGAAATAGAATATGTGTGAGCTATGATTTGCATGTGTTAGTTGAATTTTCATAAATGATTTACATATATCAAAGAGCATTTGCGATCTGATTAGAATATGTGTGAGCTATGATTTGCA
The DNA here is from genome assembly GCA_946251815.1 of Dasysyrphus albostriatus. Lineage (NCBI taxonomy): Eukaryota > Metazoa > Arthropoda > Insecta > Diptera > Syrphidae > Dasysyrphus > Dasysyrphus albostriatus. The sequence goes on along the minus strand of OX276335.1, from coordinate 129,730,550 downwards.
TGTGTTAGTTGAATTTTTATAAATGATTTACATATATCAAAGAGAATTTGCGATCTGATTGGTTGAGTAATATTGTTTTATAATAGAAATGTTACAAAACAGTTGATATGATGTTTCCAAAAAAATTAATGGAAGATCTGAAAGGGGGGATGGAAAATGTTATTATTTTAAATGACATAGTTCTATAGTCTACATTGTTTTGCATTTCAGCAATAGATTTCAAGGTCAAAGCATAGAATCCAAAATTTTAAATTTCAACAATAAATGAGCCTATAAGAATCACTAGGTTTCTGCATCATTAGACTTTTGAATTTTTGTTGCGGTGGATGCAGCTTCATACAACTGACATCATCATAATTCGGTTTTTTGTATGTAAAAACCACACCAGTGGGGATAGAAGGACAAAATTTTATATTTTTTTTAAATTATTTAGTTCTATGCCTTATAAACTTTATTATTTTTTTTCAAAGGTCATATTTAAAAAGTCTACACAGCTCGCTTGATATCAAGCTTCTTTTATGTGGTAAAGATAAAAATACCGCTATTTAAAGAGCCCAAAAATCAAATTATTACATCATAAGTTTTTTGAATTTTTGTATAGGAAGATGTGGTGGACGTCAAGCTGGGTCCTCCACCAGTTTGAGTGGGAAGGGAATTAAGTACCAGGGCGGGATTGTGGTACTAAATTTGCATCAAATTATTCCATCATTACATTTTTGAATTTCAATTGTGGTGAACGCAGCTTCTGTTCTTCTAATAAAGAACAGCTTGACCAAGCCGGGATTAATGAGATTTCTTGTACTGAATGCAACAGAAAATATTATGGTCAAACCAAACGCTGTGTGAACACGAGATTCAAAGAACATAACAACATTAGAAACAACGAGCCAAGAAAGTCCGCTTCTGCAATGCACGCATTACAAGAACAACATTTATCAACAACAATTGCTTATATTCGACTCTTGAAATGTGTAAACGATAGCCGAAAATGGGATGCGTATGAGAGCGTATACATCCAAAGAGATGCAGCAGCTTTGAATGCGTTAAATGACATTGCACGAGGGTAGAAAATGCTCCTTTCCCTAAGTTAACAGGGTTATAGAAAAATATAAAAACTACCCCTTTCAAATGGAAATAAAAGAGGCTAGCAATTGTGTGGTAGGAAGAAGAAGTGCGAAATTGAGTCAATCTACTTTTAGCCACGAAAAGGTACGGTCGCTGGTCAGCTTTAAAAAATCCATTTTACGGCTTTTATTTTAGAAGTGAGATTTATGAACCGCGGGTTAATAAATTAATAAACGTTTAGTGTGTATTCAAAACCAACTCTCTATTAGTCAAGTGATTGTGCCGTGTGTGTTGTTGGGACTAGCCCAACGTAACATCGGTCGGGTCGTAGAGAAAGGAAAATTATTTAAAAAAAAATAGATGTGTATAGAAAACAAAATAAGCAAGAAGAAATCCTATTCCATACCTACCTAATTAATATTGCATCTTACGGATCTCTCAGTGATCTTTTAAATCCTTACGTTTTTTTGTTTAGTCAATGCCCTTTTCGCATATATACAATTTTTAATTTTGTGTACTGTTTATCTGGGAGGTTACAGTTACAAAAATAAATAACTCTTTTCCCCTTTCTGTGTGTGCCTGTTATCAGGCGTAAGTATGAAATAATTTTCCGTCTCGAGCTGTGTTCATAGAGTACCGACTTCAGGGCCTTTTCTCTTTCACCCTACAACCTGCACTGTGAGTATTTCCTCCACATGGCTCAGCATGTGTTAGCTGCCCATTGCATTTTAAATGGAACCTCACCAATACAATGAAAACTTAATGGATTTTTGGCTCATTAGACTGAAAACAACAAAAAATTGAATCGAAAAAGTGAAAACGTCACATTTAGAGCTATCACACATATTCACTGACAGGGAATTTAAGAGAATTTTCTCTTAATGTGCTCAAATAAAATTTGCGGGTGTTTTAGGCAAGAGGGGTACGAGTCGGTTATCTAGATAGTATAGGTAGGTAGTATAGGTCTAGAATTAAAGTTAGTTGAGCGAAAAAACTGTACCTATTTGTGTTTGAGTTGTCACTCTTGTTGGTTTGTAACTGTTCCCCTTTTTCGGTTGGTCATGTGATATTTGTGCGTTTGTTTTGAGCTGCGTTGTTGACGGATGACGGTAGAGATAGTTGAGGAGAAAAATTTTATTTACATGAGCTGGTGTTGTTACTGTTGAAGTTTTCCAAATATTCCTCTTCCCGTTGAAAGTGTAGTGGTTGTGGATTTATTCTCATTTATTTTCCCTTTGAGCTACATCTGACGCTAGAGATAGCAAACAAAAAAACTTTTATCTGTGCTTGTATTGTAAGTCGCTGATGCTTGGTGAGTAGGCTAATACTTGTTTTGTTTTTATTCCTTCTGCTTTTTTCCAAAATGAGTGGGCCAACTAATAATGGTCGTAAGAGAAAAAATGAAGAATCATGTTTGACAGAACTTCTTGAAGAAGTAAAAAGACTTAAAGAAGAGAATTCACGGTTAAAAGGTGGTAGTACAAAATCCGAGGATAATCTAGACGTCATCAGTGTAACGTCAACACAACGGCCGGATACGTTGAGAATGTCGTTAAATGAAGTAAATCCAACACAACTCAAAGACATAAACCAAAACGCGTAAAATCTTTAATTAGGGAATATGAACCGGGGGTGACGACTTTAAACCAAACACAAGGGGTGGACAGTATTGAGAGATCGGCTACTATTTATGGGTGGAGCTCACTCGAAAGCTGTTCTTCGCAACGGCTCTGTTAAAAGGGACAGCCAAGCATTGGTATGAAAGCAAGGGTGTTGAGGTGAATTCAAGGGACCTATTCAGAAAAGATTTCATAAAAGGGTTTCCTGAAACCATGAGTAGCAACAAGCTTTTAATAGAAATTCTAAAAAGGGGAAAGAGCCATCGATGAATCCATCGAGGATTATTTTTATGTATTTTATGGCACATCGGGGTAAGATGAACAGGAGACAATGCAGGACATAGTCACGGGCCTGAAAGACGCCTTGTTGATTGCAGCGAAGGTTTCAAGATATGCTGCTTTAATGCTCGTAGCCTTAACATGGATAAGCTCGATTTTATGAAGTATGTGTTCGAGTCTTTAGGGTAGGATGTCATATGTGTTACAGAGACTTGGTTTAAACCAGCTATACCTAGTAGTACATATGATATCAATAACTACAACTCAATACGAAATGATAGATTCACTGAAACAATGGGGGGTGGGATTGCGGTATATTGCAATGCACCACCCAGAAGTAAGGTTTTGAGAATGTCTGTGAATGGTGGAGTTGAGTTTCTCATTATTGAGGTAACGGATAGTAATACAAAGACCATTGGAGGTGTTTGCTACAATTCCAACAGAAGTTTTTCCACTGAACTATTCTTTTCTGCTCTTCAGGAGTTCTCTGCCAATTTTGAACACATAATTATTTGTGGCGATTTCAATGCCGATCTTTTGTTATTTGATAATCGGGCCAAGCAACTAAGGGATGAAATCGCAACAAACCGACTCCATATTTCGAATTCGTATGCCACCCGTTTTGCCCCTAATTCTACTCCGCGTCTTCTTGACCTGATGATCGTTCTGCCGTTCTCATAACGTTGCAACTTATGTAACTCGCAGAGCTAAAAAAAGTTTTTTTATGTCGAAGTTGGATGCAAACCAGTCATCCCGAAAGCTTTGGAGTAATCTACGTTCAATTTTAATTGGTAAAAAGGAGAATATTCAAAATTTCCCTGATCCCAATGAACTTAATGAGACTTTTGTTTTAAGAGATTTTCAACCAATCAACTTTCTGCCCAACAGTGAAATCCTATGTGAACCATCAACGTTATTTGAATTTGAGGTAGAATCTGAATAAAATTAAAGTCTTTATCGACACTTTCGCTATAAAATGGAAATTGTTTTTCCCGAACAAAAAGCCGAAAAGGAATTGAACTATTTTTGCTTGTGGTCGCGTTAAATTAAGTATAGAGAAAGAAATGAACCTTATTGACCACAAAAAATGTAAAAAAGTTAAAAAGAAAAAACAAAATGAAAAACGTTTTTTAATTTAAAATTATTATTTAACTTTTTATTTAAAATGAATGCATTTCGAGTCTGATGTGACTCATCTTCAGCAATACACTAATTGGTATGGGAAAATTACAAAAAAATTACATAAGGCAAATAGAATAAAAAAATGTAAACAAAATAGCTTTACAAAATTAACAAATCAAAGAAAGTTAAAGAGTGAGAGAGAGGGTTATATTAAGTTGAAGAGCGGTGAAATTATATTCCCGTCGTCACTGTTCATCAAGTTGTTGTTGATGTGTATGTGTAAGCTTTCATACGCATCAAGTCGTCTGGGGTTTGTGACGTGTTTTAGGAGCTTAACGTCTTCGAACTTAACATTGAAATGATTGTTGGTGAGGGCGTGCGAGGCAACGATGTACCTAGCTTCACAGTTTCCACATTTAACCTCGTAAATTCCCGATTTATCATTTGTTTTGGTTCTGTCTTTCGTTGTACCAAGCATGTTCTTTATTTTCCCATTACTAGAAAAAACGCATTCAATGTTTTTCTTTTTTAATTTGGACTTTAACCTGTCAGTAATTGTCGGAAAGAAAGTCATACTTGCTCGTTCTGAGTTGTTGTTGTCGTTTAGTCGTCTGTGTTGTGTATTGGATTTTTTAATTTTGTTGGTGTGTTTTATGATTAGCTTATCCACTAAAGATTCGTTGTAGCCGTTGATGGTTGCGATTTCCTTTAGATGTTTGTATTCCTTCGAATAATTTTCGATCGATAAAGGAAGCTTGCAAAGTCGATGGACCATCGAGTGAAAGGCCGCTAATTTATGTTGAATCGGGCAGAAAGAGTCACTAGTTATATAACAATTTGTTGTTGTTGGTTTTCTATATATAGAAAATTCGATTTTATTGTTTTTTCTTGTTATCATTAAATCTAAGAAACTCAAAGTGTTGTTTGACTCTTTTTCGTAGGTGAAATTGATATTTTCGAATTGAGAATTTATTGTTTTTACAACTTTTTCTATGTCTGTAGTTTTAATTACAGCGAAAACATCGTCCACGTAGCGATACCAGATTCGTAGAAGTAAACCTCTCGACTTCAAATTGATTTCAAATGAAGACATAAAAACTTCGGCAATTAAGGGTGAAAGAGGGTTTCTCATGCTAGTGCCCTTATCAATTTGATAAAATTGTCCTCTGTTTTGGAAAAAATTGTGTGACATGCATAGTTTCGCAGTTTGTATGTACAGTAGTTTTTTGTCATCATCGAATCTATAGTTGTCTAAATGCGTGTTTAGAGCAGCTAATGCATCTGGAATAGGAATACTGGGAAACAAAGCTTCAACATCAAAGGAGATCATGATTTCGTCATCATGGATGTGAATATTTTTTGACTTTTCAACGAAGTCAAACGAATTTTTCACTTGCTCGTTCTGAGTTGTTGTTGTCGTTTAGTCGTCTGTGTTGTGTAAATAAAGTTGATAAATTGGATTTTTTAATTTTGTTGGTGTATTTTATGATTAGCTTATCCACTAAAGATTCGTTGTAGCCGTTGATGGTTGCGATTTCCTTTAGATGTTTGTATTCCTTTGAATAATTTGCGATCGATAAAGGAAGCTTGCAAAGTCGATGGACCATCGAGTGAAAGCCCGCTAATTTATGTTGAATCGGGCAGAAAGAGTCACTAGTTATATAACGATTTGTTGTTGTTGGTTTTCTATATATAGAAAATTCGATTTTATTGTTTTTTCTTGTTATCATTAAATCTAAGAAACTCAAAGTGTTATTTGACTCTTTTTCGTAGGTGAAATTGATATTTTCGAATTGAGAATTTATTGTTTTTACAACTTTTTCTATGTCTGTAGTTTTAATTACAGCGAAAACATCGTCCACGTAGCGATACCAGATTCGTGTAAGTAAACCTCTCGACTTCAAATTGATTTCAAATGAAGACATAAAAACTTCGGCAATTAAGGGTGAAAGAGGGTTTCCCATGCTAGTGCCCTTATCAATTTGATAAAATTGTCCTCTGTATTGGAAAAAATTGTGTGACATGCATAGTTTCGCAGTTTGTATGTACAGTAGTTTTTTGTCATCATCGAATCTATAGTTGTCTAAATAGAAATACTGGGAAACAAAGCTTCAACATCAAAGGAGATCATGATTTCGTCATCATCGATGTGAATATTTTTTGACTTTTCAACGAAGTCAAACGAATTTTTCACAGAGAGGGTTTTAATTGGAAACTTCTTTAGATCTTCGACCAACCATTTGGCTATTTTAACGGACGGTGAATTAATGTTTGATACTATATGTCGCATTGTATGGCCAGGTTTGTGTACTTTTGGTAGTGCATACAGTTTTGGGACGACTGGGTTTGAAATATCCAATTTCCATTTAGGCACTCCAAAGACTGTGTTAATACTTTTTATAACTTCTTTTGATTCGCGTATCATTTTTGGTAAAGGTGTTTTTGATAGTAATTTTTTATTATTTGTGAGCAATGAATTTTTAACTCTCTCATCATAGTCTTGTTTTTGCATAATAACCAACTTATTTCCTTTGTCGGCCTTCATGTAGAACACATCTTTTTGTTGCAATTCACGAATAATCTCATAAGTTTTCACGGATTCCGTATCACATTTGAATTTTAATTTTGCATCTCTAATGATAGGTTTAGCAAATTCCCTTATTTCATCCTTAATTTGTGGTGGTTTGTACTTTATGCAAGTCTCTAAATCAACGAAAGATTCGATAATTGGTATATGCAATGGCTTTGGAGTGTAATTTAAACCTTTGTTTAAGACATCAAGTTGTTGTTGTGAAAAAACTCCGGTTGACAAATTGACGACTAAATCATCCACTGGTTTAGGTTTTTTATTGCTTGATAAAAAAGATTCATTATTTTTGCATTGTTCTTGTTTTAATTTGTAGAGATTTTGGTTTTGGGAATCACGTTTCTTTCGAAAGCTTTCGCTGCATTTGTCTAAGACGTTAAACTGGAAACTTGTCCACGCTTCAAATTGAAATTCGCTTAAACCTTTCGTGATTTACAGGTGCAAATGATAAAGTTCTAATTCGATATCGGTCAGTTTGGAATAATGATATTTTATTTCTAAGTTGAGCCAGATATGTTTTGATTGAATGATAACCGCGGAAGTTCTTGTATTTGATACAGCACACTTTATTTTTATAAAATGGGGGAACACTTTACAACGGCGACATTCCTTGAGGAAGAAGATATTAGCCTTGATCTTGTTGACTTTTCCGACCAAATGTGAATATTTGTTCAAAATTGTCTTGGTTGACATTGTAATAAAATTATCGACACTTTCGACACTTTCGCTATAAAATGGAAATTGTTTTTCCCGAACAAAAAGCCGAAAAGGAATTGAACTATTTTTGCTTGTGATCGCGTTAAATTAAGTATAGAGAAAGAAAAGAACCTTATTGACCACAAAAAATTTAAGAAAGTTAAAAAGAAAAAACAAAAGAAAAAACGTTTTTTAATTTAAAATTATTATTAATATAATATTATTATGAATATAATTTCACCGCTCTTCAACTTAATATAACCCTCTCTCTCACTCTTTAACTTTCTTTGATTTGTTAATTTTATAAAGCTATTTTGTTTACATTTTTTTATTCTATTTGTCTTATGTAATTTTGTTGTAATTTTCCAATACCAATTAGTGTATTGCTGAAGATGAGTCACATCAGACTCGAAATGCATTCATTTTAAATAAAAAGTTAAATAATAATTTTAAATTAAAAAACGTTTTTTATTTTGTTTTTTCTTTTTAACTTTTTTAAATTTTTTGTGGTCAATAAGGTTCTTTTCTTTCTCTATACTTAATTTAACGCGATCACAAGCAAAAATAGTTCAATTCCTTTTCGGCTTTTTGTTCGGGAAAAACAATTTCCATTTTATAGCGAAAGTGTCGAAAGTGTCGATAATTTTATTACAATGTCAACCAAGACAATTTTGAACAAATATTCACATTTGGTCGGAAAAGTCAACAAGATCAAGGCTAATATCTTCTTCCTCAAGGAATGTCGCCGTTGTAAAGTGTTCCCCCATTTTATAAAAATAAAGTGTGCTGTATCAAATACAAGAACTTCCGCGGTTATCATTCAATCAAAACATATCTGGCTCAACTTAGAAATAAAATATCATTATTCCAAACTGACCGATATCGAATTAGAACTTTATCATTTGCACCTGTAAATCACGAAAGGTTTAAGCGAATTTCAATTTGAAGCGTGGACAAGTTTCCAGTTTAACGTCTTAGACAAATGCAGCGAAAGCTTTCGAAAGAAACGTGATTCCCAAAACCAAAATCTCTACAAATTAAAACAAGAACAATGCAAAAATAATGAATCTTTTTTATCAAGCAATAAAAAACCTAAACCAGTGGATGATTTAGTCGTCAATTTGTCAACCGGAGTTTTTTCACAACAACAACTTGATGTCTTAAACAAAGGTTTAAATTACACTCCAAAGCCATTGCATATACCAATTATCGAATCTTTCGTTGATTTAGAGACTTGCATAAAGTACAAACCACCACAAATTAAGGATGAAATAAGGGAATTTGCTAAACCTATCATTAGAGATGCAAAATTAAAATTCAAATGTGATACGGAATCCGTGAAAACTTATGAGATTATTCGTGAATTGCAACAAAAAGATGTGTTCTACATGAAGGCCGACAAAGGAAATAAGTTGGTTATTATGCAAAAACAAGACTATGATGAGAGAGTTAAAAATTCATTGCTCACAAATAATAAAAAATTACTATCAAAAACACCTTTACCAAAAATGATACGCGAATCAAAAGAAGTTATAAAAAGTATTAACACAGTCTTTGGAGTGCCTAAATGGAAATTGGATATTTCAAACCCAGTCGTCCCAAAACTGTATGCACTACCAAAAGTACACAAACCTGGCCATACAATGCGACATATGGTATCAAACATTAATTCACCGTCCGTTAAAATAGCCAAATGGTTGGTCGAAGATCTAAAGAAGTTTCCAATTAAAACCCTCTCTGTGAAAAATTTGTTTGACTTCGTTGAAAAGTCAAAAAATATTCACATCCATGATGACGAAATCATGATCTCCTTTGATGTTGAAGCTTTGTTTCCCAGTATTCCTATTCCAGATGCATTAGCTGCTCTAAACACGCATTTAGACAACTATAGATTCGATGATGACAAAAAACTACTGTACATACAAACTGCGAAACTATGCATGTCACACAATTTTTTCCAATACAGAGGACAATTTTATCAAATTGATAAGGGCACTAGCATGAGAAACCCTCTTTCACCCTTAATTGCCGAAGTTTTTATGTCTTCATTTGAAATCAATTTGAAGTCGAGAGGTTTGCTTACACGAATCTGGTATCGCTACGTGGACGATGTTTTCGCTGTAATTAAAACTACAGACATAGAAAAAGTTGTAAAAACAATAAATTCTCAATTCGAAAATATCAATTTCACCTACGAAAAAGAGTCAAATAACACTTTGAGTTTCTTAGATTTAATGATAACAAGAAAAAACAATAAAATCGAATTTTCTATATATAGAAAACCAACAACAACAAATCGTTATATAACTAGTGACTCTTTCTGCCCGATTCAACATAAATTAGCGGCCTTTCACTCGATGGTCCATCGACTTTGCAAGCTTCCTTTATCGATCGCAAATTATTCAAAGGAATTCAAGCATCTAAAGGAGATCGCAACCATCAACGGCTACAACGAATCTTTAGTGGATAAGCTAATCATAAAACACACCAACAAAATTAAAAAATCCAATACACAACACAGACGACTAAACGACAAAAACAACTCAGAACGAGCAAGTATGACTTTCTTTCCGACAATTACTGACAGGTTAAAGTCCAAATTCAAAAAGAAAAACATTGAATGCGTTTTTTCTAGTAATGGGAAAATAAAGAACATGCTTGGTACAACGAAAGACAGAACCAAAACAAATGATAAATCGGGAATTTACGAGGTTAAATGTGGAAACTGTGAAGCTAGGTACATCGGTCAAACGAAGAGGAGCATCGAAGTACGTCTCAAAGAACATTCAAGCCACATAAAATTCAATCGCCCCGAAAAATCCTCCGTTGCCTCGCACGCCCTCACCAACAATCATTTCAATGTTAAGTTCGAAGACGTTAAGCTCCTAAAACACGTCACAAACCCCAGACGACTTGATGCGTATGAAAGCTTACACATACACATCAACAATAACTTGATGAACAGTGACGACGGGACTATAATTTCACCGCTCTTCAACTTAATATAACCCTCTCTTTAACTTTCTTTGATTTGTTAATTTTGTAAAGCTGTTTTGTTTACATTTTTTTTATTCTATTTGTCTTATGTAATTTTGTTGTAATTTTCCCATACCAATTAGTGTATTGCTGAAGATGAGTCACATCAGACTCGAAATGCATTCATTTTAAATAAAAAGTTAAATAATAATTTTAAATTAAAAAACGTTTTTTATTTTGTTTTTTCTATAAGGTTCTTTTCTTTCTCTATACTTAAGTAGTATCTGAATGCGAGTCCTTGAAAGCATTCGATCTATCAAATTCGATGCTTATGGTGAAGATGGTGTTCCAATTTCTAAAAATGATCTTGCCACATGTTTCCAGTACTTTGACACACTTGGTTAATTTTTGCATAGCCTCCTCGTCCTTTCCCGAGTGCTGGAAAAGAGCTAAAGCAATTTCTGTAGCCAAAAAATCTAATGCTAGCTCTTGTTTGGATTTTCGTCCTATTAGTATCCTTCCCAGTCTGTCAAAGGTCTTTGAGAAAACTCTTGCCTCACGGATATGTAATCATCTTACTTTTTTTAATCTGGTGTCAAAAAAAAAAAATAAATAAATAAATCACTTTCAGCTGAAAAGCACATACATTTTATAATGGGAAGAATTTACACTGGTCTGCGTAAACTTTGGCTTTTTTCAACCATAACTCCTGTTAATACTAAACTGAGACTTATTAAAACCTTGCTTTTGCCCTTAATAACATATGGTAATACCGTATATTGCAAGCCTGATTCGCATTCCCAGCACAAACTCCTTATCGCTTTTAATGACATGATTAGATATGTATATGGACTTTGAAGATGCGGGTACATATCGCATTATCAATGGCTTGTCCTTGGGTATTCCATGCAGCAATACCTTGGTACTAGATGCTATACGTTCCTGCACAAAATTATACAAAGTAAAACACCCTTATACATTTATGAAATACTTATATTCGCTCAATCTCATTGAACTTTAAAACTTTTACTTCCAACTTTTAATTACTTGAACTCTTCGCGGCTTTTCATTGTCCATGCCACAAAGCTATGGAATTCTCTCCCTTTAAATATTAACAGCCGTATTTATTAAGAAAATGTAAAGGCCTCGTAACTTTAAAATGCCTCTAAGTTTCTCTTAAGTGCGAAATCGGTATCTATAATCAATTTTCACTTTTAAGCAACGTGACTTAAATGCATCTCAACGTAAACGCCATTCACCGCTTTTAAAGGATTCTTAAAGCCATCTTAAACATATTTTGACATTCGAGACCAATCGTTTTTTGTTTGTTATTATTACAGAAATAAAGGTATACCTATGTATGTATGTGGGCAGAGTTTTCATAATTTTTGCTGTGGGAACATAATGAAAGTTTTAAGATTTGTGGTTTCCATTTATAAATTGAATTGTAAAATAAATTGTTTCGATTTATTAACATATTTTCTATCAAAAACCCAAGGTGTGAATTTGTATTTGAAATGTTACGAAAGGTAAAGGTTGGAACGGTTGTGCTGAGAACAAACGTAATTGTGGTTGATGATGAAGCCCAAGACTCCTCTATAATAATTGGTAGGACATTTTTTGCCCAGCCAGGCATATTAGTGATGAAAAAAAGAGACCCATAGGAGTCTCAAAAACCGACGAGAACGTAAGGACTCCCAGCATGACATCACTATAGTCCTCAACAGTCATCGTGTCCCCGTTGGATGTTTTCTGGATGTCGAGAAAGCGTTCGATAGCGTCTGAATAGATGCCCTTATACACAAACTACATCTGCTACATTTACCCCTACCACTAATAAAAATTCTCTTTTCTTTTCTTTCTTCCAGGAATTTCTTTGTGCAGTTGGGAAACTTCTCATCAACTGTGAAGAACATCAAAGCCGGAGTCGCTCAAGGCTCAAAACTTGGCCCCTTCCTCTACAGCCTGATGACATCATACCAACCCGTCCCAGCTGACTGTGAAAACCTGCTGTTTGCTGATGACTCGCTTACATACGCGACTTCAATGACACCGCTAGTCGCAGTCCGGATAGTAGATCATCAGTAGACATCAATAGACTGTTCAATTTTTACAAGAAATGGGGCATCAAAATTAACTCGGCAAAATCGGAGCTTATCTGCTTCAGGAGACCCCGTGACGGCAGAAGTCAGCAGCAACTTTTAGAAGCCTAGTTCTGAAGCTTCCAGATGGTTCTATAATTGCTGCCAAAAGGGACATCAAATACCTGAAGATCAACTTCAACGAGTTGCTAAGGTTCAACCCGCACTCACAGGGTCAGCATACTACCGCGGCTAAAAGCCAAGCCTTTTCACCAACCCATACCCAAACCACCAATGAACAACCGGGATGGAACACCCCGAGAACATCAAAGTCAACCGACTTTCTTAATTTTAAGTTGACATATATGATATATATTAATATTTTTCTTTAAATCTAAGCCAATGTATAACATAAGATTTATATTTTTTCAATTGTTGTTATTGTATATATATGTTCAGCAAAAATTGTTAATTCGTTAATCGTAATCGAGAACGTAAGGCTTATTGAACAGCACTTGTTAACTAGTGGTGAAACTAAAAAAGGTGATGAGAATCAAACGCCAAATAATGTTGAATGACTTTAAAATAGGTGATGCGGCTACAAAAGAAGAAATAGAACTTTTAGTTATCTTGCTCAAGCGATACAGGGATGGTGTTGCATTTGATACGAGTATGTCGGAACTCGGACTTTCAAAGACGACCGAGATGAGTATTCAATTGAAAACGGACAAAGACGTTCGGTACAAGCCCTATAGAGTTCCGTTTGGGCAGGTGGAGGAAGATAATCGATTGGGTAGCGACGTTGCAGAAACAAAGCCCTAAGTTAGTTAAGATAATCGACACGTTACAGGAAGAAACTGGAACCAAAAATTATGTTCAAAGCTTGAAGCTGAAGTATGAAGTAAAACATGGAAGGCTATTCAGAAAAACTGATGAGGGGCCGAAATTCATGGTGCTCAGACCAACACAATAGAGATGGGATGGTCACTTTGGATTAGAAAATACTATTTCTCTTATTACGGACGTACTAGTACTGTAAGAAGTACATTAACTGCTGCGTGAATTATCTATAAACAAACGAGGGCAGGATGAAACTAGATTTAAATTACATCCCATTGAGAAAGTAGCACACCGTCACATCGATCATGTCGGCCCATTTCCAAAAAGTCGGCGTCAAATCTCCTACGTCCTAGGAATAATTGACTCATTTACAAAGTACGTTATACTGAGACCGCTTCGGGCAAGCAACACTAGTGGTTTCACAAAAACTTTAGATGAGGTATCACAAATCTTCGGTCTTCCACTCAGAATTGTGAGCAATAGGGGTACCGCATTCACGTCAAACCTTTTTGCTAAGTATGTTAACAACAACAACATTCTTCATATAAGGACTGCGGTAAGAACACCAAGAGCAAATGGGCAGATTGAGCGATATTTTCGTACATTTAACTCTGCTCTGTCATGTATGCTCCAGCACAAAGACGGGAAAGAGCCACATAACCCAAAAACCATTTCAATCAAAATATGCTGCAGACAAGATGAATCCTTGGGGAAACCTTGTGGACATCATTTCTGAAGATGAAGACGCTGATAATTTTTTTGATTTTCCTTTTTTTCGTTTCAAAATAAAAAAATTGTATTGTTCTATATACTTAACTTGATTTCTATTACCTTACCTATGAATATTTGTTTTTGTAGATTCTTGCTTTAATTTTCAAAAACTTTCTCTCACGCATTTATGGATGATATGTCATTCTGTAAACAAACTTTTCATCTTGAATAATCTTATTTTACTTTAACATGTGTCCTTATTAAATACAATCTTAATTCCTTACGTAATTATTTTATTTATGTACATGAAAGAATATTTATGATTATATCAAGAATTAAAAAAAGGAAAAACAAATGTCTGCAAAAGAATTATTGCAATAAATATTCAGGACTTGGATTTGTTTGACGACAGGTGGCTGGTGACGAGGTGGAATCCATGGTTTAGGTCTTAAATGAAACACTTAATGTGCCTTATTTATTTATTATATATATTATTTATTTATTTAAAAAGGACTGAGTGCCCTACACTTGCGAAGGTAAATGCCTGTGTGGAGATTCCTGTGTGGAAAGTCACTGCATGGTAAATGTCTGTGTGGCGAACCCTGTGTGGAAAGTAGCTGTGTGGTAAATGCCTGTGTAGCGAATCCTGTGTGGAAAGTAATTGTGCTGTAATGTAAATGTGTTGCTAATCCTGTGTGGTGAAATCTGTGGAAGGCACCTGTGTCGTGAATATCTGTGTGGTGAGTATCTGTGTGATTGCGCATAAGAACTTAATCTAAGTATAGTATCTTAAGGGTGGTAACATTTTAAGGGCCGATGTTGATTTTTAATAAAACACAAATTATTTAGGAAATTATGGTAATTGCTTTTTATTATGATAATATTGGTATGGTTCAATTATGTATGGAACAAAATATCGACCAAATGGTCACCGCGACCTTGGCGGCACACCTTCATCCGATGGTCCAAATTTTTTATGACACTGATGCATAATTGAGGTTCTATGCGGTCAATGTGCCGAATTATCTCATCCTTTAGCTCTTGAATTGTTGCTGGCTTATCAACGTACACCTTTTCTTTCAAATAACCCCAAAGAGAGAAGTTCAACGGTGTCAAATCACATGATCTTGGGGGCCAATTGACATCGCCACCACTTGAGATAATACAGCCATTGAATTTGTCACCCAAAAGAGCCATTGTTTCGTTAGCTGTGTGACAAATGAAACCGTCCTGTTGAAACCATATGTCGTCCACATCCAAGTCTTCCAATTCCAGTCATCAAAAGTTCGTTATCATCTCACGATAGCGAACACCATTCACAGAAACTGCCTAACCAGCCTCATTTTGGAAAAAATGCGGCCCGATGATGCCGCCAGCCCTTAAACCGCACCAAACAGTCACTCTTTGTGGGGGCATTGGTTTTTC
Source organism: Dasysyrphus albostriatus (assembly GCA_946251815.1). Taxonomy (NCBI): domain Eukaryota; kingdom Metazoa; phylum Arthropoda; class Insecta; order Diptera; family Syrphidae; genus Dasysyrphus; species Dasysyrphus albostriatus. The sequence continues at coordinate 129,715,149 of OX276335.1, read as the reverse complement.
GACAATCACTCTTGGATTATCATTCGCCCAAATGCAAAAAACGAAGATGAAGTTCCTTCAGACATTTAATAGTTGACCTTCCTATTTTCTTTTGTATGGCCGACTTACATAGGTTTAGGTAGTTAGTTTTAAGTAGGGACAGTCAGGGTGGCACCAAAAAAAAAAAAAAAAAAAAAAAAAATATAAAATCAAAAAAAAATTAAAACCGGAAAACGCTTGCTGTGGCTGTTCTAGTTTGTAAGTAGTCTGTAGTAGCTTATAAGTAGGTTGTAATTAGTTTATAATTAGTTGTAAATAGTTTTAAGTAGCTTTAAGTAGTTTTAATTAGCTTTAATTTATTTTTATGTAGTTTGTAAGTTTTATATAAAACCAAAAAAATAAAGACAATGATACCGAGTTTTTTGTAAATTTTTCTCGGTAAAAAATAAAACCGACCTGGATTTAGTATTAAGATAGTTCTTAGGCCGAAAGGCATTACCATCAAGTTATTATAGTTTAACTTAGAGCGCCCGGCTGGGGCCAGTAAGTTAGTTTTAAAATATTGATAAGTAGGCTAGTTTTTTATGAATTTTTGTCTAGCTTTAAGATAGTTTTAAGAAAAAAAATTAAAAAAAAAAAAAAAAAAAATTCGCCCAAATGCAGAAATTCTGCTTTTTGAGGAATCCACTGAGGTGAAAATGTATCCAAAAAATCACGAAGTGCACGATTTGCATTTTGATTTGAATGCCCATTTTCATAGTAAGCCTAATAACTTTAACGCGTTGCTAGATTGTGTATTTCCATGCTTCGAATTGAGTTGAAATGAAATGCAAAAAAAACTTGACGCTTAGGTGTGGCTTACATTCAACATCGGCCCATAAAATTTAATTTCAAGTTAAAAGAAAGTTTTTGTTTTTGTTTTGAAAAAAGCTTTTCTAAAAATGTATAATTCTTTGATTGTATTGTAATTGTTTTATTTTATTGACATATTATGTAGGCAAACATAGTTATGTAATTGTTATTATTATGTTTTCATATAAGAGAAAGCTTCCTTCAGTCGTGTTGCTGATGATGGCTATTAGACTAGCCGAACTGCATTCAAGCTTTATACTATGTTCCCACTGGAGCGAAACCTCGAATTTCAGAGATTTCAGTCCAAATCTTCTCATTTCCTCATACGGTTTTGAGATTTCAAAATGCGAGATTTCGTTTAAATCTCAATGAAATCTAGTAACGATGCGAACTCTCCTTTATGGACAGACTCATTTCCAGCTTTCACCATAGAAAGGTGAAAAGATTTTTGATAAAAATTAAGATCTTTCACTCCAACGCCAAGCAGGCAAAAAGAGTGAATATGATAGTTTATTTGACATTTGAATGGAGAGAAACACAAAAGCACACAATGGTTGCGGTTTGTGTTTATATGACACGCTATCTTGGTTTTGCCAGTGTGAACACTAATTTGAAATTTTGAAATATATGAGCTGAAATCTCGGATTTCATTTTGGTGAGAACATAGCATTAGATTATAATTTTGTATTTAAATAAATAAATAATAATAATAATTAAAATAATGGTGTTTTGATTTTGATTTTAATAAATTTTGATATTTGAGAAATTATGCTTTATTTCAATAAAAACTTTATAAATCAAATTCGTAGTCATATTTCGTCAAAATCGTCAGTTCGAATATTTTAACCAATGTGAAATTCGTCGTATTGTACCGAAAAAGAGGCATTCGGGCCAAAACAACCAAAAATTATAAGAAACGGTAAAGTTTGAATGGGTTTATCTCTGCGAGTTTTAATTAATTTTTATCATGCAATATCAAAGCCTTTAGTTTCCTCTTTATTTTTTTATTTTATGTCTTCACCCAATCTTGGCTTAAAAAGTTCTGTGCAATCAAGAAAAATATTTAAAAACCTTTTTTAACTTTTTCTGCAAAATTTTTCTTACAAAATTTTTCAAACCATCCATTTCCATAGAAGATTTAATTTTGAATAAATAGTTTCAAGTCTAAATTTGTTAAATTTGGCTTGGCTACCGAGTTATTCCAAAAATATTGAAAAGTGTTCAGTGGGACCATTCTCTCAGAAACGCACGTATTTAATAATAAAAGTTAACAGTTCCCTTGCGAAAAAAAATCTTTGCAAATTTTCTCGCATGTCAAAAATAATTGAGATGAGGTGCTTAATTAATTGTTTGCATGATTGGTTTACAGTTTCATGCAAAACAAAAACCCTTGCTTTTTAAATTGAATAATTTTTAAATGAACAACAACAGCTTGTGTGCATTACCACCAAGTATTATAGGCTGGAGTTATAGCTATTCCACGAGTGACAACTGGATCATCAGACTTTTTTTAGTGGTGCTGTCATGAAACAATGGACCGGCAACTGTTTTGCATGCGAAAAAGAGTGTGGTGAATAAAACAATTTTTTTTGATGGTCGATTAACACTTTGAAAAAAAATATATCCACCTCAATGAATTATTTGCAGAAAATCCAAAAATAATTATTTTCCATTTGTTTGCCTCGAATATTATACAATTTCGTGCACAGAATAGGTAAAAATTGTCTTTAAAATTTTGATTTTTTTCGCATGAGAATTGTACCGAAACGAGGCCTCATATGAAAAATGCAGATACGTTAATTATTTATCTTAAAAAATCAGTCAAATAAAAATATGGCGTATTTAAATTTCTAAAATTTTTCTGTAAGTTTTTGACTATGGAAGTTAGCAAAGAAAATTATTTGAGATATTTTGTGAAAAATTAAACTATCTTCAAATTTGTCATTCAAATTTTTATTTTAGAACGAAAGATACGAGAATTATTAGTGAAAACCAAATTACCGTTTAAAACAAGATTTTGAATATATAGTAATATGCAGTTGTGCAAAATGTGCTTTAAGGCATCGGCGGATCCAGGAGGAGGGTCATGTAGGTCATGATCTCCCCCAGAGGTCCATAGAAACACGGGCAATCCTTTTCTTGTTATTCAAAAAATTAGCGGACAGTCAGAAACTTTTTGGATAATTTCATATTTTTTAGTAATCTTTATTTAAACGAAAACCATGATATAGTTAGCTTCGTTCTTTTAACAAAGACAAACTTTGTAATAATAAATGAACAGGAAAGAAATATTGAAAACAAAGTACTTTTTCAATTCTGAGCCCCGAAGGCCACACCAAACTGTCTACTTCATCCGACTCAAAATTCTGCGTACTCTCTTAAACAGTGTTTAGATTGGATTGACTTCTACGACCTTTTGTGAACACAATATAGAAAAGACACACTTTGACGCTGGAAAGTCAAAATACAAAATACAAAACACAAATGTGAACTCGTCAAGGGATAGGCTAATTTTTTGTTGTATCCAAATCTTAAGTTTTATTTTATTATAATGTATCCAAACGAAGTAATTGCAATCAGTAAGAAATGTCAGATGTCACAAAAGAAAACGTAAACAAATTTAAATTTTTTTTTAAATCTTGCCTGACCTATCCATCCCCTTCAGAATAAAGATACGGCAAACAAAACTAGACTTACTCCAATTTTAACACCGTCTAATAGATAGTAAAGCTGTTCCACAGAACTACAAATGCAGTAGCGAAAAAGAGGCTTTCGGGCCAATTCTGGGAAAAAATATTACTAGAAACGGTAAAGTTTGAATGGGTATATATCTCTCAATTGCGAATAAAAATGACATATTTACCATGCCATACTAACCCCTTGAGCCTTTACTTATTATGTCCTAGCATGTTTAAGCCTATTCTTGCTCCAAAAAAAAAGTTATAAGCAATTTAAAAAAAACTAAAATTTCCGATTTTTTTGGTTGGTTTTAGTTAATATTTCCTGCTTAAAGGTTTTGTTAAATTTTTTAAACCATCTAGAGGAACTTCAATTTTAAACCAAAATTCAAATTCGGCTTAATATCTGACCATACCAAACAAATACTATAATAAAAGCCCTTACACGTAATTGTTACTTTATTCTCCTCATTCTCCAGTTTATTCAATAGCCTTGACTCTAAAAGATAGTTAAAGGAAACGGGACCCTAAATCACAAGAAATCGTTTATTCCCCTCATAAAAACAACCAAACAAAGCAAAAACAACATTTTAAGTTTTTCAAAATAAAATTTACTCAGGACCCATGGTTTTCATATGCGGTGGTTACAATGAAGAATGCGTTGATAAATACGGTTTCTAGCTGGGAGTCCAATATATTGTTAAGCTTGTTTCTGATCAATTCTTCCACTGGAATGAAGCCATAATAAAGCTGAACTTTTGCTTAGCACAAGATTTGCAGAAAATTTAAGTCTTACTATATTTTTCAAGTGGTTTCAGTTCTTATTGATGCTACAAATTCATGAGCAACAAACAAAACAAAAACAAATACTGTTTGCCTTTAGAAAATGTTTTGCTTAGTACACAGGGTGTCCCACATTCCCTCGGAGAAAAACCATAGTTTCCTGAGGTAATTTTAAGCCGAACAACTTAACAGGAAGTTCTCTCGTTTTCGCTTCGTTTGATAGTTATAACGGTATTTATGATTTTAGTACCCGGTTCTTTTAATTGGTTCTATCTTTGCCAGACCCCAACCGGTTCTTAAATTCTTTTTTATTCAAAGAAAAATGTTTAATTGTTCAAACTTGGTCTGCAATTTTTCTTTTGCGGGTAATGGTTTTCCCGCAATTAAATGGGCTCAGGAACCCACGGTGACTGTGGGACACCATGTAAACTCAAGATATGAGTTTCGGAATTCGTTGATTCTGTTTATGGTGGTGGGTAAGCTCGATAATTTCAATCTGGGTATTTAAATCGTTTAGGCAAGCTCTCTTGATCAAAGTCATTCAAATACAGAGATACAAACGCTTAAAATTGAATTTTTTTGTTATATTGCTTATGAAATTTAGAATCCTGCAAAATCCTTTCCTTGCATGAGTATCTAAATACTAATACATACATTAAATATTAACCAATCGGGTCTGCACCAGTACCACTGATTTATAAAAATACACTCAATACTACTTGTTAAGTCTGACATAGCAAAATGTATTATTAAAGAGCGAACTAAAACTGCTTAATACTAACTCATTATATCTTACCTATTTCAACATCTTCAGTTACTGATCTCGCCATCATTGGAACACTGGGATATAGTCGCAGTGCGTCTTTGATGCAATTCTCTAAATATTTCATATCTGAAAGATTTTTCATCGTTGCAGGACACTCCCTGTCATCGCCGAATATTTGATCTAATTCTTCAATCACCCGATTTTGGATCTCCGGGTGACTTCCAAGTAAAAATAATGTCCAAGATATAGCAGCTGACGTAGTATCATGGCCTTCAAACATAAATGTATCTACTTCTTCTCTAATATCTTCATTTGTCAAAACAGTTCCGTCTTTCGATGCCTCAATTAATAGATCCAGAAAAGCTAATCGCTTTTTCTTGCCAAAATCATCAGTTGAATGGTCAAAATTGTCAGCGTCGTTATTATTATTATTTTTATTTCCTTTAATTTCCTTCTTGCGTTCTTCAATCACTTTATTAGAAAATCCATGAAGAACATTGATATATTTTTTATGGATGTAGTAGTTTTTAGTTAATCTAAAAATGGAATTCCATTGTAACCATAGTTTTGATTGCCGATTTTGTATTATTTCTCCAATCCTGTAGCAAATGAAATAAATAAATAAATGTTTTTAATCTCATACATAGAAATATATATTATAATAATAAATAATATCAATATTTTAATTATTTTTGAATCATAACAAAAGAGTATTATATTATTATCAAGCCCAATCTATTCATTTTTATATCGTCCATTTCCCTTTGATTGCAATATGTGCGTTGTAGTGGGCATTTTATTATGTCTATGCGACGGAAAATGTCTTCGCTTATGAACTTTTTTATGACATATTCAACCTGTTTGATAATAGCCCTTCCACACCACAGTACACATATTAATTTCTATTTGTGTACTGTGCCTCCACACTATCTCACTAAATTTAACACTTATGTCAAAAAATGAGAAGAAAATAATGATGAACAACAGTGTTGAAACTGAGTACATATTTTCATCTGACAACTCGACAGTGCATTTAACACAATTTAAAACCGTGGCCAGAGCAGTATAAATGTTCGTTGTGCGCCGAGCGCCCTGAATTATGTTTTCGCCAAAAATCTAAATTTATTTTGAAATAAATTTTTGCGTACTATGCCACGTGTGGGTAGGTACTCAGTTTGTGTTATTAAAACATCTTATTTAGTCCACATCAAAACACCTATGCGCCGTAAATTTTTTCGTGTGAGCTGAAAATCCATTAGAATCGGAAAGCCTGCGTTGAATGTGACAGAAATAATTTTTTTTTTAATTCATTTTTGTTTTTCCATTTTCTTAAAACTATCATAAAATTCATAAGAACTAGCTTATTCTTATCAATATCTTAAAAATAACTTACTGGCCCCAGTCGGTCGTTCTAAGTTAAGCTATTATAACTTTATGTTAATGCCTTTCGGCCTAAGAACTGTCTTAATACTAAATTCAGGTTGGTTTTTATTTTTCACCGAGAAGAATTTACAAATAAACTCGGTAACTGTGTCTTTTTTTTTGGTTTTATATAAAACTTATAAGCAACATAAAACTAAATTAAAGCTTATTAGAACTAATTAACACTTATCAAAACTACTTAAAGCTATTTATAACTAACGGGGGTTTAGAACTTTAAAAAAAAAAACAGAAAAAATTCAAAAAAATGAATGAAATATTTATTTGAATCGATAGTTTGAACCTTGCAATTTAATGTTTAAAGATAATTTCATGCAAATATTGACCGCGGCTGCGTCTCAGGTAGCCCATCCGCTGAGTCCAATTTTGGCATACTCTTTCACACACATCGGCCGGTATCTCACGAATGAATGCATGGATGTTGGCTTCCAGTGCGTCAATCGAAGCGGGCTTGTCCCTATAGACATTAGCCTTGACATACCCCCACAAAAAATAATCTAATGGTGTCAAATCGCACGATCTAGGCGGCCAATTGACCGGCCCGAAACGTGAAATTAACTGTTCACCAAACTCGCCTCGCAATTGCGCCATTGTTTCGCGTGCTGTGTGGCATGTGGCACCGTCTTGTTGAAACCACATATCATGCAAGTCAAGAACTTCCATTTCGGGCAAAAAAAAGTTTGTTATCATCGCTCGGTAGCGTTCACCATTGACAGTAACGCTGCGATTCGCATCATCTTTGAAGAAATATGGCCCAATAATGCCGCCGGCCCATAAACCGCACCAAACAGTGGCTTTTTCGGGATGCATTGGTAGCTGTTGCAATGCTTCTGGCTGATCTTCACTCCAAATGCGGCAATTATGCTTATTTACGTACCCATTCAACCAAAAATGAGCCTCATCGCTGAACACAATTTTTCGATAAAAAAGCGGATCCTCGGCCAGCTTTCCAAGAGCCCATTCACCAAAAATTCGGCGTTGTGGTAGGTCGGTTGGCTTTAGTTCTTGCACCAGCTGTATCTTAAAAGGCTTTACGCCCAAATCCTTCCGCAAAATTTTCCACGTAGTGCTGTAACAAAGGCCTAACTGCTGGGAACGGCGCCGAATCGACATTTCGCGGTCTTCTGTCACACTAGCTGATACGGCCGCAATATTTTCTTCACTACGCACAGTACGTAAACGTGTTGGTGGTTTAATGTCCAACAAAGTAAATTTGGTGCGAAATTTGGTCACAATCTTCCGAATAGACTGCTCAGAAGGTCGAGAATGCCGACCATAAAATGGAAGCAGCGCGCGATGAACATTTCGAACCGAGCACGAATTTTGATAGTAAAATTCAATAATTTGCAAGCGTTGTTCATTTGTAAGACGATCCATGGTTAAATTGCAAACCAAATTGAAGCTGTTTGACAGTGACACAAGGTACTAAACACACGTCAGCTGTCAAAACCAGTGTTGCCAAAACCAAACCAGCTAAAAAATCACCCATAATACATAAGTACATAAGTCTACTAAAATTTGTTTCATTTACTACATTAACTACATTTCACTTCATAAGCTACATAAAATACGTAGCAGACGTAACAAATGTAGTTATTTCTAAGAAGTGACTGTTCGGCCAATCCTGGCCTAAGCGGCTTTATTCCGCCTGATGCATTCCTCCACCTAGACAGTCGAGGGCAGATCCAGGATAGAGCGGCGGTTCCGCTAATCTACCACGTCGGCCGTAGAACTGTAGATCGGTGGCTCCTTTACAGGCGAGACGTCCTCGCACAAGACGGAGCTGAGCACCTTCGGTTCAGTAAGACTGTCTCCGAACGGAACCGAAGAGATAGGGCAAAGCAGGAGAACAAGTTCTGGTGGTTGAAAAACGAACGTGAAGTTACCTCAGACATTTAAAAGTTGGCCTTGCTATTTTCTTTTTGTTTATGGCCGACTTTCACAGGCTTAGGTAGTTAGTTTAAGTAGGGACAGTCAGTGAGGCACAAAAAACAAATAGAACGTACAAACATACAAAAAAAAAATATAAAACCAACAAAAATACAAGAAAAATAAAACCGGAAAATGCTTGCAGTGGCTCTTTTAGTTTGTAAGCACTGTGTTAATAGTTTGTAATTTGTTTATTATTATTTGAAAGTAAAGGGTGATTTTTTAGCTGGTTTGGTTTTGGCAACACTGGTTTTGACAGCTGACGTGTGTTTAGTACCTTGTGTCACTGTCAAACAGCTTCAGTTTGGTTTGCAATTTAACCATGGATCGTCTTACAAATGAACAACGCTTGCAAATTATTGAATTTTACTATCAAAATTCGTGCTCGGTTCGAAATGTTCATCGCGCGCTGCTTCCATTTTATGGTCGGCATTCTCGACCTTCTGAGCAGTCTATTCGGAAGATTGTGACCAAATTTCGCACCAAATTTACTTTGTTGGACATTAAACCACCAACACGTTTACGTACTGTGCGTAGTGAAGAAAATATTGCGGCCGTATCAGCTAGTGTGACAGAAGACCGCGAAATGTCGATTCGGCGCCGTTCCCAGCAGTTAGGCCTTTGTTACAGCACTACGTGGAAAATTTTGCGGAAGGATTTGGGCGTAAAGCCTTTTAAGATACAGCTGGTGCAAGAACTAAAGCCAACCGACCTACCACAACGCCGAATTTTTGGTGAATGGGCTCTTGGAAAGCTGGCCGAGGATCCGCTTTTTTATCGAAAAATTGTGTTCAGCGATGAGGCTCATTTTTGGTTGAATGGGTACGTAAATAAGCATAATTGCCGCATTTGGAGTGAAGATCAGCCAGAAGCATTGCAACAGCTACCAATGCATCCCGAAAAAGCCACTGTTTGGTGCGGATGGGCCGGCGGCATTATTGGGCCATATTTCTTCAAAGATGATGCGAATCGCAGCGTTACTGTCAATGGTGAACGCTACCGAGCGATGATAACAAACTTGTTTTTACCCGAAATGGAAGTTCTTGACTTGCATGATATGTGGTTTCAACAAGACAGTGCCACATGCCACACAGCACGCGAAACAATGGCGCAATTGCGAGGCGAGTTTGGTGAACAGTTAATTTCACGTTTCGGGCCGGTCAATTGGCCGCCTAGATCGTGCGATTTGACACCATTAGATTATTTTTTGTGGGGGTATGTCAAGGCTAATGTCTATAGGGACAAGCCCGCTTCGATTGACGCACTGGAAGCCAACATCCATGCATTCATTCTTGAGATACCGGCCGATATGTGTGAAAGAGTATGCCAAAATTGGACTCAGCGGATGGGCTACCTGAGACGCAGCCGCGGCCAACATTTGCATGAAATTATCTTTAAACATTAAATTGCAAGGTTCAAGCTATCGATTCAAATAAATATTTCATTCATTTTTTCGAATTTTTTGTGTATTTTTTTTTTAAAGTTCTAAACCTCTTAAAAAATCACCCTTTAGTTTGAAACGTCTACCAAGTCTATTCGCTTTTTTGAAAAAAGTAATCTCTGGCTTCTTGATTTCGATCAGAATGAAATCGAAGTTTTGTTGAGCTTTATTGTTTAAATTAATTTATACTGTCAATGAATTTGAATTAGTTTTTTTCTTTTTCATTATGCATTTTGGTTTAATTTTTATTTTTAATTTTTTTTTTGCTAAGCTTTCTTTATATTTGTTCGTACAGTGATTTGAACAAAACTGCTATGGGAGATAATGTAGGTAATGAAAATACCTTTTTAATGATGTATGTAATGTTGATATTGGTTCAACCAGATTAAATACATTCTACCTATACTTAATACATTTTATTCATACTAAAATTCACCAGAACACAACCTTATTTAGCAATTAACTTTTTCACACAGTGATTTGAAATAATCCACTATGTTAACTATTTGAGTACATAGAAATACCTTTCCAACGACATATGTATGTCTCATTGTTATTGGTCTTGCATACCGTTTTGTCCTATTCTCATTTAAAAACGATTTTGTTTTCCTAAAATAAAATTCTTATTAGTTCCCATTATAACCAAAAAATATAATTTTAATAGATATCTGCCGTAATCTTTAACAGCCCTATTATTGACACGATTCAAAACTTGTTTTAACGTAAAACTAGTTCTATATGGGTTTCAAGTTTCAAGATTTGAACAAATCGGTATTATTCAAATAAAAATTGACAACTTAAACTCGAAATCATAAAACTAGTTTTGGATAAAACTAGAAACTCATAAAACCAGAAATATCTAGTTTTAAGGAATTCAAAACTAGTTTTGAAGCTATTTTGTATTATTCATCACAAAATAATATCGAAAAAGTCAACAAAAATAAATAAATTACGAAACGTCATAAAATAATTGAACATATTTCATAATTTTAACGTTGGCGAGTAAAAAACGCCGAACCAAAACGCTTTTACCAATTTATAAACTTGAAAAGAAAATCCGACGGTCTTTCTTCAACATTCAATTTCATCGGCACATCTTCTTCTGAAGCTAAGGTAATTGTTAACCTATTTGCTACCTTTTTTAGTCAATCATATAGCAATAATTCTAATTAAACCTGACCTTGACTACCACAAATTTCTTTCAAATAGCCCGCACACTTCTCTGTCTTCTCTTAACATTAGTTCGCATACCGTCCGTGAAAAGTTAAGTTTACTGAATGACGACTTTTCACCCGGTCCTGATTGTATCCCAGCAATCTTTCTTAAAAATTGCGCTTCTGCACTCTGTGAACCCCTCACTAATCTTTTTCAACTCTCGCTTTCACATTCAGTTTTTCCCTCTCTTTGGAAGGAATCCGTTGTTTTTCCAATTTTCAAAAAGGGTTGTAAGAACGAAATCTCTAACTATTGACCGATTGCTAAACTCTCCGTTATCCCCAAGCTCTTTGAAAGTATAGTTTATGATTCCCTTTATTTCCATTGTAAATCAATTGTTTCTCCACTTCAACACGGATTTTTAAAGGGAAGATCCACTACGACTAATCTTACCCAGTTTATCTCCACGACACTCTCGGCATTGGAAAAAGGCTACGATGTTGATGTTATCACTACTGATTTCCGTAAGGCGTTCGATAATCAATCATCAAATTATCTACGTTAAGCTACAAGCCTTTGGCTTTCCACCATTGTTCAACAAGTGGGTCAAATCTTATCTCGAGAACCGTTTATACAGGGTTGTTTTCAGAAATGTTTCAGTGTCCGATCCCTTTCTCGCCTCCTCTGGCGTTCCCCAGGGTAGGCATCTCGGTCCACTTCTATTTGTGCTTGCTATAAACGATGTCGGTAGAATCATCTCCTTCTCGGACCTTTCTATTTATGCAGACGAAATTAAAATAATTAAAGTAATCTCATCATCTCATGATTCTTCAATGCTTCAAATTGATCTAAATACTTTTCTTACCTGGTGCAACAAAAACTTTCTTGAGCCTAATATTAGTAAATGCCAATCTATGACTTTTTCCCGTAAACGTATACCTTCAAATCCTCGAATCTATCACTTCTGTAACATACCTGTCCCTATCGTTTCATCTATTCTTGATCTCGGGGTTATATGTGATAAGGAGTTAAATTTTCACTCTCATATTGATCTTATCATCGGGAAAGCGAATTCGAAGAGTTAGACTGTTTGGCATTTCATCATGGCTTCAAGATGCAACGTTTTTCAACGTGCTGTTGATTTGGCGAAACTGCATAAGTTTTCTTTCTGCCTATGAAATTATAGGTAGTTGGAACTGAATAAATTAACTCAACATCCAATTTGCATTTTTATTTTTTTATTGTGCAAGGGAAAATAACATTATCTGACGTTATATTATATAAACATACGTATGTGGTTTAATACATGTAAACTAAAATGAACCTATGTATGTGTACCTGCTTTTTTAAGAAAACTGTGTTTTGATGCAATCTGGGTTCCAACCACCGATACCGAATGTCCAACCGCTGACTTACAACTTGCATTGATTAAAAAGAACTTCCATCGCATGTAGTTCGGCATGACAATCGGCCTGCCGATCAGAAGCAATTTGGCGCATTTCGATTCTCAAAATGCATCTCGGCAGAATGTTTATTTTCTTTCTCACGTCGTCGTTCCCTTACAGCTGGTAAGTTTTTCGGATGAATTCCCTGTTATGGCTGACGAAGCCTTTCGATTTTTAAACCCCTTTGAGAAAATGTGGGGAAAAACTGCACCTGACCAAGAAACTGAGTAGTGGGTAAATGCACTTTAATTGAAATTATTGATTTGGTTTCGGTGCAAGGCGATTCAACTTGTGAAAGCAATTCTTCAATTTGGTTTACAGATTCAATGCAGTGGATTAATTTGTTGCTCTAGTCCAATATGTTGGTGTTCCTGGCCCAAACCAGCCAAACCATAAAAATAAGTAAAGCTACTTCCACAAAACTAGTCAAAACAGTCAAACCGAAAAACTCGTTTCAAAACTTAAGCTGGTTTTATCACCAGAAATGAAAAATGCCGATTTTTTTTTTAAAACTAGTTTTGATTTATTTTTATAGAACTCGAAACAAAACTAGTTTTACCTAAAACTAGTTTCCTTTCTCGTTTTACAAATTCTCAATAATATGGCTGTAAGAGTTTTGTAAAATGTTTTTAATTCGTCTTTAAGCATGTCTTTTTTAAATTTATATATAAAAATCTTAATTCTTTGTGAAATAAATGATAAAAAACTTTGGTAATCAGTTTAAGTAAGTTTTTTTGCACTTCAGTTATTTTTTTTATATAATTGACATAGGTACAAATTTCATTTGGTATAGATAAAGAAGTTTACAGCATTTTTGTTGGAAAAAAGCGGTCGGGCGCATGTTAGGCCCACCCTAAGTTTGTCCGACCAGTAGATTCTTAATGCAGACTGTCTAAGATTTCATTTGATACCCCATTTGTCCATTGTAGGTCAACCAAAAATACCGTTTTTTGAGTTGGTCGGACAAAGGGTAGGGCCCGGATTTTGTCTGTCCAACCATCCGACGTTGAACCAAACCGGGCATCCATAGGCAATCATTGGCCGGATAAGGGCCATGTAGCAAATCACATTCACCCTGCTGTCAAGCCGGCTGCTATAAAACAACCTTTTCGTTCGGAAAAAGCTCCCCTAGCCCAGGCCAGAGCAGCATTTATACGTCTATAATACAAACACTGATCCAAGATGTCAAGGTACTTTATTACACTTTAACTCGCCAATGGATGTCCATTTGGGCCAGCTTGCACCAGTTCTTTCTCGTATCTCTAGTGGCTCCTTGCAACGGAGTTCTAAATAAGATAGTTTCTTATTTCTGAAAACATATATTCAACTCGCAATAACGCTGAATTTTCTCGAAACCATGCAGCAAAAGAATCCTAATAGCTTGGACTTTCGGAGCTGTTCTGTACGCAATTATATCGTCGGCATACGCAATTGCCTGAGTTAGACTATTTATCAGATCGCCGTTGTAAATGCTGTATAGAATTGGCGAGTTGACCGCTCCCTGCTGAAGACCGCTTTTAATATTATAGGGTGTAGCAGAAGTTACATTGCCACTCTTGATTACAAACTTTCTACCATTCAGCATATCATAAAGCATATACAAAAGTGGTTTACAAATGCCAAGTCTGGCCAGCTTTAGATAGAGCCCCTCTAATCGTTCGGTGTTGAAGGCCTTCTTCAAATCAACCAAACAGGCACCCGTACACTGCTTATTAGATTTGTTTCATTGGACATCAGAAACAAGTTTAGACGCGGCATGAATGGTCTCATGTATTGTCATGATTGTCTGGTATGATATTATTGTCCTCTGCCCACTTAGACAGAGGTCTAGTAATAACTTTTTCGAATCCTTGCTGATACTCGGAAGAAGATTTTCGACCGGAGATTTGCCGGATTGGAGTTGTCCTTTTCCTTCAGCCGTACTAAATAATACGCATTATTCAGAGCGTTGTTGAACAGCTACTGCTTCTTGAGGTAAATGTTGAAGTACAAAGTTGTATATGCCATCGGCTCATGCAGATTTCTTCTTCTTTAATGAATCGAAGATGAGCTGGAGTGTCGCTATCATAATTAACAGGAAACTGGGCCCATTTCACTTGACAATAATGGCGTTTGCCAATGGATTGATTCATTGAACCTGGTGAAACCTCTGTTCGTCATGGCGTTATGTCATTCCGAAGGTAGAAGTGGTCGGGCAAGGCTACGTTTTTCAGGTCATGATTCGGGCGTATGCATGCATTAACCTTTTGTTCACTTGCTGGAGATCAGCCCCTACAGCTTCCACCTTCTCCTGTGGATCTTTGACTATAATCAGGTTATCGTCCAAGACGGCGTCCTCTAGATTAATTCCTGTTGTCAGAAGTACGTCTCTGTTGTCTGCCGTTCTCTGAAGTTTAAGACACGGAAGGTCGTTCTGATCATTCCTTCTAAATATCTTGTTAATTTGGGGAAACATGCTCGGGTCGCTAGAATTAGCGGCTCGAATTTTGTTATCCCAATACAAATTAATTGACAACCAATAGTTCTCTTTAATTACTTGGTTGATGTTCTGATCGACGACTTCAGTGTCCTAATCTGCAGATTGTGAGGGTAGGTAAACCGTCGGTACAAGAGTTTGAGTCTTGTCAGCAGTCCACTTTTTTGTCTGTGTAATGCGTCAATGGTCGCGTTCCAGTACAGGTCGGTTGCGTCCCGTTGTTTGTATTTCTGTATTGTTCTGTTCATTGTTCGATTGATTGTCTTGTCCATTTATTCCAAGCATTGGTCTATTTCGTTATTTGTCAAATTCCTTTCATTTATTTGGTGGAGATATGTTGTTTCAACTGATTCTTTTTATTTTTATTTTCTAAACCTCTTATTTCTTTCTTTTTTAATTTCTTTTTGATAATTTCATTTTAACTTATAATGGTTTGCTTGGCAAAGAACTGCGAAAGTTTGCCTTCTACATCGGTTTTTGCCTGTTTTGGATCTTGTGGTAATCTCTACCACGCAAAATGCATTGGGTAAACCAATGCATTTATTGAAAAGATATCAAACTCAAAATTTGCTTTTTGGTACTGCACTGACTGTCGTAAGCTTTCCTTATCTCAAATGGCTTTTAAAATGTCTTCTTTTAAAGCAGACATTATAGAACTCTCGAATGGATCTGAAGAACTGCTCATTAATTTTAATAATGCTGTCTCCAATGTTAGCTCATTCTCTTTCAAAAATAATATGGTTGATAGTGCTACTTCTACCGACGACTTAGTTTTTGAACCTCATCCAGTTATCTTTCCGATAAATAATGAAAAAGAGAATCTTGTTGCCCAATCTGGATCATCTGGTGCCAAAAGTAATAATAAAAGAGGTCCAGAAAACTCATTAGTTGCTATAAGCTCTCCACTCCCAAAACGTTCAAATCTTAAATGCTATCCCAACCACCATGACAATAAAAATTTAGAATTACCCTTTCCCGTTCAAGCTTTGAATCAAACTTCAGAGACGGTTGATCCTAACTTGGACTGTGGAAGGTTACCTAATATAAGTATTATATTATTATTTCTTCTCCATGGATCAAAACTTTATGTACGGTTGCTGGCATATTGTACCATTTATATTTTTTAACAAACAGTTCAGCAGTTTTCCACGTGTAAGCTGAATATTTTTTTAAATCTAATTTTTCACTCGACGTTATTACTTCAAGGATAACAGCAAACCGCCGAATCAAGGATTAACTAACTCCAGTGATTTCTGAAGTCATGGTTGGATTTGCAAAAAATCTTCAGGAGGTGTTGCCGTCATTACTTGTCCCCGTGCCTTATTTCACAAGATCGACAATAATGCCCAGTTTTTCACGAAACTCCTGCTGAATTTTCTTCTTCTGAGCATCTCTAATATGGTGGGTCTCATTGTTGGTTATCCATGCTTTAAATGGCAAATTGTAGGCAACATGGAGGATAAACTCCATAAATCTTATCCGAGCGTGAAGAGGAGACATTCCCATTTTCAAAGCTTCCCAGTTTACAGCTTTGGTTCTTATATTTGTCAGGTTATTCATTCAAGAAATTGTAGTTCCACATATGAAACATGAAGAAGCTGCAGGAGTTTCTGTTACAGATTGGGCTGTCTTCCCGTCCAGCATTGTGAACATGAGTTCGTGTTTGATTGTAAGCTATCACCTATTTGAATTATCGTCTGAGTTAAATTACTGATTTCCGTATCTATTTTTTGTTTCCCGTTTCGTATGATTTCTGCAGTTTCTTTAACAAAAGAAAATTGGATGGGTCTGCAGTGTCTTGTAGAGGATGGTCGATCGTTGTTCCACGCAACAATATCCTTGTTATCCTCCATAGTCATTTGAATTGGCCCCAAAGATGTCATAAACATATTAGCGTCCAAAGTTTCTTCATTGTCGAATGTTTGACTGTATTGTGGTTGTCAAGAGGCACCATCACATCCCCATTTAGTGTACAGTGTTAAAGACTGTCCTTCAATTCTGGTTATCTCCTTTGATGTCTTTCCTTCTAATAACCTTGTTACAGTGTGGTCTAACAATGTTTGTAGTGGCACACTTGCTGAGCTTTCCGTAATGTTTATACGAGTATCTAAAGGAAAGCACTTTTTCTTTGCTTCCAATAATTTAATAAAAGGTAGAAAATATCATGTCTTTCGTCTTTTAGGGCATGACTCCATACTTCATATTGGCGTTTCGACAATTCTGCTTGTATAAATAATGCAAGAGCCTTATCCGGATCAAATTGTGAGCAGGAAAAGCTCTCTGATGTTGCTGCATAGTTTATCTCTTCTTGAGGAAATATATTTCAAATTTCGTCCCTCTTATACCTTTAAGCTCGATCACAGCATTCGTCAAAACTCTTTCGTGGTCTTCCCATATTGGTTGACGTTTCGGGCAATACACTTTGGGTTAGTTCTACTTCAAAAACTCCTTCGAGCCAATGAGTGTATTTTGTTTCAAAATTACTTTTTTTCTATGAACTGCGTTCTTTAATTCTGACAGCACAGTTCCTATTTGCTCAGAAATTAAGTTGGGGTACTCCCTTACAAAATATGTCGACGATTTTGAACATCATGACCATTAGTAATAGGTTAACTATACAACACCGAATAAGGAATTTCTATTGAATCCATTTTAATGTATTGAATTCACTTTATATGTTTGCTATTATATTTCACTTCACTTTCACTTATTGGTTGATCAAAGACTACAAATTTTTCTTACACACCTTGCACAAATGCTCAATAACTCAATACTGACTTTTTTCATTACTCCTTTATATATGTAGATTTAAGTAAGAGATTTGATTCTAATAAGCCAGGTAATAAAAAATTGCACAATACACAACAAAAACAAAGCAATAAAACTTTAAAAATAACACCTTTTTTATTTTTACCTGCCCTACTTTTAGCGAACAATAAAAATAAAAAACAAAGGATTATCTCTAATTCTTTTATTTATTTTGTATTAAGCTCTATCATATAATTCAAAATATCATAAAACTATATTATTTTTCGTGTGTTGTTTTCAAGAAAATTGAGTTGAAAGTTGAAAAATTTTCCAGGCAGAAATAAATGGTTTCGCAAAAATCGAAATTCTCAGACCTGGGTCAATGTATTAATTTTGTTTTATTTTTAAAATAAAGTTTGACATTTTTTCTTAAAATAATGGGTTTAACCAGTTCATTCTAACAACTAATACCGATGAAATCAAACTTTTTGGTAAACACCACTGTCAAGACGGAGTTTTTTGAAATCCGATTCAGTGAAAAATTTTTGAGCATAACTTCCACATCTGCACGCATCTGGCATACTTACTTTCTTGGTATCTTTTGGCGCTATTTTTTTAAATCAAAAAGTTTTTAAAAAAAGCATTTTTTCTTAGTACTAAGGTTCAGGCTACTTATAGAAGGTATCTTTTATAAAAAATCAATATTTTTTGTTTAGATAATCGCAAATAGACCAATTAAATTATTTAAGAAGCTAGAGAATTTATTTAAAGGAACTTCGGAAAAAAACATCTCAAAATTTGTCGAAAATACGGTTCGCGATTTGAGTAAAATTATTTTTCAACTTTGAGGGCTTGTAAATCAGAACATACAATATATATGTTAAAAATACTTTTAAATCATACGCTTGGATTATCTAAGAGTACTTAAACATAAAGTTTGAAAGGATAGATATGACTTTTTCAAAAGACTTTTTTCCGCTCTCACACCACTGTGCGCTGCAGCAAACTGCGAAATGCAGTCACGCTGCGTTAAGTATGGTGAGGACCACATAAAGGGGGAGTGCAAGCTCGGTGAGGAACGGGTCGAAGACATGACCCAGCTAAGATGTGCTTTTTGCATAAGGGAGGGTGAAATAATCTGGGTTGCTTAGCTTTTCAGCAAATCAG
Organism: Dasysyrphus albostriatus; assembly: GCA_946251815.1. Taxonomy (NCBI): domain Eukaryota; kingdom Metazoa; phylum Arthropoda; class Insecta; order Diptera; family Syrphidae; genus Dasysyrphus; species Dasysyrphus albostriatus. The sequence continues at coordinate 129,696,290 of OX276335.1, read as the reverse complement.
AATTAATAAAGCGGCTAAGCAGACAGCGGTAGAGATACGCGCATCAACGCGTGCTCCTGCAACAACGCCCGTCAACTCCCAAATTAGCCTGCAGCTAAGGTAGCCCAACCGGCCCTCGTGCCAAAGGCTCCGGACGCTCAGGCTGAAATAAGAAGCATGTTGCTGGCGCTTCAAGGCCAGTTGACAGGACTTCACAATCAGATAAAGGACCAAGTGACTAGGGTAGACTATCTCTACTCTGTTTTGCCTAGCCTAACGCAAGTTTTAGGTTAAAGGCGCGCTGTCGGAGAGGCCTCTTAGGATCCTTGCTGTGAATGTAAATTCACTGATTAGGACCGAACGTAGAGCTAATCTTTTCCAATTGTTGAAAAACCAATGTCCAGATGTGTTTATGGCCAGCGAAACTAAGCTGAACCAGAAACATAAGTTGACTAACAACAATTACAATATCGTTAGGAGAGATCGACCCAACTCCACTCAGGGGGGGGGGGGGCGTCGCAATCTTCATACGAAAAGGCATTAATCATAAAGTTATATATAATAGTGGTCTGCTCAAGGTTTGGCTGATAGAGGCATGCATCGTATGCATTCCTCTCCAACAGGGGAAGCGACTGTATGTGATCGCGGCTTATGCATCGGAATCACCACAGCCAACTGATTTTATAACAGAGCTTGAAAAACTTTTCGAATGTTACGCTTGAGCTTGGAAGAAAATTACTTTCTCATGGCTGGTGGTTTGAATGCCAAACACCTAGATAAGGGAAATCAAATTCAGGATCAAAGAGGTATTCATCTTTCTGTTTCGATGAGTCAATATAACACTGAATATGGTATCAACCTACTGGATGGATAGGCGATCATTTCCAAGAAGCGGTGACTATCTGGATCTATTTCTAATAGACTTAAGACTGACATTTACTGACACTGTGGGTGAAAGACCAAGAAACAGTTTACGAACGATCAAGTACGACAGTGATCACTATGGACTCGCCGCCGTAATACAGCTTCCGAACGAGCTCGTGGAGTTGGATGAGTATGTATCTGTGCATACTTACAATTACAATAAGGTGCGCTGGCCCAGTTTTGTTCAACGTTTCCCCATCTCAAATGCAAAAGATTTAGGTGTTTGAGAGGTAGTGTCTTCGACGCTGCCTTGGATTGCACAGAACATCAGAGTCAGAGTACAAACACTATTATTCCAACCTGGCTCTGTACAACGGCGCCAACATAAACAGGATAGATAATTTCTTGCTGAATCTTATTTGAGGCTACATTGCAAGGGTGATTTGCTCGATTAACAGCTTAATTTTTGGGGCTTATTACTCTGAGTACAAATACTACTAGAGTGTGCGTCTAAGCGGCTTTATTCTGCCAGATGCATTCCTCCATCTAGACAGTGGAGGGCTGATCCAGGAAAGAGTGGCGGTTCCGCTAATCTACTGAAGAGATAGGGTAAGGCAGGAGAACCAGTTCTGGTGGTTAACACATGAAGAATGAAGTTTCGTCAGATATTTAAAAGTTGTCCTTGGGTTTTTCTGTCATGGCCGTCTAACATAGGTTTAGGTAGTTAGTTTTAAGCAAAACAGTCAGAGTGGTACAAAAAAAAATATATAAACGTACAAAAAAAAAATAATAAAACTTACAAAAACACAAGAAAATATATAAAATCAACAAAAACACAAAAGAAAATATAAAAAAAAAAAGAAATGCTTGATGTTGCTGTTCTAGTCTGTAAGTAGTTTTTAAGTACGTTGTAATTAGTTTATAATTAGTTTGTTAGTAGTTTTAAGTAGTTTTATTTAGCTTTAATTTAGTTTTAGGTAGTTTGTAAGTTTTATATAAAACTATGAAATAAAGACATTGATGCCGAGTTTTTTTTTGCAAATTCTTCTCGGTAGAAATTAAAACCGACATGGATTCTAATTAAAATAGTCTTAGGCCGAAAGCCATTAGCATTAAGTTATTATAGTTTAACGTAGAGCGCCCTACTGGGGCCAGTAAATTAGTTTCAAGATATTGATAAGTACATAGGCTAGTTTTTATGAACTTTTGTCAAGCTTTAAGATAGTTTTAAGGAAATGGAAAAAAAGAGCTTTTTTAAAAGTTCAACTTCTTAGAGAAAAAAAAACATTTAAATTAATTTTTTCACCTACTCTAATATATGGGAGAGCTATACATAGAAATAAAGGCACAATTTTGGTTTTGTTTTCTTATTTCTACTACTCCTTAAAGAGCTATGCCCTAATAGAAAAAATAACAGTTTGCTTCTCTGTTCTCTCTTTTTAGGAAGTATGTGCTTTTTATTTTTGTTTTCGTGATCTTGCTAATGAACTTTGCCAATTCCTATTGTAAACAAATTGATGCGAATACAAAAATTCCAGTCTGGTGTTCGGTTTTCAAATAAGTATAGATGATGAATATCGAAATAGTCGTCGCTTCAGAGGTAACCCAGTAACAATCATATGCAAACCTCTATTTACATACATGCGTTTGAAAGATTATTGGGTTTGCTTCACGCTTCATTAGAATTGTCTCCAACAAAACTAAGATATACTATTCTCATAGTTTTTGATTCACTAAACTCGAATCTGGTTTTTTAAATATTCTAATTCATAACTTTAAAATATGCATTTTTTGGTAGATGTTTAGTTATTTTATTTCTCGAAGGAATTTTTTTCAAATTATTTGCTATCGCCAATTGAAAGTATTAACTCTTATCTTTGAAATTCTTTCAAATCTTTCAAATACCTTAATTTTTATTAGAAAAATGGTTCATTATGTGTCAGCCTTCGCCTTGAACTACCTTACTTATAAATATGCTAAGCTCATAAGTTTCAATCGAGAATTTTGAAGAGAGTACCTAATACATAATATTGATAAAAAACCAACTACATTTTATAAAAGGAGTTTAATTTTGTAGATCTAGTTCCAGATTTTGTGAAAAAAGATGATCTTCTGATATAACATAACCTCAGTTCTCAATTGAAAAAAAAGAAAGTTTTTCTAAGCTTAAAGAGATATTTTAGAATGGGTTATCTCAAAAACTTGACGTGCTAGAATAATTCTGAGACCAGATTCGAGATTAGCGTATCAAAAGCCATTTCAAAAAAGGTTTATGTACTAGAAACAAATGAAAATTATAACTTTAGTAATCAATATTTCTCGATGATTTAGAAAAATGAATATTGCTTAATACGAAAATGCCGAGGTTCTGGGTTCCATTCCCAGCCGCTTACACCTAAAAACAGAATATTTTTCCGAGGTACTGCCTCTTGCGAGGAACTGACAAATCCTCCAAGAGTATATACTTGTCATGAATAGGTGAGTGATACTCATACAGCCGTTCGGATTCATTCCTGCCAACACCACGCACACAGGAGTGGTTGAGAGTTGTTAGTCTGGCTGTTACGCCTCCAATTTTTTTATTATTATACGAAACTATATAACTGTGCAATGAGCAAAACAATAAGATATAGTACCCTAGGTGGCAGTCCAGGTTCACTGGAAAATCCACCCTCTCCGGAGGTCGGCTCTATGGATTATGGGGAGAGAGCTAAAGAAAGAAGTCGATCTTCTTCGAAAAGAAAATGAGATATTGATGATGATGAGATATCCTCCAATAAACTCAAAGCGTGGCTTGCCACAAGTCAATAATTGTAGATATGAAACGGACGAAGAAGAGCTAGCACGTGAAACGGAGAAGTCCTCAAAGAAAAGATTGAGTAAAAAGCGTAAAGCTGGCTCTTCACCTGAAGCATCCTCTTCTTTTGGAATAAGAGTTTCACCAAAACATGCGACAGTAAAACAAAAAACTTTTTAAGGAACGGCCCCCACCACCGATAAATGTTATCGGTATTGCGGAGTATAACAAGTTGCAAACCGTATTTAAGGCATTATTACCATCGGCTTTTAAATTATTTCACTTAATAACAACAAATGGCAAGTTTGTGTGAAAGACCCTGAAAGTTATCGTCTTCTGTCACGAAAACTAAACGAAGAAAAAAGTAGAATGGTATACCTATGAAAATAAGTCGGAAAGACCCCTACGTGTTGTGGCAAGAGGTCTACACGCATCATGTTTAAAAGACGATATTATTAGTGATCTAAAAGAGCGCAACCTCAAGTTCTTAGATGCTACGAACATTGTCAAAAGAGAGAAACAGAAAAAAGAGGGAAGCGATAGTGGTACAACGTGGTCTCCCACTATTTATACTTTCGTTCGATAAGACTGAAAAACAAGATGAAATTTATAAAATTAAAACAATTCTAAACATCGTAGTTAGGATCGAACCTCTAAGAAAGAGCACAAGGTTAATCCCTCAGTGTAAACGCTGCCAAGAATTCACATCACACTCAAACCTATTGCAAAAAAGAGCCAAGGTGTGTAAAATGCGTTGGAAAACATTTAACCGTTGACTGCAACGGAAAAAGTGAAAGTCCACCGACGTGCATTAATTCTAATGGAAATCACCCAGCAAGTTATAGAGGCTGTGAAGTAGCTAAAGAATTTCAAAAGCGACGATCAAAATCTGCCCAAACACAAAGAAACCCACCAAGGCAATTAGAAACCGCAATTCCCAAGAGTGCCAAATCTACGAAAGGTCCAAAACCTAGTATCCGTAAGGAAAAGAAAACAGTGTCAGTACCTTCGGAGAAAATATCGAAGCAAGGAAATTCAGAAACATATGCCCAAACAGCGGCAAAAAATAAACCCGTAAATAACGACACTGAAACAGACCCGGTTTCGAAAGTCTTTTCAATAATTTTGTCAAAACTTGAAGAACAATGTGGAACAAATAAACTTATCTTTAAAAGGTTAAGTAAGCTCGAAAATTGTTTTCGACCCAAACCTCTTTCAAAAAATATATGATGGAAAAGCTTAAAATTCTTACGTGGAGTGCCAACGGATTATGGCAAAAACTTGGAGAACTGGAGATGTATATGCGAGAAAATGATATTGACATATGTTTGATATCAGAAACGCATGCCAAAACTGAATTAAATCTTAAAATCCACGGGTTTCATGACTACCACGCCATTCATCCGTCAAACAAAGCAAGAGGTGGATAATCATTGTATATAAAAGTGTACAGGTTAAAACTAAAAGTATTCCTCTCAATGTCTCTTCCAATGTCTCCACGTTGCAAAATTGATAAGAGTGAATTTACGACATTGATAAAGTCACTAAGTCCAAATTTAATTGTTGGCGGTGATTTTAATGCAAAGCACACCTTCTGGGCCTCACAATGCATATCTCTAAAGGGTCGCATGCTATATGAAGCAGGAATGGAAAATAATTGTGACTTTCATTCGACTGGCAAGCCAACTTACTGGCCAACTGATCCGCCGAAAATACCTGACCTAATCGATTTATTCATGGTGAAAGGAATACCCTCTAACTGTATAGAAATTTCAGAGGGCTATGACCTCTTCTCAGATCATTCTGCCGTTGTACTCACTATGAGCGAAAGCCTTGTTAAAATTGAAAAACCACTCAGGTTAACAAACAGTAAAACCAACTGGGATGGATTTAAAAAAGATATCGAGGACAACGTTGAGTTAAGGGTATCATTGCAAATGCCTCTTAAGCTTGAAGACGCAGTAGATACCTTTATTGATATAATACAAAAAGCAGCTTGGGAAAACACACCTTATCAAAGGCTAATGCCTCGCTATAAAGATATAAAATATCCGCAAGAAATAAAAGATTTAGTTAAAGAAAAACGAAAAGCACGTACAAAATGGCAGCAAACCCGTGCTCCTCAACACAAAGCTCATTTTAATCGCTTAAGTAATATGCTAAAAACAGCGATATCAAATTTAAAAACTTTGAAGTTGATAATTACCTTGAAGGCTTGACAGCAGGGAAAGAATCTAAAAAAGCTATAAAAACAACGAAAAAACCAAAGCTTCCAGTGCCTCCGATTAAGAAAAGCCAAAATGAATGGGCCAAAAGTGACAAAGAAAAAGTGATGGTATTCGCTATTACGATGGGCAAGAACTCAACGAAAATATTAATATGAGAAATGCTACACTTGCCAAATTAAAAAAAGGAATAAGGAAGCTTTAGTCCAACAAAGCTCCAGGATATGACTTTATAACGGCAGAGATTTTAAAAATGCTCCCTCGTCAAGGGTTTATTAACCTCCTTTACATAATAAATGCACCTCTAAGGTTAGAATATGTTCCGAGCCAATGGAAAGTTGCGGAAGACATAATGATTTTGAAAGCTGGCAAACCATCTAACGAAAAGAAGTCTTACAGGCCGATTTCGCTTCTTCCTATTATATCAAAAGTTTTTGATAGAATACTACTCCTGCGCCTACAACCGATAATAGAAGAGAAACAATTAATACCTGAACATCAGTTCGGATTTAGAAGCAAGCATTCGACAATTGATCAAGTGCATAGAATTACTGACGTTATTGAGAGAGCTCTTGAAGAAAAGAAAATCTTTTCGACTGTTTTTTTTTTTTTTTTTTTTTTTTTTTTTGAAATTCATTTTTATTTTTCAATTATCTTAGAACTATCTTAAAGCTAGACAAAAATTCATAAAAACTAGCCTACTTATCAATATCTTAAAACTAACTTACTGGCCCCAGTCGGGCGCTCTAAGTTAAACTAGAATAACTTAATGCTAATGCCTTTCGGCCTAAGAACTATCTTAATACTAAATCCAGGTCGGTTTTATTTTTTACCGAGAAGAATTTCACAAAAAAACTCGGTATCTATGTCTTTATTTTTTGGTTTTATATAAAACTTACAAACTACATAAAACTAAATTAAAGCTAATTAAAACTAATTAGAACTACTTAAAGTTACTTAAAACTAATTACAACCTACTTATAAGCTACTTACAAACTAGAACAGCCACAGCAGCATTTTCCGGTTTTTATAATTTTTTTTGTATTTTTGTTGATTTTATAATTTTTTTTTTTTTTTTTTTTTTTTTTTTTTTTTTTTTTTTGGTGCCACCCTGACTGTCCCTACTTAAAACTAACTACCTAAACCTATGTAAGTCGGCCATACAAGAGAAAATAGCAAGGTCAACTATTAAATGTCTGAAGGAACTTCATCTTCGTTTTTCAACCACCAGAACTGGTTCTCCTGTTTTACCCTATCTCTTCGGTCCCGTTCGGACACAGTCCTACTGAACCGAAGGTGCTCAGCTCCGTCTTGTGCGAGGACGTCTCGACTGTAAAGGAGCCGCCGATCCACAGTTCTACGGCCGACGTGGTAGATTAGCGGAACCGCCGCTCTATCCTGGATCAGCCCTCGACTGTCTAGGTGGAGGAATGCATCGGGCGGAATAAAGCCGCTTAGACGCACACTCTCGTAGTATTCATATTTAGGGTAATAAGCCCCGAAAATTAAGCTGTTAGACGAGGACATCGCTCTTGCAATGTGACCTCGAATAAGCTTCAGCAAGAAATTATCTATCCTGTTTATATTGGCCCCGTTGTATAGAGCCAGGTTGGAATAGTAGTGTTTGTACTCCGACTCTGGTGTTCTGTGCAATCCAAGGTAACGTCGAAGACACTGCCTCTCAAACACCCGAATCTTTTCCATTTGAGATGGGGCAACGTTGAACCAAACCGGGCACCCATAGGCAATCATCGGCCGGATAAGGGCCATGTAGCAAATCACCTTCACCCTGCTGTCAAGCCGGCTGCTATAAAACAACCGTTTCGTCAGGGCAAAAGCTCCCCTAGCCCTGGCCAGAGCAGCATTTATATGTCTGTCGAAATACAAATACTGATCCATCCAGATGCCAAGGTACTTTACTACACTTTTACTCGCCAGTGGCTGTCCATTTGGCCCTACGATCACCAGCTTGCGCCAGTTCTTTCTCGTATCCCTTGTGGCTCTAAGCAACGGAGTCCTAAACAAGATAGTTTCTGATTTCTGAAAGTTGATTTTCAACTTCCAGTCATCGCAATATCGCTGAATCTTCTCGAAGTCACGCTGCAAAAGAATCCTGATGACCTCGACTTTTGGAGCTGTTCTGTACGCAATTAGATCGTCGGCATACGCAATTGCCTGAGTTAGACTACTTATCAGATCGCTGGTGTAAATGCTGAATAGAATCGGCGAGTTGACCGCTCCCTGCTGAAGACCATTTTTAATATTAAAGGTTGTGGCAGAAGTTACATTGCCACTTTTGACAACAAACTTTCTGCCATTGAGCATATCATAAAGCATATATAATAGTGGTTTACTAATGCCAAGTCTGGTCAGCTTTAGATAAAGACCCTCTAACCATACGGTGTCGAAGGCCTTCTCCAAATCAACCAGACAGGCACCCGTACACTGCTTCTTAGATTTGTTCCATTGGACATCAGAAACGAGTTTCGACGCGGCATGAATAGTGTCATGTCCCGCCTTAAAACCGAACTGATTGTCCGGTATGATATTATTGTCCTCTGCCCACTTAGACAGAGCTCTATTGATAACTTTTTCGAATACCTTGCTGATACTCGGAAGAAGACTTATCGACCGGAGATTCGCCGGATTGGAGTTGTCCTTTCCCTTTTTCGGGAGAGGATGCACCACAGCTGTCTTCCACCGCACTGGATAATATGCATTATTCAGAGCGTTGTTAAACAGAGTGGTATAAATGGCTACTGCTTCTTGAGGTAAATGTCGAAGTACAACGTTGGATATGCCATCGACTCCTGCTGACTTCTTCTTCTTAAATGAATCGAAGATGAGCTGGAGCTCTACCTTCGTAATTAACAGGGAACTGGGCCCATTTCGCTCGGCGATTATGGCGTTTGCCAAATGATCTTCATTGAACCCGGTGAAACCAAGGTTCTCTGATCGCCATTGCGTGATGTCATTCCGAAGGTAGAAGTGATGGAGCAAGGCTCTGTTTTCCAGGTCGTGATTCAGGCGAGTGCACGCATTCACCTTGTACACTTGCTGGAAAGCAGCCCCCACAGCCTCCACTTTCTCCTGCGGATCTTCGACAATAAAGAGGTCATCGTCCAAGACGGCGTCCTCTGGATTAATTCCTGCTGTCAGAAGTACGTCTCTGTTGTCTGTCGTTCTCTGAAGCTTGAGACGCGGAAGATCGTTCTGATCATTCCTTCTAAATATCTTGTTAATTTGAGGAAACATGCTCGGGTCGCTAGCATTAACGGCCCGAATTTTGTTGTCCCAATACAAATTAATTGACAACCGATAGTTCTCTTTAATTAGTTGGTTGATGTTTTTGATCGACGACTTCAGTGTCCTAATCTCCAGATGGTGAGGGTCAGTAAACCGTCGGTACAAGAGTTTTAGTCTTGTCAGCAGTCCACTTTTTTGTCTGTGTAGTGCGTCAATGGTTGCGTTTCGATACATGTCGGTTGCGTCCCGTTGCTTGTATTTCGGTATTGTTCTGTTCATTATTCGTTTGATTGTCTCATCCATTTGTTCTAGGTAGTGGTCTATTTCGTTATTTGTCAAATTCCTGTCATTTGGTGGGGATATGTTATTCGAACTGATTTCGCTCGATAAGGCGTTGGTAAAGCGTGGCCAGCGCACCTTACTGTAATTGTAAGTATGCACAGGTACATACTCATCCAACTCCACGAGCTCGTTTGGAAGCTGTACTACGGCAGCAAGTCCGCAGTGGTCACTATCGTACTCGATCGTTCGTAAACAGTTCCTTGGTCTTTGACCCACAGTGTCAGTAATTGTCAGTCTTGCGTCTAATAGCAATAAATCCAGATAGGCACCGCTTCTTGGAAACGATGGTCGATCCGTAGCCAGCAGTTCTATACGATATTCAGCGTTATACTGACTCATCCAATTAAAAAGATGAATACCTCTCGGATTCTGTACTTGATTTCCCCAATCTAAGTGTTTGGCAATCAAATCACCGGCCATGAGAAAGTAATTTTCGTCCAAGCTCAAGCGTAGACATTCGAAAAGTTTTTCAAGCTCTGTCAAAAAATCAGTTGGCTGAGGTGATTCCGGTGCATAAGCCGCGATCACATACATTCGCTTCCCCTGTTGGAGAGGAATGCATACGACACACGCCTCTAGCAGCCGAAATCTGCGTAGATCACTATTATATATAACTTTATGGTTTATGCCTTTTCGTATGAAGATTGCGACGCCCCCCCCTTGAGTGGAATTGGGTCGATCTCTTCTAACGATATTGTAATTGTTGTTAGTCAACTTATGTTTCTGGTTCAGCTTAGTTTCGCTGGCCATAAATACATCTGGACTTTGGTCTTTCAACAATTGGAAAAGATTAGCTCTACGTTCGGTCCTAATCAGTGAATTTACATTCACAGCAAGGATCCTAAGAGGCCTCTCCGACAGCGCGCCTTTAACCTCTAATTTGCGTTAAGCTAGGCAAAACAGAGTAGAGATAGTCTACCCTAGTCGCCTGCTCCTTTATCTGGTTGTGAAGTCCTGTCAACTGGCCTTGAATTGCCAGCAACATGCTTCTTATTTCGGCCTGAGCGTCCGGCGCCTTTGGCACTAGGGCCGGTTGGGCTGCCTTAGCTGCAGGCTGTACCGTTTTTCCCCTTCCCGCCGCCATTTGGGCGTAGGAAATTTGGGGATTAACGGGCGTTGCTGTAGGAGCACGCGTTGATGGGCGTATCTCTACCGCTGTCTGCTTAGCCGCTTTGTTGTTTCTTATTAGCTGGAAAGCTGAGCAACCCCGATAATTAG